>JAVKLA010000027.1:38046400-38057285 GCA_034782735.1 Sagittarius serpentarius | reverse complement strand
GTAAGGGTTTTTTAGGGATTATGACACTGTCGGTCTCGGTTCTCAAGAAAAAGAAGGGAACGTTTCATTCCCCGCCCCCCCCCCCTTCAGCATCCCCATGCTCCCTGTCTAAAGGCTTGTCTTCACTGCTGAAGAAGGCTACATTTCCTCCTTCTAGAAAACAAACATGGTAAATTTGCCCAGGTCAGCTCTGATTTTTGTGACTTTGGCTTATGATAAAACCTGAAAACTGTGTCTTCCTGTGATTACAAAAAGCAAGAAGGAGGAAAAAGAAAGGAAAGAAAAAGAGGAAAAAAAAGGATTTTTTTAGCTTTCCAGCAAACCTTAGAATATGCTGTTAAAAATTGCTCAGCTTAGCAGAGTCAATGAAAATTTGACTTTGTTATTGTTTACTCAAATTCTGCTTCAACTACCAATGCTAAGTTCAAGTATTAGAAAATTCGTATTTTTTTGTGCTATTGCTCAAACTTAGGACACCCACTAACCTCCATATTCAGTATCCAATAAGCTATGACTACATTACAAAATTATCTAAAATTTCACCTTGTCCATAACGATAGTTCAATCTTATCACTGTTCTGTTGCACAGTGTTTGTCCTATTGTAGTTTGGAGTATGCAAATTGTCTAGATGTGATCTTTTCAGATGGCTAACATTACTGATATAGTTCTGATAGTCTGTATAACTGAGGAGTAATTGTACTCATTGAATATGTATTACATATGTAGATCTGCAGACAGGCCCTAATCATTCCTCACCAATAGACTTACCTGGAGAGGTATCATAGTACTCCTGGTCACTGAAACTCAATGGTATTTCTAGTCACTGTGAGCTCATTGCAGTGTTGGATCCTTAGCTGGTAAATCCTGTAAGAAAAGAAAAGAAATTACCTCTCTAATATGTACACTCAGAATTGTACAGAAGTGATGAAAAATCATCTTTTGTATTTAAAGATAGGTGCTCAAGGCTTTGGTATTGATGCTAACATTTTTAAGCAGTATGTGAATTTTCTTCAGTTTAATCTCAGTTCATTTATAGACACATGTGTCTTTCTTTAGTAGTAGTTTAACACAAGTTGAAATGTTCCTGGAAAGTTGCTGCACAAAGAGTTGATTGCCTTCTGATAAAGGCCTTTTTACCACTCTATGTTCTTGTAGAAAAGGATTCAAATGCAGTAAATGGATTTGACACAATGGAAGGATTTGTAAGTAGAACAGGTGAAAACATGAATGGCAACAATTAAAAGCTAATTATCTCGAGCCATCAACTGGTCACCAGCTGTTCTGAACCATATAAAGAAGCATACACTACAAGGGAACAGCATATGTGTGCTGGTTTTGGCTGGGATAGGGTTAATTTTCTTCATAGTAGCTGGTATGGGGCTGTGTTTTGGATTTGTGCTGAAAACAGTGTTGATAATACAGGGATATTTCAGTTACTGCTGAGCAGCGCTTACACAGAGCCAAGGCCTTTTCTGCTCCTCACCCCACCCCACCAGCGAGAGGAGGCTGGGGGTGCACAAGGAGCTGGGAGGGGACACAGCTGGGACAGCTGAACCCAACTGACCAAAGGGATATTCCAGACCATAGGACGTCATGCTCAGCAACAAAAGCTGGGGGAAGAAGAAGGAAGGGGAGGATGTTCAGAGCGATGGTGTTTTGTCTTCCCAAGTAAGCGTTAAGCGTGATGGAGCCCTGCTGTCCTGGAGATGGCTGAACACCTGCCTGCCCGTGGGAAGTGGTGAATGAATTCCTTGTTCTGCTTTGCTTGCGCGCGCGGCTTCTGCTTTGCCTATTAAACTGCCTTTATCTCAACCCACGAGTTTTCTCACTTTTACTCTTCCAATTCTCTCCCCATCGTGCTTTGGGGGGAGTGAGTGAGCAACTGCGTGGTGCTGAGTTGCTGGCTGGGGTTAAACCACAACAATATGCTATGAGGAGAAGTGTTAGTAAAGACTACTAAACTGGGAAGAGATATGCAGGAGATTCAGTTCTCCTAATCCAAGCCTGATCCTAGAAGTCCTCCTGTGAGTATGCATTGCAGCATTCTGCAGGTTCTCACATCAGGACATAGTGCTGATTCTTCTCCTGGTTGCACCAGATTTTAATCACTGTGAGCTGCTAAGTTTAGAAACAATTATTCCTTTTTACTCCATTCATGGCTTTGGTGGAATTGCTCACATTAACAAACTGCTAATCTTAGGCTTCCTTGTTGGGCCCATGTTTGTGCTCAGCTGAGAAACAGAACCAGCAAGCCGGTGGGGCTGCAAGTGGAGTCTAAAGGGGACTTTTTGTTTGTACCTTTTTTTCGCACTTGCAGCAGAATGAAAGCAAAGTGTGTTTCCAAGTGCCTTCTCAGTTCCCTTCTTTTGTCTGGTTGCCTTTTATCCAACATTAATTAATGTAATTGCTACAATTTCATAGTCCAGTGGAGACTAACTAATGATACTGGAGCTGAGTGTTCTGTTTCTGCAATAAATCAAGAAAGCAGTTCATATAATACAACCTTCCACTTCTTCCCACCACATCAAATTAAAGAAGATAAATATTTCTTTTTCATGGCTTAGGGTCTGGTAGTTAGATCACTCCCCCATGACTTCATGGGAAGGTCTGATACAATACTTACTTCTGCCTGGGGGGAGTTCAAATCCAACACTTCAGCCGTTTGAGAGAGTACGCAGTGCTCCAGTCTTGGGAGGAACAATCTCTGCCGCTTCCATTGAATGTGTTCCTCAGTGTAGAAACCAGCACAAGATTTATGGGGCCAGAAAAACAGAAGGGAAGAAGGAACATAAGTAGCTAGGAAACTTCCTGGAATACAGCTGGCCTCTTCCAGAAGTAGCTCTAGTAAGCAGGTTTTGGTTGAAAAGAAACAAAGATACTATCCCAGCAGCGGAGACTGGATAAGGTTCATGTGATTAGAGGAAGCATAAACCCACGTCCCCAGAAGTGACCTCCAAGATAAACCCCTGAAGGAGATGGGGACCTGCTATATGAGGAATCAAGTTGTCCCATCAGAAGACCACCATTTTTTGTGATGACAAACGGCTTGTCACAGCAATACCTGGGAAGAGGAACTGCTGGTGCTGCTGCCTGACCTCCCGTGTGAGGTGCTCAGAGCTGACAAACCCACTGCTATTCTTGCTTTCCCAAACCAAAGCAAAGAAGGAAAGCGGGAAACTGGAGAAGCGTTTTTTGTAAAGCACAGTTGCACATCTGCCCTGCCTGCTCACTGCCAGTTAAAATGATAACTTGAGGTGAAAAAAGCTAGAACATCTGTAAAAATTCAGCAGACGTCAGGAAAAAAAGGATCTGATTACATATATTTACTTTCTCAGGTCCACAGATGTGTATGTAGTGAAGTGTCCATGGTCTACGTCTGGACTTTGAAACAAAAGCTGGGTACTCCTAATTTTTTCCTACTTTCTTAAAGAATGGTGGAAATGGAGGGAGGAACAGAGAACACAAAAAGTCACAGAGTGGCAGTTTTCTCTTCAAAACCCCAAAAAATTTCAACACATTTTAAAGAAAAAAAAACCCTGACTATTCTTTAAATGTAAAGATTATAGAGGAAAATGGCCCACCTTGTCTCAAGACTCCAGTACTATCTATCTACCCAAATTTTCAAGGCTGCAAGCAGACATGGCTTGCACGCAACATACTCAGGCAAGAAGATGTCATGCAGAATTCTGTATTTGAATTCTTTGTGTTGCACAATAAACTATTTTTTCAAGGCAGAAGAGGTTAAATTGACTGGCACATTACCGGGTAGAGCTGAGAGTATGTAAATATTCCACCCAGAAGTAAATCCTAAGCCTGACTTCCAGCCAAGAGCATCTCTGAAGTAAGGCATGCCTAGAGATGTAATGTTTACCATTCTTTTTCAAATCAAAAAGCTTGTGATTTTGTAAAGGGAAAAATAAGACTTGCCATGTATTTGACTTTATTTATTTATAAGCTGGCACCTTATTGTAGGTAAGAAGAATCATCTTCCTTGTGCTGGATACTAACCTTTATGTTAAGGTTAAGACCTTCAGAGTGGTATCTATAGCAATCAGTAGGAAAACATCTGAAGTCAGCAGGCTGAGGTGTTTGAGGATAGCCACCTGGGGAACAGTGAAGATGAGGAATCAGCCCTCCAGACACAGTGTTCACTGGTGTCAGGGGAGCTGCTGTCCACCAGGAGTCCATACGCTGTGGTCCGCTGGCAAGGTGCCCTTCCCTGCCCTGGTGAAATGCTGCTGGTGTTACCCTCATTGATGCCACAGGTTGTCAGCAGAAGTGTCCAGGCACTGGAAAACAACCACATAGTTCTTCCTCAGCCTGAAGATATGAAAACTCAAATTCCCCACCTCCCCGGAAAGTACTTAAGCATTCAGCCTATAAAGTGTTTGGGAGAAGAAAAGAAGGACAGCTGAGGGATGTAGAAAACATTGTATCCCCTGAGTAATCCAACCAGCTGATCCATTGGGCAGTCTGGGATCTGTGCTCGATGTGGATCCGTCAGGCAGAATGGGATCTGTGTCCGATGAAGGAGTCCCCTGTCCACTTCCTATTCCCACAAAAGAGTTGAGGGGGATTTCATTCAACAAGAATTCTCCTCAAACGTATTTAAATTGTGTTATAATGTTAAAAAGTAAAGTAATTAAAGATTCAAGTCTTTGATGGGTTGAGAGGGTGTGAAGAAAAGTGAGCACAGCTTTTTTAAAATTAAAGAAGATAAAAGAAAGAGTCACAAGATAAAATCCAGGAAGGACTCTGAGCACTCACACGAGAGCCAGACTTCTTTTCCTGTAGGGAAGGATTTCCATCACTAGGCTGTAGCACGAGGTATGACCAATAGCTCTCCCTTTCCATCCAGTGACTCCTAAATTGTTGTCCGCACATGGTCCATGTAGGTACTTCTAGGAAAGGTGCGTTGCTTCCCATTACCCTGAGTAAATCAATCTCTCACCTTCAGGAAGAAGGGAGAAATGGATGTTGAACCCTCCTTTAGCTGAATCCAGGTCTCCTAGTTAAAAATACCAGTCGAGAGCAAGAACATTTCTCCCTCAGGTCTCCCACTTCCCTAGCAAAGAATATTATATAAAGAACAGCAGCAGCAATTGCATTTTATGCAGACCCTGATACTGCTGGTACGTGTTAAGTATGCTTTGATAACATCTTCCAGATCAAAGCCCTAGGGAACTGGGGCAGGGTGGGGGGACCTGACGAATGCCTGATTTTGGATTTTGGTTTGTCTTAAGCAGGAATTAAGTACTGAGCTGTTCAATTCTCCCAAGGCAAGGAATTTGGGGTGTGCATGGGGTACCACTGCTTGAGAAACACAAAAAGTAAAGCAATTGGGGACCCTCGGTGCTTCCTGGGATATGTAACAACAGGTTCTGTAGTCACAACTTTGGGTGTAAGTGCTTAGATTTCTTTAAGGTCTATTTAGCACAGCTATAGGGCATGTTCTTTACTCCCTCTTCCACCAATATGGATCCATATTAAGTGAGAGGTAGAGCACATCTAGGGCTGAGAAGGGAGATTAACCTGCAACCTTTATGCCATTGGTGGTCCTCCTTGAACCATCCATTGCTTACTGGTTACACATCCAAAAGATATTTAATATGGTGATGTGTCATGCTGTACTAGATCAAATTGGTTTCACTAAAATTTATTTTTGTCTCATCAAATCAAATTCCCTTACTTAAACTTTACTCTAAATATGGGCCTTCTGAGAATAGGAATTTGTCTATGAATGACAACATCCCAAAACATTTTATCTGAAGTTTATTGACTCAGTGTGCTTCTATAGCATCTATTTCTTCTAATATTAGTCATGAAAGTTGGTACTAAGGAAATGAGGGACCTTCCTTCTTATGCTCAAGCTAGTCTGCTTTGTAAATTCTGCATACAGACAAATTTCCATCTGCTTTAGGATTTTTTGTTGTCAGTCACATATGCTCTGAGAAGTACTTCTTATATTTTAGCACTAGACCTGATCAGATAATTCACAGTGAATAATTTATTTGAACAAATTTAGACTTTTCTGTTTGTTAGTTGTCCATAAGCTGGTTTTGATTTTCTTGAATTTATTCATTATTCAAAAGTATTTGCTTAATAACTTCTGTGAATAACTTAATGAGCAAAGCTTTGTTTGTGGACTGTTTGTGAGCAGTTTGACAGGAGTACTAAGAGCTTGGTGCTGTTACTCAGTTTTTTTAGATACTGAGGCCATGTAACGTTTTTCTACTTCTTGACCGGGTGAATAAATTGAAGCTGGCTTATGTGAATACTTACATTCAAAACTTCAAATTTTGCTTTTCATAACAAGTAGTAGTCAATTATAATATCCTGCAACTACGTACATCCCTGAAGTAAACCTTTCATTTCCATACTTCTAGGACTGCAAATAGGCCATTCCCTTCTAAAAGGGATTTAATTTTTTTTACAGGTGTGTCTAGACGAAGAGATATTTTTAGGTAGCCAGCCTGCATTTGCTAGATGTCTGCTCTTTGACTCCATAGTTGGAAGAAGAAAGAAACCAGTAACTATCAGTTGTTTTAAATAAAAGTAGTATTGCTGTTAGAATATAAGCTACTGCACTGACAATTTTTTAAAAATTCTTTCTTCTTTTAATATCGATGCCAGCTTTGTATTTTAAAATATAACCTTAATGTTGTGTCTATGAAAAGTTAAGTATTTGACAACAAAATATCTTGAGCACCGGTTGCCTTTTGGAAATTGGAAGAAATTTATGAAATAAACAATGTCCCCTTTGTTATTTATTTATGAATTACAATATCAAAAACTTTAGGCAACAAATATTAAAAATGGAGGTTCATAGGAATCTTCAGAATTCAGTGAGTTTCATAAAACAAATGGAATATTTCAATGATGGAATCATTCATTTGTATTTTAAAGTTGATTAAGTTAATTTTTGTTTCTTTTAGTAAATGTTACAGAGGCTTTATCTGTAATTATTTTAATTAGATGCATTAAATCTTTCTGAGACATCCAATACAGAAAACTAAACAGAAAAAGCACAGTTGTTTTATGACTTTAATGCTGTTTAAAGCACATTAACCATGATCTTATTTTGAATTTTTATTCATCACAGCACTTGCATAAGATTGATGAAAATGCATTAAGCAGGATATATTTGTCTTCCTTTATATTCCTTTGGAAATGTCATTTATATAGAACCAAAATGCTATGTTTTAGTAAGGCTGCTGCATATTTGACGTGTAACTGGCAGATGATGTCTAAGCATTATGCAGGGCTATTAAAGATGACATAGACTGCACAAATGTTTCAGTACATGAGGGAGAAAGCTGGTGAGATTTTGGAAAAAAACCCTAACATTGTTGGGTGAAAGTCACAAGTGGAGTAATGTTAATTAAATAAAGAAGAAAAAATGCATCAGCAGCCAGGTAAAAAGCAAAACTCTATGAGGTAGTTTATCAGGCCTGCAATAATAAAATAAAATGGAAAAAAACCCCAAAGCAACAAGTAAATATGGGTAGTGCAGAGGAAAATAGCCTATTTCATATGCTTGTGCAGATCTGACTTAATCTGAGAGCAATAGATTTTCTTCTGGTTGAATATTTGAGTGGGATTTTTTAGAAGAGAAGAATTCAGATCACTTGTATACGTGAGGAGCTTCTTATCTATCTCCTACTAGCTTTCAACATGTCTTGAACTTCAATCCCTTAGAAATTTCCACTGAAAGTGCAGATCCCTACATAAGAAATTTCAGTTCTTCAGTACTGTGTTGTTAGTTTTTCTTAAATACATGTGGAAGACCTCTTAAAAATAGCCCACTAACCCTCTTCACCCTCCCAGGGCTTCAGGGACCATGAGGTGGTAACTACCATGTCCTAATTACTAGGAGACACAGATTTTTTTTAAACAGAGGATAATCCCAGCCCTTATTCTAGAGTTTGATCAAATTAGTAGAAAGCCACAGCCATTAAAAGGGCTAGGGAGATGTAAAGAGACCAAATGACCGAATATGAGAAGAATTCAGCATAAAATGAAGAAAAGCTTATCTAGCTGATAGTTCAAATATGTTTACACTTTCCTCACTGACTAGAATTTATACAAGAGCCTGCAACATGAGAGAAAAATGTGTCTAGACGGTAAAATAATTTATCTCCCATTTGTATTCTTGGATCTTGCATCTGGGCTATCTATATTGCATAAATGTGTGTCCACACTTGTGCTTACTGTTGGAATGAAGTAGTCCCCTCTGAAACACAGCCTAAATGTGGTTCTGGGAGCAGTTCACTCCAGGGACCGCTCCTGTCAATAGTTATGGACATGACCGCACCTACGTTGGTGCCTTCTGGTCTAGCCTGCCCCAGTAAGCTTTCCGTCCCCATGAGCTTTCACGTCCCATGTGCACCTAGTCGTGTGCCATTAAAGAACTACTTTGGTATATAGCCCTCACTTCTCTTCTAATGCTCAACTCATAATCAATCATACTAGCCTAATTATGTATTATAGCTAAAGGGATGTTATGTAGGACCTAGAGGAGTCACGGAGCTGAACATGAATGCATGTCTCCTGAGTCAATTGGATATGACCACCTCTGCCACACAGCCCAGGGGCTGGACACCACTCCCAGGGGTTAACTAACTCATTTATCCAGGTGGTTACAGCACACAGACCACAGCCTTCTGGCTATGAATCTCCTACTCTCACTAGGCATTTGACAGAGCACCTAGGTGTCTGAGTTTAGGCTGGAGATTTGACGCATTGAACTGATAAGTCACTGAAGCGCTTTGCTTGACAAAATCTAAATCCGCTTTGGGGTAACTGGCCTGCTCAAGCAAGTCACAGGGGTATGAAGTGTGAGTAAAGAATTAAACCAGAATAGTCCAAGTTGCAAAATAGCACTTCAGCTATGTGACAGTCTCTTAAACTTTGAAAAGTAAGTGACACATTACAATGAACTGACAGGCAAATTTACACCCAAGTGCACTTTGCTTGATGCAGCTGCTCGGCTGCAGCTCACATCACCTGGCCTGTGTCCTTGACCCTGTCCTTTCAACTCAAGAGCTTTTACTTCTTCAGCAGCGGGCAGGGAGGGAGAAATGAAAATTCATTGTTACAGCTACTGGGGAGATTTGGAGCTACTGTTGGAAATTGTAATAGTGACCATTTTTTTAATGTACTAATTCGGTAGTACTGTGGTGCAACAGTCTGTAGGAATTACACACTGAAAGCAGTGGGAGTTATGCAGTGATGTGTTTCTGAAAATTCTAATAAATATCCCTTTTTTAATATGTATATGTAAATACTTCTTTAAATCCATGTGCATTGGTGACTCATGATAAATGAAATAAATGGCTCTTCCCTAATTCATAGGTGCTGTGAAGACAAATGAATGTTTATGAGAGTTTAGGTACTTAGGACCACAGTTTCTTAAGCAAATGTCTGGATAGATGAAGTCTGATTCCTTCCCAGCTAGGTCCATTTTACACATATGAATAATGCCGTTGCAAAGGCCATGAGACTAACCATTTTTTCTACAGATACCCAGGTCCATGAAGTTGGGGCTATGGGTTTCTTCACTTTGTGTATGGCATTCCCCAACGAACACAGTGACTTGTCCACTTACGTCACATGCAGTGAGTGCTGGGTTTTGTATTTCATTTGCTCTCTGTCACGTCAATGTTCTGGTGGCTGCTGCAGAATTTGGTGTGGAACAGATCTATCCTGTGAGTGACAGCATAGTATTCACTATGCCTTGGGATTACATCTCTTGGTTTGCACGTGTTCTGCACCACTACCTACAAATTTCACTCTCAGGACTGTATTAATCAATGTATCTGTTCTACTGGTTTTCCTCATTTAAGTTTGGTCTTTTCAACCATTTTGCATAGAACTTGTGTCGGAGACCATTTCCTGCAGAAGTAATGGCTGTGACTGGGAGTAGAGAGCACTATGAAAGCAGAAAGGACAGTGATAACCACTGTATTGAATCATGTGCATCCATATACAAAAGTTAATCTCTCAAGTAGGACTTGTTGATATTTTACCCAGGTTTCAGTTTGAATGTTAGTATAACTTCCAGTAACACTTCCTTGTGTTTTTCTCTTGTGATCTCATCTGCTTGGTTTTGCATTGATCCATTTTGGTTTGCTTTTAGCTTTATATTCCTTCCTCCCTCTCCTCTCGAGTTGCTCTGCTTTTGTTTTTCTTGTGATATCATAGCGGCAGCACAGTAAAGCCCACAGAGATCTTCTTGCTTCAATTCAATTTGGCTCACATGTATTGCTCTGTTTCTTCCTGAAATTGTATTGCCATTTCCAGACATGACATGGCAATATTTCACTTGAGTTCACTTGCCATTTTAAGTGGACCTTCATGGATTTGCATTAATGATATGAAACCATACCTAATAGAACCACAGCGTGGAGAAAGGTAAAATGAAATTAGTTTAGCTCATTGTCTGCTGTGCACTGAATTGGCAGAGAAAATAAAATTGTAGATTGCTATAGCATCTATAAAAATCCTGCAGGACTGGTCCTACACTATCCTCAAAATCTGTGCATGCTACAAATATAAAGTTACTCTACTCATCTCTGAGGAAAAATTAAAGTTGGTGTGGTGGGTTGACCCTGGCTGGATGCCAGGTACCCACCAAAGCTGCTCTCTCACTCACCTCCTCAACTGAACAGGGGAGAGAGAATGTAACGAAAGGCTCGTGGGTCGAGATAAGAACAGGGAGAGATCATTCACCAATTACTGTCATAGGCAAAAGAGACTCAACTTGGGGAAATTAATTTATTACCAATCAAATCAGAATAGGGTAATAGAAATAAAAACTAAATCTTAAAACACCTTCCCCCCACCCCGCCCTTCTTCCTGGGCTCCACTTCACTCCCGAATTCT
>JAVKLA010000027.1:38032726-38045865 GCA_034782735.1 Sagittarius serpentarius | reverse complement strand
TCTCTGCTCCGGTGCCTGGAGCACCTCCTCCCCCTCCTTCTGCACTGACCTGGGGATCTGTGGTGGAAATGTTTCTCTCACATGTTCTCACTCCTATGTTCTGGCTGCTGTTGCACAGCAGTTTTTTCCCCTTCTTAAATCTGTTATTCCAGAGGCGCTACCACTGTCGATGATGGACTTGGCCTTGGTCAGTGGTGGGTCTGTTTTGGAGCCAGCTGGCATTGGCTCTATCAGACACAGGGGAAGCTTCTAGCAGCTTCTCACAGAAGCCACCCCCATAGCCCCCTCACTACCAAAACCTTGGCATGGAAACCCAATACAGTTTCTGAGAAGATTCAAAAAGCTACATTCAAAGATTTCAAAACTATTTTGCAGTTTTCTCAAAACATAGCTTGTTCTGTTGTTCTTCAGCAATCACCAAATGAACTTTTGAAGATGTCTGACTAAACCATTTTGCAATACTTTAAAAATTCAAAAAAAATGGCATATTGAAATAATACACAAACAAACAGAAAACGCCATCAACTGTCTGTGATTCACTTTTCTGAGCAGACAGCAGCATTGCACAACAGCTTGAGATTGGAAATGAGAAGGATCCTACATCCAGATGAAACTTCACGGGGATTTCAGGCAGAATATAATTATTTCATATAATTATATTATATACGAGCAGAATATAATTATGCAAAACTGGAATTTTGTCAGGACACTGTGGTGAGCACCTATGCTTTGTGAAAAGCTTATGGGGATTTTTAATTACAATAAGTGGTCAGAATCTTAGTTTGATGTCTCAGCCAAGAGATGAATTGATACTGAACTACTAGACTCTCAGTACATGCCCGAGTAGTACGAAAATAACAGAACCATTAGACAGCTTGACTCACCTTGTAGTGATGGCAGAATGGACTGTATCTGAAATCTGGAACGATGATTAAAAAATACTGTTGCTATTCCACAGAAGAAGAGTGATTATGAGCGATGTAACTCTGTATTCAAGATTCTTTCATTCTGGGGAAAGATATGCATCTGCTAATCATGCAGATATGTTATCTGTTCACTTCAGAAACACTTAAACAACTAAGCATCTACCCTTAAAAATTACCACAGAATGGAATAACTTTTAAGAAGTTATCATGCTATGGAATGAGTCTTATGATATGAACTCATTATGAGTTGTAGAGCCTTCAATCAGCAGAGTGGATATTACCCTGGATAGTTGAATACCCGAAAGTTTCTTAACTGGTTCAGTCCTATCTGTCTAATCTATCTATCTTCTCATGTCACACCCAGCTCTACTGTATCTGAATGTCTTCCAAGTCTCTCTGGGGCAACAATATTTTTTTTCATTATTTCTGGTAATGTAATATAAACTGGAGGCTACAGTATCATTATTTTATTGCTACCCTTGAGATATTTTTGTCAGATGTTAATTCATAATGTTGCAAAGTTCTTTCAAAAGAACAGAAATTAGAGTTGATATTTTGGGAAAATGGATTTGAAATGCTCATTAGTAGCTTTTTAACTTTTCCATATGAGTTGTATTAGACGTTTCCAAAAACACTTTAAATGGTTACTTAAGTTGCCTACCTTCAGAATTTCTGGCAGTTTTGTTTTGTGGTTGTTTTTTTTTTTTTTAACTTGGTGATGCTTATATCTTGACTGGGATCCTGGACTGAGCAAAGGGTATCTGATTCAAAGTTCTGACTGACATAGATTTTATTTTTTAAGGGCCCATATGGTAATATTTCTGTGAGTTTGCATTAGGTTTGTAAAGTGATGATAATTGTCTGCCTCACTGATTAAAGCACACACAGTCCTGTCTGAGGATTATGAATTGGGGTGCCTTGTATATTTTTTGAAATGCTGGAAGGAGAAAGAACAAGGCAAGTAAAACTGACTGAATTGCTGTCCTGCTTTTTCTGTAGCTAACACACGCAGATGCATATAACAGGTAATAAAATGCATTTGTCTGTAGGCTCTCAACGTGAGGCAACCTGATTGCTAGAAACTTAAACTCATGCAAAAATATGATCCATATATAAAAAGTCAACTTAACTTTAGCAGAGCTGCTACTGGCTTCACTGTAATTATGTGCTAATCGTAGGGGTGTGCTGTTTTGCAAGGCAGTAAACTGGTTTCCTGAGCGGATAAACTCGGGGGTCAAAGGCCGGGGAGCTGGCTCCGTCGGGGGACCAGGATCACCGCTGAGAAAAGCAGCACACCTGTCCTGCTATTGTGATTATGAGACAAATGTGAACAAAGCCAGTAAAAAAAAAAGACACTTGAAAGTCTGGAAAATTTATTGACATAATTGTAAAGAGTGGCATATCGTGCGCACAGGGAGCAGGGAGCCGGGCTCTGCTGGGTCCCACGGGGCAGGGCTCAGCCCCCCAGCGTCAGGCAGATGAAGAGGAGCCACTTGCAGGGCTGCAGGGCCACTGCCCCTCCACGCCCTCTTGGGAAAGCCACTCCGGCTTTCTAAGGTTATGTTTCTCGAGCTGTAAAATGAGGATATCATTTAGTAGACTTCACAGAGGGGTTTCCAAGCATGAATAACAAATTATGTATAGTTCTTCCATATAATAAGATGGAAAGTTTAATATATAGTAAATAAAAATGGCAGCTGTTCCGTATGTTTCAGCAAGCAGCACTGTGCATAAGAACTTCAAGAACAGATGTACTTAAAGTCAAGAAAAAAGCCATAAAGTTTCATGAAAAAGGCGGAAAAAAAAACTTTGAGAGTAAGTTAAAACAAGTAGTTTAATTGTCTTGGAAAGAAAGGGAAAGAGAGAAGTGCTGTGATTTTTATCACCAGAACAGCACATTTATCAGTAAGTAATTGGACTGTTAGTAAGCGCTGGTAGGAAACATCCATCCCAGCATGAAACGCTGGGACTCGATACAGGGAGAAGTATGGGTGTATGGTTTCTGCATCATGGAATCCAAATTTCTGAGGTTCATTTCTATGGCAGATAGACTCACATAGTTTGAAAATCAAGTCATTTTTTGATTCAGCAAGAATTTTGTATGAGCAAAGAAAAAGTAGTTCTTCCTCAAGCACCAAAAACAAGGGGAAAAAAAAACCCAAACCCAAGAGCTGACATTTCAGCACAATTATATTAACATTCGAAATACTCCTGACATATGGAGAAATGAGCTTGTGGAACTTCCTGTCACAGCAACGAGAGAAACAAAAAATTTAGTTGTTTTACAAAGGCTAAGACACTTCTAATCATAAGCAAAAATATGTATATGCATAACTTCATATGCAGATGTTTGTTCCAGCAGCACATACTCTTAAAGCCGTTAGAGATATATCTGGAGGAATAAGAAAGGCGGATCGGTTTGGCGTCTAAATGAACGTAGCTCTCCCCCATTAGCCCTCGCACTTGTCACAAGACTGTTCACAAACCTGGGCAGCCTTCTCACATCCCTACGGCACAAAGCTCCGGCAGCTGGCCAGCGCGTAAATTGGAAAGGGAGAGAAGACCCCTCCTGTCTGCACAGCTTATTAAAAAAATGACATTTTCCCTGCCTCCTACGCTGGAGAATCTGATACCAATGGTAATAGAGAAACGATATCGCAGAAGCTGGATTTAAGGTCTGTTCCCACCTCACAGTCCCTGTGCTTTACATAAATAATGACTGTTAGCCTGCAGTGCTCACCCTGTGTGTCTTCAAGGTGATGAGATGTTCACTTTTCTCATATGTATGGTATGAATCTTACCAATGTGTGTAAATACCTGATGAGGGGATTAAATAAGGTGGAGGCAGGCCTTTCCCAGTGGTGTCCACTGACCAGACAAGAGACAATGGGCACAAATGGAAATACAAGAAAATCCATTTAAACATGAGACCTTTTTACTGTAAAGGTGGTCAAATCTTGGAACACAAACAGAGAGTATGTGGAGTCTCAATGATATTTTTAATAACCTCGGAAATATTCAAAACCTGACTGGACACAACCCTGAGCACCCTGCTCTCGTTGATCCTGCTCGGCACTGCGGGGCTGGACAAGACAATTACCAGAGCTGCCTTCCTACTTCAACTGTTCTGTGAGTCTGTCAAAATAATAATCAGCCTTACAACCAGCATGATGATTGTTCCATTTGAGTAATCTACCTGTATCTTTACTGATGAAGAAAATAAACCGTATGACTTTCACATCCCCTAGACAGAGTATACAGTATTAATGGAAGACAGCAGCATTGACTTGTAATTAGATTTTTTGAAATCTGGAGGCTACTGATTTTCAATGGTGCAAAACGAGTTTATGTACAATGACTCTCCACTCACATACATCACTGCAGTAATACTATGTTACTATAGAAGGCTTTTTATTTATAGATCTCCAGGGACGTTGCAGATGCACTATGCAGTTACACCTGATTTCATACAATCCTAGAAAATCACACTGGAAAGGACTTTAATCCCAAAGCAAATTAGCCTAATCTGTTAGATAAAGCTCTTAAGGATCTCCAAAATGGAGACTCCAAGACTTCCCCAGGCAATCTGCTACCGTACTTGGAGGAAGCTTTCCCTTACAGCAAAAGTGAATCCCCCTTCCTGTAATTCTTACTTTATCTATCCTAGACATGAAAAATAGGCTCTTTTCAACAGCCTTTTATGTACTTGAAAGGTTGATGTCTTTTTTCTTGACTCAACAAGGCCATGTTTTCTAGATCTGCGATCACTCTCACTGACCATACCTGGACTCTTTCCAGTTAGTCCACATCTTTCTTTAATTTATACAAGTGACATAAGAGAACGGTCTGGCTTTATAGATGGAGTTCCTGCACATACAGGTTTTTTTGGGAGTTGGGAGAATAAACCAGAAACAATGCTGGCTTTTGGAACAAAACCAAGCTTTAAAAATACTGCAAAAAATGCCTTAGAGGGAAAAAAACCCTAGAATATCCTAAAGGTCTCCAATCCTTGTTCTCAGAGCAAGTACTTCTAGTGGTTTAAGATGCTACTACTCTTCCGCCAGAGGTTTTTCCCTGAGTAGCAGTGTTGGATACATTCACAGAAATTAAATCCAGATCATGATGCGCTTCTAATTTAACCTGTTGTATAAAACCCCTGCATCAAGCCCAAGAGTTGCTGGTTGAGTTAGGCATATCTTTTAGAAAGACAGCCAATCTTGATTTAAGGCCTGCCAATGATAAGGAATATAGCAGATCCCTAGATAAATTATTCCAATGGTTAATTACCCAACGTAATTGCTAGTTTGAATTTGTCCAGCTAAAGCTTCCAGTCATTGGATACTGTCATGCTTTTGTTTACTAAACAAGATTCCTCTACTATCAGAAGTATTTCTTCAGCTGCTTACTAATGCAGCTGTCTCAGATGCTGACTCACTTCTGTAGCCCTCTCCTGTAGCCTTTCTAATATGCTAATTTATTTAACATGTTTAGTGTTTGCTTATTTATTTAGGAGAGCAGAACACCTGGGGTTCAATAAGCATCTAGTGGTGCAGGCAAAGGTAACTACAACAGCCAAAACTGTTGAAGCTATTTCATAGTGATTCAGATCAGGTCTTTATTGCTTGGGACCCACTGTATATGGATTTCTTCGATCTCGTGCAGCATGTGTCTTGCACCAACGTCTTCCCTTTTCATCCAGTAGCACAGCAAGTGAGAGGGTTGAGCAAGTGACTTGACAGCTCATTGTACTCCTAAAGAGTGACTGAAGAAACTTAATCTGTTGACTTAAGAAGGCTTATTTTTTGAATGAATTAGTTGCTTCTTAAAGTGGTGTTTTGCACTTTTAAGGGTCTTGAAAATTGTCCATATAGTCTTAGCCATAAGAAAGGTGAACAGAACTGTAGCCATCTGTCCCCACTGTGGTGTGGGGAGGTTCTGCTTAAAATCTGCAGCTACAGTTTGTCATCCAGTAGCATTACTAAGTCGTGTCTTCTTCATGAGATTATTTTGTGTCTGGTTTCCCTGGAAACTTTGAGCATAAACAGAAGACGTAGGCCTTCTGTCTACTGAGAATTTCTTGATATTGGGCAGATTGGACAAGTAGCTACTGCACATGTGCAGATTGACTCAAACATGCACGTGCAGTGAGCTGGATTTATCCTGGATATGTTGAGTTTAACAGCACAGGCACTGGTAGTGTGATACTTACCAGACGCACCTCGTCCCTGCATCTGTATTGTAGAGTCAGTCTGCTTATGCACAGTTAATTTGCCACACCTAGAATGCATCTAACATGCTGCGTGCTTGTATAGGCCATTAAGGTCACTTGAGTCCTGCGCCCTATATGTACCCCGAGCACACTGGGGGCTGGCATTGTGCAGACAGGTGCAGCTCCTTCCTTGCCCAGCGGTCACGCTGATAGCCACTGGAGTGGGACTTACGCACTGATGAAAAATATGTAATTCATAAATTTCACTTTGTGGAAATATCTTAAAGAAGGATTAAGTATATCCTGCCTTGTGATTTTAATTCAAACTGATTGATCTAGAATTTGTTTTATCCCTAAGGTACTATTGTCCTCCTTTTGATTAATTTTTCAGAGTTTTAAGATAGCATCTTAGTGAAAACATGTAATGTTAGCACTGGAAGTTTTTCCACCTCTATTTTTTTTTTTCTTAGCTGTGCCTTTTCATTGTAAAATCAGAGCAAATCTATTAATGTTGGCTAATTAACAGGACATTCCACAAGCCCTGAATTGTTTAATTCACAAGTTCCATACCATTGCACCCAAGACAAAATACAGACATTTAAATTGGTTATAAACACTTTCTCAGACGTTTTTTATTGCTGTTTTACTGTTTGTAGGTGTTAAAAGTCAAAGTGAGAAAAGCAGTAGATAAGATCACCTAGTCCTTTTTTGTTATTATCATTCTTTAAGGCTATGTTAGATAGCACTTCCTTCTAGCAAAGAGAAAAGAATGGGACCATCATTATAAATCCTATCACATAAAACAAGGAAAGGAAAGAATCCAAGTAATGTTGAGAGTAGGCCATACAATGATAAGCATCTTCACTATCTCTGCCATACATCATTTGCCTCTAAAATTACTTTGATCTAATACACAGGCTTTGATCTAAAGAAATTAACCATCTTCCCGTCTCTTGGTGAGATGAAGGTGAGACCATATAGCCAGCTTTAGTGGCAGGATGCTTTATTATCTTGGTTCACTTCCCGTTTTGCTCCCAGAAGGTCCATGTATGTGTGCTGCTTTGCTCTTGGTCTGTCCTGGGGCAGCCAACTGTCTCCTTTCCAGAGAATCAGCCAGTTCACTCTAGGGTCTGCTCCAACTGGAGTATTCAAACCATGCTTAGTTTGGGTCCCCTGACTCCATCAGTGTAGCACTCTCAAATGTCTTTCTGTGCTTGTGTCCTGCAACATGCACCCTTGGCATCAAAATTACCGTGTGAATGGCTACAGCAGAGCTTTGTCATTATTTCAGGTAGTCAGAAGTGAAAAAGCCCATAAAATTACCAATTGTATTTCAAGACTGGAGGGGGATTATACTGTACCTTATAGTTCCAGCACTTAATAGTGTGGGTACGGGCCAGAGCACACCAACTGAGCAGGGAGCCAGGACTTAGCATACAGACACAGGCAGCTGCCAGAACCAGTAGTGGCCAACACCAATTACATCAAACAAGTAAAAAATTAAGTCCAATCATATAAAGAGATATATATACGAGTTGATTTATATATTTATACATATATATGTGACTTCTGGGGTGGGTTTTCCCATTTAAAAGTTCTTCCACCCTCACCAGCTACAATATTTGGAGCAGGAATATACCACCACAACATTGCACAGGGTTAATGCTTCTATAGAGCTCATGACTCACAAGGTGCATTTCCTTGTCTCTCCTAGTGGAGGTTATACAGCTTTTGAGCTGATAAGTACTGTTTGTATACCTCAAAGAGTAAAAGCGTTCATTTTTTACATTTTCTAGTCTCTCCTTGCCTTCTGACTCATAATGACTGTTTGCTCTTCTATAATCTCTTCTTCTAGCTGATGTCAAAGTGCAGAACAACAAATACATTTGACTACATGATAACACAGCGGGTTGGTCCAGGATCTGTAACTCTACCTAGTTAATTAAGTAGCAATCAATCTGAATGTATTCAATATATTGTCTCATCATCGTAGTATTTGTAGGAGCCAGTGTGTTACCCAGCTGGTTGTCATTCCCTAGTTCAAAGTGAATGGGAGATCATAGCACATAGATGGAGCTGACAGTTTTAAACCAGACCTCAGACATTATCTGGTTATTCTCTGAGAGTAAGTGAAAGGTTATTAGCAATCACATATTGCCAAATTTTCTGATTCGGGGCTGCCTGTGTATACTGGCTTGTGTATGGATTTCATCAGATGCTAACTGGACATTCATAATCGGATGTCCTGATGACATGCAAAGTTCCATGTAAGCTACACACTCAAAACCTAGAATATGGACTGGTTTAATTTCCACTGCCCTTCTGAAAAGAAAAACTTATATGTGAAAAAGAGCCCTGAACGCCTTTCTATCAAAGAAAGAGTATGATATTTTTTTATTACATTTCTATATGAACCAGGAAGAAAAATTAAACGGGCATGAACAGGTTCTTAAATAGAGCAGGTAGTGAAATGAAGAAAAAGTAGTCATTCTTCTAAGCTCTATTGCTTAGCTTAACACTGTATGGGCATAGATGTTTGCTCACTTAGTTAACTTCATTATCCTGTATATTTTATCAACCCATGAATGTTTTTAGTTTTCTGCTTGGGGATCAAAAAATATGCCCAAATAAAATTCCCACTGAAGTCCTTAGTAGTTTTGTCAAAACAAAACCTGTTTAACTTGGCAAAAGAATAGGAAATAAATATCATGGATTTTTTTTTTCTCTTTTTATTTTTAAGGTAAAAGGATGGGTTTTTTAATAGATTTTAGGTATGTGTTTTATAGATTAAATCTATATATGTATTTCGGAAATGGCCTTCCTTAATGAACAGCTGCTTTCCATACAAGTAATGAAATGGTAATGCTAAAGGGTCCTGATAGGACTTCATCTGGAATACTTTCACAGTTTTGAATATCCCTCTGTACAAAAGGTAAACTGAAACCGGACATGGTGCAGGAGGAGGTTTTTCAGTCCTCCTCTGATCCTCCCTGTAACTTACAGGATGATGATACTAGAAAGGTTTTGTTTTGGTATACTTAGTAAAGAAAAAGTTGTAAAGAGCTATAAATAGATGAAAAGTATAATACCAGACCTGGTAAAGGATTGTTTAGGCTAAAGGACAAGTACAAAACAAACAGGAATAAACCAGCCATGTATAAACTAAGAATGAAAATTAGAATATAGCTTCAGATCAAAAAAGCAGTAAGGTTTTCATTCACCTGTCCAATGAGAGTAGCAGGACATGGCCAGGCCTCCTGCTATCACCTGCCACAACTCATGGGCAACAACAGTAGAGTAATGTACTTCTACATTATCTAACCTATGCACTCTTAAAACAGTATGGTTGAGGTTAGACTTAGGCTCTGGAAACACTCAACTGAAAATCTCAACTTTTTCTTTGGCTATTTATAGAATACTTTTTTTTAAACCACAACATTGTCAATAAAATACTAGTACCCAAAACTTTACTCTCATTCATGTAGATGTGGAACTAGTTGACAGGTCTGGTGGTGATATCTGTGTTGCTCTCAAATGGAAACAACGTGATGTTGAATTTTCCCTGCATACCCAATGACATATCACCAAAGTCTCCATCAAATCTCACCAAAATCTCTGGATTTGCCACGTTCACATCAAAATAATTGTATCTCAAGCTAGCAACTGGAAGATGTGATGCCAATTTTTTTTCATTTTTTATTTTGCCAAACATGTTTGGTTTTCATATTTATAAAGACTTTATCATAGCCTGTTTAGTTCACTTTGATTACTTTCAGTTCCTAACCTAGCTCAGATACCTTTATCATCTTTCAGGTCTTAAAAATTACTATAAAACACTCTGTCTCCGGTATAATCACAACATAAAGTATATTTTTGTGTTTAATATAGGGAAATTATGTGTTGAAAGGTAAAGCAACATGTAATTAATAGCAAACCTGGCTAATGATAGCTAAAATACATCAAAGCATGCTCCAACCCATTGGCTAGTATACATGCTTTCGGCAAACTAGTAACTTCCAAGCAAATTAACTTCTTTTCTAACTAGGGATCTTTTTAAGTTTTATAGTGGGAGACGCTGATTGAAGCTTTGATTCATTAATAAAATGATAGATCCATGTCATTAACTCATGCAGCTGATGCATCTTCCTGTAGTATTTCACTTTATGACTGCTAAACATGTGGTGCTCTTATATGTGTTCAAATACGACCATTGTTACAGTGGTTGTGTTTGTATCATATGCGTGGGACTTAGGTCAAGGGATAATGTAACAAAAGGAGGCCCTTTTGAGGAGTTACCTTGGCTGTTGATTTCGTATATAATGTTTCCATCAGTTTGTGTTACTCATCTATCAGCAGCAAAATTAAGGCTTAGATGCTTTGCATGTGATTTTTATGGATCTGTGGATGTTTATGGCCAAAAGACACTGCAAGGGCTATTCTAACTTTCTGCATAATACATTACATTGACTTCCTTCAGTGAAGAGAATCACTAGGGTCTGTTACCCAAGTAAGTTCTATCAAGCGAAGTTATATGAAGCCAAATTACAGCTTATCCAGCCTAGAATTAAACTGGGATCTTCAAAGAAATCACAGGGAGTTCGCTAGTACAGAAAGTTTGCTCATCTTCCTACTTTTAAAACATTCGCTTTTGAGTTGACTTTGTAGAACTGCATCTGCATGAGAAAACTGTATCAAGAAAATAATTACTGGCAAAGCTATATATAGACTTTGAGAAAGACCTTGCACAGGTCTTTATTTGTTCATAAAGTTCTCTCCTGATTCCCGTCTGTGTTGTGTTTAATTGCTAAAAGTGAGTCATCGGGATGAAGCTACCATTTTTTGTCCTATTTTCAAATGTTTTGAAGATGGCTGCACCATCCCCTCTAACTCACTGGGTCTTTCTTGCATATTGATTGTTTATCTCATGAGGATTCAATGACATCACGCTTCCTTGCCCTTGAGGGATGGGCCTAAACTAAGCAGAGCAGAATTACAGGGTTTCAAGAAGCCCGCTGTTCAAAGTGTCCTCACAGCTGTGAGTCAACTTTCCTTCATTGATGCTGTATTTTCATAGCATTGTTCAGCTCTAATGATGAGAAGCCAGTTGCACAATTAAGATAGATGCAGTCTTGTTTCCCTGCTTACTAATCTCAAGAAGCTGTTGTGCTTTATGTTTCATCTAACAAGAAGTGTAAGGTGGAGCTTTGAGAAGATGAGAACATGTTCAGACCCATTTTCTGATGGAGTTTTTTCAGATGGCTCTGAAATCATATATGGCCATCATCCATCATTAATAGCTAGTTTAACTATCATAACAACTCAGTTCTTCATCAGCTGAGTAGCGTTTCGGTTATGTGCTTGTACTGAAGTACAGACGGAAACAGGGGGAAAGTTGTAGAGAAAAAAATGAAAAATATGTGTTCAATTAAAAATTCTAGATCAAAATGAAGCAAATTCATAACCTCATACTCCATATATTTGAAACTCTACACAATCTTCTGCTCAGAAAATAGTCTCATCTCCCTGATCATGGATTTATTTCTCTGTATGCCCTTTATTCATCACTATCATTATGCATTATTATATCCTCATTTTTACACCTACTCAATCAGAATCACTTAGTTCTGCATTTCTGATCAGCTGTCTCCTACTGCCCTGTACGTGTTGCAGTAAAAGATTTTTCTGAGGTTATAGCAACATGTTGTAAGAACTCATTTCTCTCTAATTCAGGAAAAATGTAATCAAATAGAAACAAGAATTACTTGCAGTCTGACTTTAAACACTCTTTACTTGGAAAGTATTACAACAACAGATTTCTTTGCAGATCTTCTGAAGATGTTCCTATCACTTCTGAAAAAACGCAAATGTGAGTGCCTTTGAAAAATAAAGCAATCACTTTTGTCATTTGCACAAGTCTAATTCTGGAGTCACAGGCAGACATTGATTTTAGTCTTCCATCGTAACCTAACCTGGAAACAGTAGTGTTTGAGGAGCTGATTCATGAGCAAATCAAACAGCTTGGCCCTACAGGCAGCAATATGCATCAGAGAGGTAGGGTGGGGAATATCACCTTGTTTGATATTAATCAATGTGCCATTCCTAAAACGGTGTGGTCTAAACGCTTGATTTATACAATGGTGAAATTAAGAATTGAATATTAATGCTGTTTGTTGTTGTTGATAAAAGGGTCAATACAGCATGCCAAGGTGTCAGATAGGAGCTCTAGATTCCCATTAAGGGAATTAAAAAAGAAAGAGGAGCCCAGGACAGCTTGTTAAAGACAGTCCTTTGAAACCCAATGGGTGGGACACGTCAGAGGCAGGGAAGAGAGAAGATGCAGAGCAGAGGACAAGACATACATTTGATACCTACTGGGATTTGGGATAGTGCAGAAGCCAACAGCAGAGTCTGGGAGGGGAGCTGTAATTTACCTGGTAGGAGAAGCGGTGGTTGGGAAAGAGGAAGAGGGAAGTGCCATGGCTTCCTGTTGAGGGCCTGTGGGAAACTGATCCCATGCCAAAGCAACTCATAATGACTTCTGTAAGCTACCTTAGATTCATCCTTCCCCTACATAAAGGGGACAGACAGTGTACACTGCCTGCCACAAGTGTTTTTTCTCATTGGGTTTGGCTGGGGTTTTTTAGTACACTGTTTTTTTAATGCACTACTTTTTTTAAAGACAGCTGAAAAATGCAAGTCTCTGTTCATGTAAGATTTCAGAGCACTAACACCTGTTTTTCTTTCTAAATCAGCACAAATGCAAAATTATGCTGACATTTTCCACATACAGGAATTTCTGTAAAAGAAATTACTTTTTTTGAAAATTGAAAGGGATTAGAAGTTAAAAAATCCAAGGAAGAAAATAGGGAGATAACCAGGTGTCCTGCTTTCAGCTGGGATAGAGTTAATTGTCTCCCCAGTAGCTGATACAGCGCTGTGTTTTGGGTTTAGTATGAGAAGAATGTTGATAACACCCTGATGTTTTCAGTTGCTGCTCAGTCGTG
>JAVKLA010000027.1:37991062-38009160 GCA_034782735.1 Sagittarius serpentarius | reverse complement strand
TCTTTCTTTCTTTCTGTCTTTCTTTCTTTCTTTCTTTCTGTGTTTCTTTCTTTCTTTATTTCTTTCTTTCTTTCTTTCTTTCTTTCTTTCTTCCTTTCTTTCTTCCTTTCTTCCTTCCTTTCTTCCTTTCTTTCTTTCTTTTCCCATAAGAAATAGTTTGTTTAGTTTTCTGGAAATTCTGGGCAAATCTCAGCTCCTTCTTCTTGAAAGTTTACATTTAGAGAGTTTCAACCTGTGAAATTTCCACACAAATCTAATGTTTTTTAGACAAGCATGTGAACCTTAAGTTTGAAGACTTAAAAGACATGCATTAATAAAAGCCATATAAGAAGTTCCTCAGTGAGAAGTTCAGCCAGGAAGAAGATAAATGAAAGAAAGTCACAGTGTTTTCACTGCACCAGACACAATTCTCGTGATAAGGATTTTTGCTGTAAAAAGTTTCCAGATGGGCAGGTGCGTAAACAAGAAATGTGTCATTCTTGAGTTTGGACTAGGTGATACTAGGCTTTCAGACCTGTGAATTATAGTATTTAACATATTTATGCTCATTTAGGAATACAGAAGTAGCAAGAATTATGGAGCGCAGTCATTACAATCATTGGTATCATGTGAAAGAATTTATTGCATAAGAACACTGAAGTTCTTTCTAAAAACACAAAGAAGTTAGTGGTTTTGTTTTCTCTGTCACTAGAAACTTTCTGTTAAGTTCCAGATAAAGTTTATTCTTAGTCAGTTTATTCCCATGGTGTCAACTTTCAACAAAACCACTAGCCTTAAGAATCTAGTACCTCCTGACGTTTAACCTGTCTGTATTTACAGATAGAAAGTGCATCACCGTTCAGACTTAGTTTTGTTAACCTGGCAGTGCTCTTTCAGACTCCATAATGCATGTGTCCCACTAGTACCTCTTCTCTGCAGTTGTTTAATTCATAGTTCTTGGAACATGTGTAATGAGAAGTTTGAAAGTATTGCAAGACATCATACAGTGCCCAGGCTCTTCTAGAAATAAATCTAATACAACCGTAGACTGCGGGAGTCTTCATTCTACTGGCAACTCATATAATTCTGCAATTAGCTAGTCCACTCAGGTCCTTCTGCATCTTTTTCAGCTGATGAGCTCTCACCTTATAACAGAATTTTCTGTTATGAGCTGCTGTCCTGTTATTCCTCAAGAACATCCAGCTCTTTTATATGATGGCCTAGTTGTTCTCTTCTTATAGAAGTACAAAGTTGACAGGTATAAGCAAATTGGTATTTCACTCTCTTGCTTCCTGAGTAAAAATCAGACACCAGACTATTAATCAGCACCTGTCTCAATAATGAGCCTTGAATAATGCTACCAGTAACTCATCTCCAGCTCCTCTACCAATACTGCCTGACAGTTTCATACTCACTTCACAGATTCTTCATTCCTTCCTTTGATTTTAAATGAGTCTTCTTAGTTGGCACCATTTCCTGAAGTCTTGATATATGAAATCCAGTGCACTTCCTTCGTTTAGAAAATCTATCTATGATGATCTACATTTGATTAAATCCCTGTTGTTTTACATCCTACTAAATTGTCTTTAAATATCTTTTCCTTCAAAATCTGTCCTAAAGCAATGTGCAGAGTTACAGGCTTATGGATGCCTGATTACTTTCTCCTCTCTTAACCTTAGGCACAACATTTGGTGTTCTACTGTCATACTGAATTTGACTTGAAAGGTGTGTTTAAAAATACTTCTTATAAATCCTGCAAGGGAGACCACCTACTCCCCCTCGCTTGAGTGCATTAAGCCTCATGAATTCTGTTTCCACTGCAGTTGAGATAACAAGGGTGTGGAAATGAAAGCTGACATTAAACATTCTGCTTTTCTTCACAATTCAACATAATTGTCCTTTTTCAAACCTGAGGCAAAGTTTGTTTCATTTTTTGGCCACACCTAGATTATCTTTAATCTTTGTTTTATCCTGACTGCAAAGCCGCCCTACTTCTTTCTTTGTGCCTTTTAGTTTCAATGTATATGGCTCAAAAAGGAAATACCCTATGGTTCAAGATCTTCTTCAAGGCCAAACTTAGATTCTATTTTGACAATTTTATGTTTTATCTTTCATTTCTTAATTCATAGCTTTTTTCCTGCTAAATCTTGTTGTTAAGTCTCTCCTACTTATTTCTAATAGCCTTCTTGGGGCAGTTACTGTTGTAGGTCATTTGAGAGTTCTTTGAAAATTTTCTGTAGTTTGAGGTAAAATGTTCTAAGATTCAATACTTCTGACTTTGAAATTCCAGGCTTCTTCCATGACCAAATCCCTTGGGATTCTCATCATAACAGAATTTGTTAAGAAGTTCCATTAGTTCATCAAAGCTTGTCCTTTTGAATTGTTAATGTTTAGTTGAATATCTGCTTTTTTATTGTTTTACCTTAAATAGCATCATTTCTTGTTTGCTTGATTCAAGTTCCTTTTCTATGACCAGCTTTTATACAAAATCCTAACTCATATAATGCATCTAATAGAAAGTATTTTCAACTAGGTTTTGATTTTACATTATTTCCTGATTCTAGAAGACTTATTTTAGCATCCTTCCACAAAGTGATCCTGACCCAAAGAAGTTATTTCATTACTATTCTCCTTTATTTCTTTAACTTCCCACACACTGCATTTAGAGCCCCAACTTTCCATATTTTTTTTTTCTTTAAGACTGAGTGTCCTTGAATATCTATGTTCTATTTGGAAATGCTGTTCTTTGGTACTTTTATCTCTATAACATTTGGTTTCATCTCTGACGGGTGTAGCCCAAAACCCTCTCTCTGAGGAACACAAAATAATTTATAAGCATTCATTAGCTTCATAAGATACCAATGAAATAACTAATTGAAATGGTGGAAGGTGCAAGTGCATTGCATGTTGAGAAGATTGAATGCAAAAACACTGAAATTCCATGGACAAGTCCACCCTTGTTCTATATAGATTCTTTTACTACACTTATCACCATAATATCTCAACAGCTTCAATGGTGTGGTAAGCAATATGACTAACATCTGACATTTGCACTTCATTTTCTCTTTCTTTTATCTTTCCCCTCAGTGCTAAAGCATTTTGGTTTTCATTTTTAGTACTTTTACATCTCTCTTCTTCCTATTTATTGGACTGACTGGGCTGTAAAAAATGTCATCTGCCACGTGTGCAAAGGAGAGGTTTTAGTGACTGTGTTAGGCCAGTTCCAGGGTCCATTGGGCTTTAGTATCTTAGACCTCTGTCCTTCAGAAAAGTTTCTTTTCTTGATTCTGACCCTAAGATGGGTATTGCAGCAAGGAAACTTACCTGCCGTTTGAGGACACTATCCTAACTTTGATTGGCAGGTAAAAATCCGAGATTAACTCCTTGATGTGTTTCTTCTGCAGCATCCCTAGGACCTTACCAGCCTGCACAACAGAAGAAAGTCTTATGACCTGAAGCTATGTCTTTCATAATAAGCATTGGCATCATGCCAAAGTTCCTCACGTCATGATTTCATAGTCATCCGCTGCCAAAATTGCCCCTATCTTCATACCATACTACAGTAAGAAATCAGGCTCTCGGCCATTTCAGTGTGGTGACGACAGGTAGGAGGGAGATGAATGATGACACCAGTGTCCTTTGGTGTCATCTGTCTTATTGCATCCAATTCCAGTAGCACCTTTAGGAAAACAACTTCCTCAGTTAATCAGTGGCTCTGTTAGGTTCTATGTATGATTTGGTGCCCGATTAGGTGCAGACAAAATCGGTTCGGTTTTGTTGTCGTAAGGTAAGCAGAAGGTATGAAAGCAAGCAGGACAGAAATTAGGCTAGACAGTCTGAGAGACATTTAGGAATTATCACTGAAAATTTGTTTCTTTCATCTGGCCTCTAAGGCTCTACAGCTGTTAACAGAAATCACCTTACCCAGTGACCACAGATAGCCACTGTAGGCTTTTGCAAAGGACTCTTGAGATTTCTGGTGATGTTTCTAGCAAAGGGAGCACCAGAATGAAATCTGGCATATTTTCAGAGGCGTGATGAAGGCATTTAGGCATCTCATCTCTTAAACAGAGGTAATTATACTGACTCTGTAAGAGTCAGAGATCTGTTAGAGATAGAATGAACTACTGTTGTATGAATAAGCAGATGTATTTATAATTGGAGAATGTCTCTTTGCCACTGCATGGGGCCACAAAATCACCATTGTCTTGGTGTTTAATACGGTTCAGCACCATCTTGAAAGCATTGCAGCAGTCATAAGCAGTGTCACCATTATTACTCTGTTGTCTCCTCTGCTCTGCCATGGACCTTCTCTTTGATCCTAATTTGCAGGACAGAATTTGAAGGATTTTTATCTTCTTGCTTCTCTCCTGATTCTTGGGTTTCTTCGTGTTGTGAAATAAATGAGCTACTTCTCTATTTTTTCTCCCTGACTTGTAAGAAATATGACAATGCACCCAAACAGCTTCTGTTTGCTTGTTCTTGCTTTGCATGTCACCAGAGCACCATGAAGAACACTCAGTGATTAGACAGAAGAGCTGAAGAGCTCCAAGGGGGGCAAAGTAAGAGAGAAAAACCTCTAAGTGCAGAAGGAAGTGTCTCAAAATAACCTTCCTGTAGCTAAAAAGTCAAAGGCTGACACGTGTTAATTTGAAAAGGCAGATGGAATTCTTGTGTACATTCAAAAACCAACAACTCCAAGTGTGCTTTCAAGGTGAAATTTCAAAAAGCATCTGCCTGAGTTAAGGCCACAAACCTAACTGGAATCTGGGTGTTTTAACAATCTCACCCCAAAAGTACTTTAGAATAAAAATATGCTGTAGACTTGAGGAGTAGTATTTAAAATATGGCCATTTTTGTGCCCTTAGTCCACATCTGCAAGTAATTATGGGTGCAAATGTGGATATGTCAACATCTACATACTTTAATATACCTGTTAATCTGATAGTTAAATATCTGTGTGTTATCAAATAACATACTTTACGAAACTGTGGCCACAGTTATTTGTCAGTGTAAGAAGGGAAGCCATGTCAAGATTTAACCCTTAGAATTCTAATGTTGATCCTTTTATCATGCACAAATGAAAATCACATTAATATTAAAATTAAATATACATATTTGGGGGAGACATTAACACCTGTCCTCATCCCTATTTTATTGAGAACTGTATTTTCCACCTATGTTGTTCTCATCAGTCCTCTTTTTCTTAGCAACAAATAAATGAGGTACATGAACTTGCATGAACGGAATTGTCCGTAGTTGGTTTTTAAATACTTCCCAGTTTAAAAGGATAAGCAATGATCTTCCTGATTTTTGAAAACTGTCATTTAAATAATCCTTCATACACTGAGGTGAAATTTAGATTTAAAAATATAGTTGTGAACCCCTCTACACAAAACCGTACCCAATGTAAATGTCAGACTTGCTTATCTATTGCCCACTCTAAGAGGAGGGATATAACTTTTTTTTTCTTTTTCTTTCACAGATATATATTAGTTAGTTACTGTCCTGAGATAAGAAATTTTCATGACTAGATTGTCATAAAATTTGTTGCCTTACACTAAAAAAAAAATACAATTTCACTGAACTGGCTTTCTAACAAGATTATTTTGCTGTGTTGAGTGACAACCATTCTAATTACGAGCTACTTGCTTTCAGCTAGCTTTGTAGCTTTTAGGGTGGAGTTTTTCATTTCAGATGTCTGGCGTGCACATGAAGTTTTTTCCTGGAAAACTTCAGGTATCTTTGGGACTATGATTAAGAGGCTATATTGTTCTGCTGATTATTAAAGTGTAAACTACCAGCTACCCCGTTAAGGTCTGGCACGTTCAGAGTCTGGCTCAAGGACCTGCTGGTTGAGAAAAGTTTAGCCTCAATGCTGAAGAGGTGCTTAATGATATCATTCTGAAAATCTTATCAAGTTAGTTGTAAACTTCTGAAAAGTCACCTTTTTTTTGTGCCAAGAAGTTTGTCACAGCCTGGAAGTGATCTCCTTTTAATACTCCTTCTTTACTCCTAGACAGTTCCTCAGAGATCTTGCGATCTGCAGCTAAGAGGACTTCTCTGATAGGTTTCCCCCACTGAAATGTACTGTGGCTCCTGGTAATCACACATCAAGGAAACAAACTTGCCTGCTTGCCTTTTGCCACCTTATGGAGTTCAGTATTGTCCATACTTTGGCATTTCTGGCTTTTCCTTTGTTTATATAAACACACATGACACCCCCCAAGGCATTACATTTGAAGATAACACATTAAAAGAACATTAGTCTAAATTCTTGCCTCCACCAGCCCTTTGTGCAAGCACTGTGACGTAGGCTTTAATTACCTGTATACATTCAATATTTTTTTCCCCCGCCGGTGTCCTTACCTCACTCACAACACAGGATGGTCTGAGTTTGGGACTCAGTCAGGATGTTATAATGAATGGAGCTGTATTGTAAACAAAGTTTCATAGGCCTCTTCCCCTATTTGTTGCAGAAGTTCAAGGTGTGTGATCAAAACAAAACCACTGTGGGATTAAAAAAAAAAAAGATGGTTGCCCAAGAAGACAGGTTCTACTACGGTCTTTGACACTGTGGGTGTGTTTACACTGGAGTATATAACGTAGAGATAACTGAGCAGTTCAGGTGTCGGGAACAATTCTGCAGCAGCACAAGGTAATTCACTCTGCTGAGTAAACCTCAGGGCTAGCTGAAGCTTCTACACCCAGACGGCTTCATGCAGCTGGGTTAGCTTGCTGTTAGTAGACAACAGATTGCAAGGTAGAAAATATCCGGAGCTTTTCTGTGTTGCTTGGTTGCATACATCAGATTTTGCTGGGGTGGCCCGTCAGTAATTTTGCAGTCCATATTGCCCAGCTCACAGTTTGGGATATTCCTTTTGCATGTGGGCTCATCACACATAACTACAAGCAGAACTGATGGGAGCCATACACTGAGCTGAGTTGTCATAAATGCTAAGTGATCAGCGAGCAAACTAAATGTATTATTTTTTCAGAAATACATTAAACTTAGAATATTTACAGATAATTTCTTATGCAAAAACAAAGTGTCTGTATGTCTTTCAATAGCCATGTCTTTCAATGCCATCCTTAGACTTTGAGGCAGCAGAACAACAGCCAACTTCCTGTCTGCATAATAAGCTAGTACTAGTTCAAGGAGTACCATTAAAAATAAATAAAAAAATTGATTATCGTAAGAGATTTAAACATGTAGGAAAGGAGGAATGGGACCCTGAACCCAAGATTAAGTGAGAATTCAGTTGTTACCTACATATACAGTAAGAAAGTTTGAGACAGATTCTGTTCGCTGTGTAGACTGAGGCTGTGATAAGGCTACACAGTCGGCTGCCATTTAAATGCTTCCTAAAGACTGAATGTTGGACTTCACAGTGTTGGTGCGGTTTTGGAGTTGGTTTTGTTTATTTGTTTGTTTTGGTTTTGTTTTGAATGTGGATACTTTTAAAATGCAATCAACACTGTCTGCATGATAGAAATGAGAAGTAGCTGCTGCTTATTTTTCTAGCAGAGGTGATTTTCATTCAGATCTTTTCTTCTTCCGTGTAAGTTTTCCCAGCCTGCAGTCTATTTGAGGATTTTTGCCAAAGTGCTCAGAAACTTTGCTGCTTTGCATACTGAAATGACGAAATACTGTATATCTCTCTCTAGAAAGGAAAAGTAAATACTGGAGCTTTCTAACTGAGGTCATACTTTCTCCATGTCTAGACATCATTGGTAATCTCTCCCTTTTATAATACTACTGTGCTTTCCATGTACTCAGCTGTGAGGAAAGCGCTTTGCGCTTACTTGCATAAAATATGCCGAATTTCCAGACAACTTTCAGCACAGCATCTCAGATTGTTTGGGCTGGTGTGTGTGATCTTTTATGAAATCAGATTTTTTCCTCTGGAGGAGCTTTGCTTAGTAAACCAATGGCAAATTTGGAATAAAAATATGTGATGTGGTTCCTTAATGCCCAGCTTGTTAAGCAAATGCTGTTGAATCCAGTCCCCAGTAAACAAGCTAAATTTCTTGTTCCACTAGAAATATATTTTACTAAGAATCTTTGTACATCATTCTTTATGCAAAAAATAATGTCTCAAGTGACGGTTTTGAGCAGAATAAAGCAAACGTTTAATAAATTAAAACATATGCTGAATCAGTGTTTGCCCTTATAGTTCCACTTTTTAAATATTAATACTCTTTTCTAACTCTTTGTACATAAATAATCTTTTAAGAGAGTAACAATGAAATATAGACAATCCACATCAAATGAATGTGAACTTTTGATGTAATTATCAAAGGTCTGCTGGATTCTGTTTAATTTTAATTAGTATTGGATTCTAACCAACAAATTCAGGTCTCACGTGGATTTTTAAATTCCAAACTTTATGCCCCCTTGCACGAAGGATTTTGGCTTAATTTGGCCCATTATAAAGGTACAAGTTATTCATAAAATTATCTTGGAGTTCAGATTTTGATAACTAACAAGCTGAGGAGTTGCTTTAACATGGAGCAATGAACTAACAGGCCTATGCACTGATTGAAACTCCTGTGAAGACTTTTGGGTCTGGGTTTTGTTTTCTTTTTTTTCAATATTAGCTGTTGGACAAATACTTGAACATTTAAAAAGAATATTCTAGCCTGAATTTTTTTCTGATTTATAAAATCTTAACCTAAGTAGATACACAATACTATCACAACTTTCACTGTCTTGGAGAGCTTAAGCATGGAGATACTGGTTGTTGCAAATAACTATTAACAGGTTTGCTACATACCCATTTGCAACACGCTTCCATGTGCTTTTACTGATTCCAGTCTTTTTTTCCCCAGGGAGCACCAGATCCCATTTGAACAAGAAAAGAACTCGCAAAATTAATCAGACTAAGATTATCAGACCTACAGGGGCATTTGAGTTTTATTTTTTGCTTTCCCTAGAAGGTCTTTGGAGAGGCGGAGGCCGATGCCCCAGTGGTGGCTGCCAGCCCTCTCACCCAGCCCAGCCGCTGTGGGCCGAGGAGCGGAGGGTGGCTGCGGGAAGGGACAGGGCTGGGATTCTCCCTGGGTGGCCACGGTCAGGGCACCTGCAGGATGGGGAAAGGGCTTGAGGGTGATGGAGAGGGGTGGGCTGACCAGGAGCTGCATGTCAGCAGTGCCCACCTCTCTGTCTCGCTGCCTTCTCTCTAACCTCCTCTCCCCAAAGCTGCTCTGGCCCCTCATATCTTCCTACAGGCTCCAGATAATCCCCTCAGCCTTCTTCTTCCTCACTTTCTTCTCCAGGGCTTTTTCTGGCACCACCTTCACACCCATACAACCTTACATCGCTTTGCCCAACGTGAAAGATGAGTTCTTTCCCCTGCATCCATTTGGGATGATTTTTTCGTGCATCCAAAGACACACAGGTTCTTTTGTCTGGGGCCACGGGCTGGCAGCTCCGCTCTGCAACGCACTTTTGTTCCCTGTTCAGGGCATTTGAGTGCATTTAAACTCCTGCACTGAATTCAAGTCACCTACCCAGGTGATTCAGCGCACTCTGTAAGAGCTAACTCCTGGTTACTTTTCACAGCATCAGCTTTGTGTCCCCTGCAAACTGTGCCCATGGTTCAGACTGTTTTCAAAGAAGGGTTTTAAATGGTTTAGGACCAAGGGTCTTGCAGCGTCTTGTTAGTAATGGCATAGCTAATTAATGCCTTTCCATTAATGCATACATTTTGAGAGCCATCAGTCAAGTAGCTTTTAAATCATGTAACGTGTGCTCTATTAATTGTATATAATGCAGGATTTTAAAACACAACGTCATGTGTAGTATGTCAAATGCCTTGGGGAAATTTAATTACATTGTAACAACACAGCTACCTTTATCAACCAGACCTATAATCTTGTAAAAAAAAAAAACTCAAGAAGATAATTTGACAAGAACTACTTTCTGTGAAACTGTGTTGAATGATATAGCTTTATTTTTAGCATTTAATTCCCTGTTGATAGAGTGCTGAATTTGTCTGGCTTTCTTTTTTCTTCCCCTAAGATTAGTATCAGGATAACTGAACTATCATTTCCTGGGCCATTTTCTTTAAATGTTACAATGACTTTGGCAAGTCAGCAATTCTTTGAAATATCCTTTCTTTCCTAAGACTCAATAAAAAAAATTAACTCTAGTGGTCCAGAGAGCTTCTTGACTAATTCTTTTCTATTTCTCAGGTGAGAAGTATGAGGGTTTCAAGGTTTGAGATATTTTGTTTTAGCAGAAGATATGAACTATTCAGATGGGCTAATTGTCAGATTTAATTCCCTTTAATCTTTTATTCCAGTTACTAGTTAGTTTTAATTTTTGTAAGAAATCTGCTGGCCCATGTTGGTATTCATTTATTTCTGAATGGACGAAGTGCAGGGATCAAGACCCCGGTGGGAACTCAAGGCAGACACACGGCCGATACGCAGGTCTGGCTCTGACCTAAGGGTGGGAGCGCAGGGAACCCTCAGCAAGAGCCCAGAACAGCAGGTGGGCACAGAAGTACGTGAACTCCTGGGCTGAGAGTTCGTCTCACGCTGAGCCCATTAGGTAGGTAGCTGGATGATTTATCTCTGGTAAGCTTACCAGGAGAGTCTTGAGGGAGTGGTTTAATGAAAAGGATGACGAATCTGCATGTATGCCGGTTCTTTATCTGCCTCTTTCACTGGAAGTATTTTGCCATCTACCCTTTCCTCATCGTTCTGACCTGTCATGACACTTACCAAATCATATCATACCAAGGAATTTCTCTTTTCCTTTCTAACAGTGCCGTAATTCCATGCACTATGGGAAGTCTTGAGGTCTAACAAGAACTGTGGATCTCCCCACAGCAAGGGCTGTTTGTACGATGATAACAGCTGGAAAAAGTATTGCCTGTGGTGAGCATCGAAGTACTTCTGAAGAATTGCCTGCCCTAGACAATCTCACAGCTTTTCTTGTATCTGGTGGTTTACCAAGCACGACAACAGGTGTGGGTGACTTGTTGCTTTGTTGTTTGTTTGTTTTCATCTGAGATTTTCACATACTCGGAAGATGTTTTTGTCCTCCTGGTCTTTGAAAACTCTTGAAAATGTGCACCCTAGGGGTTGAAAACTTAGAGGCAAACTCAGAAGTTGAGATTTCATTGTCTGCAAAATCTACTTATTACACAAACCTGGTGCCTTTCTGGGACTTACCACCTTCAGACTTCAGGTCTGGCACAACTGACAAGTTCTAAACTATGAGTTCAGGATTATTTCAGACCTACTGTTTCCAGAAAACTAGGAGGACATGTCTGGGGAAGGCTCACACTGTTTGTGCTGGTTTTCGTTTTCTTTCCATTGCCAGCCCCAGTCAGAGGTAAGGTTCTGTGCTGCACAGACCTATAGTGTGAACTAGGGTAACAGTTCTTAGTAATAAGGAGTTAGAAGAATTGTACACAGATAATTACTCAGTACTTACAAGGAAAAAATCTAACAAGATCATAAATGGAATTATTTTATTTGCAGAATCATGAAAATCAGAACTGAAGCTGTTGTTTATAGGTGAATCTGAATGCCAGAACCAAAAAATGTTTCTCTGTTATTATCAAAGTGGTGAACTGTTCACTGTGGTTCATTCAGTCTTTGATGGAGATGAATTTAAAACTGGTATTGATTATTTCCATTTTTTTTGTTTTAGTACAACTTGTTGTTAAGAAGGATGCTCAGTCAGTGTTTAATTACAGTAACAGCTTCAATAAAATCCAGATATTGGTATCTAGATCTCTATCCATTGCTCTTCATATACTACCCCTATAAAAACACAGTGTATAAAAAACAAATAAAATCATGGAACAGCCCTGTTAAAATGTGAGTTAGTAACCTACACAATGAGAACCATTTAGAAAAAATGTACCTCCAATTCCCTCTATCGATATTCTCCACAATGCAGGGGGCAGTTGTTTTTTGTTTAAGCAAGTCTTTCACCACAGCTCAAAAGTCAATATTCTGCTGTCAGAGGCAGGCTTGCATGTGAGGAATAGGTAGGGAACTTAACTAGGAAGCTTTGTGAATAGGGAATTGAATTTGCATCTAATTCACTAAGCACACATGTTTACATGACCTTTAGAAAAGGGAATTAAAGCAGTTTGATCATGAGCTCTAGGCAATCTGACTTAGCGAGGCGATTGAATCAAGAGGCTCAGGTACTTCTTACAAGAGAGCTGAACTGGAAGAGAATGATTTTAATTTAAATATAATATCATATCAAATTCATAGCTGTGTTAGCACTACAAAATTAATCTAGAAGCACTGCAAATGGCTGCCCAGAAGCTTCTAGGGTAGCAGCAAACAATCAGGCTGTCAGTTCAGCTGGATGCCTTCTTGCTACCAAACAGAGCAGGAAGAGTATTGCGGAGATTTGGTGTCAGAAGGTGGCAACAATTTGTTGTTTTATCATCAAAAATACCCCCACCATTGGGAAAGACAGACTATACCACGAGCAGAAATACAAAACATTTGTTAATGACATCCTTGCCCAGCCATATTTGGGCAAATATCTAATGTTAACTGAAATAAAATGGATTACAACAGGAAATTCTCAGAGGAACACAAAGACTTGTTTAAATTGTATAGAGACATTTAATTTCTAGATTCCTATAATACCAAACTTCCATTAGACAACAAGTGTGCAAAGCACAATTTCCATGTCTAAAAGCCAAACATCTCTGGCTCCGTGCAAGCATTACATGCCCCTATGGATATAGAGCATTAGGTTTTGAAATATGCAGAGAAAAGAAATACTTTTCAAAAGGGAGAAGGATCCTAGAGCTTCTTGTTTACTCTCCAAATACTCAACAACACACTTTCCAGAGGCATGTCAAAATGTTGGCTCTCCTCAGCTCACGTGGGTGTAGAAGGTGTGTGTCTCAGTATGCTTTACATTTCCAATACATTACTTACTATGGGGAAAGGGAGGGTGGTAAAAACAGAGTGTCTACACAGTCTCTGCCAGAAAGCCATAATCTTATTTCAGGCTAGCTAGGAGCTTTGTGTGTGTGTGTGTCTTTGGTCAATGTGGTGCTAAATCCACCTAATAGACACTGTCTGTTGCCTTATTAGTCGAGCCGTGGACTAAGCTACCCACTAACACAACTGTTTAGTCTTGTTTGTCTTGGGAGTACAGGCAGAACTGCTCACAGCTACCTGCAAAAGGAACTGCCATGTTGTGGAACACTGGGGCTCTATGGGGCAGATTGCCATTAGTATTAGGACTACCTATGTCATGCCTGTGATAAATATAAGGTTAACAAGCAAATATTCCCAGCCCAAATCCATTGAGAATTCATGGGATAATAACCACAGATGAGTAGAACAGGAATGCAGGGTTTCCTCTCCTTTTAATGCCTCAGTAATACTAGTTATAAATGTTTAATAGCCGAGTACCTCTTCATCCTGTACAAGGCCCCCCAAACATGGGTGTCAACACATGTTTCTCTCGTTCCATAGGTCACCTGGTTTATTGACTGTTCCCTAATGCAAAGGCAGCCCCAGCAAGGAGCAAGGTGACCTCCCTCAGCCATGCTCCTGAGGCTTTCCTCGCTCTCTTTCTTCAGCTAGGCAAGTTTCTTTCTTTCAGTATAGCATGCCAAGTCCAGTTTGAAGAACAGTCTTCCTGGTTGTCTGCTGGGACAAATAAGGGACTTTTCAGGTAGTGAATAGTGATACAAGATAGCTATTTAATGATGGTAATCTCATCTGGGTTGTGGACAATTTTTAGAGATTCTTTTCTAATTCATTCCCACACCAGATGAAATGTTCCTTTTCATTTTCAGTTGTCTGAACCACATTATCTGTAAAATTTTCTGAAAGTTATAGTAATTTACTTACTATTCATAATCCTGCTAATTATAGCTACATGTGATTTTCTATTCTTGAATATCTACTTTCCAGGTTATAACAATACTGAAAAAAAATAGTTGTGAAAGTGTTGCACATATATGTAGTGTGCAATTCTGATGAAGTTGGGCACAGACTAGGGACTGATTATGTCTCTATTATGCCTAGTAGATTGGGGAAATCAAATGGTCTTAACACCTGGGTTTTAATGCAGTCTAAGTAACAGTAGGGATGTTACTGCCAGACTCTATACAGCTCTGTAGTGGAGGAACACAGTGGAAGGATACTGCAGACATCCCTATTTCACCATTATCTTCCCTTTCTGCATCTCAGCTGAAACTTCTAATAAGCACCTAATACCCCTTTAGCTCTCCATAATGGGAATTTATGGTTTATGGATTACGACTAAAACACCCTTTAGTGTTTCTGTATTTTTTTTAATGGAAAATGTTGATGTTTTTGTTGGAAAAATAAGTTCATGGTTGTATCAGAGGAGATGTGGTCGTGCGTAAGAGTTAAGCCAGAAGAGAAGAAGGGAAATGTGAAGACCTCAGCCAGTACTTCAGCTGCTTTTTGGAATCCAAACATTTATGTTCTGGTTGCAAATGTGAAATTTTCCACTGATGATTTCAGTGACTCTTCTTTTTCTTTACACATATTGTATTTTTGTGAAAATTGCATTTTCCAAACTGGTCTATAACACTATCCAGAACATTTGCATGTCAGTATTTCACTGAGTCTCTGATCATTTATATCTTCTAATTTCTCCAATAACAGCCCCTGACATGTTTCATGACAGTTACATTTCAGTGTAGCAAACCTCACCTGAGACTTAAAGGAAGTTTTTGACATGTTTAAAATTTTTCTCATTAGCTAAGGGTATATGTGGGGGATAGGATTCAGGTCTGGCCACTACCAGCCAAAGTGTTTTGACATAGATGCAAAATCTGTAGTGCATGCATGAGAACATACAGACATTATACAATGTGCATGACTGGGACAAGCAGCATTCTGAATAACTGAAAATCAGATTTGCTAACTTTTTAGCTCTATTTGATCTTTTTATTTTCTATTAAATACTTCACAGTCCCGACCTTTTACAGCCAGATTTCATTATGCAAAATAATCTGACATAGATGTCTTCACTTGGTCACAAGCACATGCTCCTTCTGTACCCACTCAGTGGTTATTTGCTTTAGATAAATCAGTAAGCCACACTATCAGGATCACAGCCTTTCTTAAAAAGAACTGTATTAGAAATTATTACAATGATGGTGGTGTCTTAACAACTGTTGTTGCTGTTGGTTTGTGTAAATAGTTTCATTTACAACTCTGCAGTGTTCAGGGAACTTACCAAGTTGTTCTCCTCCCAGCTGGTTTATTGAACACTCTGTACTCCTGCAGAAAATGGTTGAGTCTACATGCTCTGCCATGGATCGCAGCCTCCTTAGAAGGGGAACAGAAAGTCACACATTCACTCTCTTCCCATGCTTTATCTTACAGACTGTGTGCACATTGCTCAACACCAGTCCTCAGCCTTCTCTAAGACCTTTATCAGACAGCCAGAATCCTCCACAGAGGAGGAAGAATGAAAGATTCCCAACTGCTCTCACCCTGAAACTTGGCTCATTCTTTTCCTGTCCACCTATTTCCCCACAGTCACGGGGGTCTTTATCTCTAACTGTTAAGGCCTGCAGATGTTCCAGACTCCACCAGATGGGAAGTCTCTTTACAGCTGTGTCCCCTGCAAGGACAAGATATCTACCCTGGGAAGAGCCATGCTTTCTAAACAGGAGCTAACTTCTTGTAAGCAATCACCAAGTACCAGGAGATGAGTTGTCCCTGCCAGTTTCCCACACAGTAAGTATGCAGTCAAGGGTCTTTAACAGATTTCCATCTCCTGCTTTGTTGGCTTTTCATTTATGGTGTAACAAAGCCTGGCAGAAATCCTGAGCAAGCTTCCAATCACTTGAATTGAGCCCTTCCTTGGTCTGATTTACTGTAAGGTCTGATGCAGAATATTCAGTCTTTTCCCTCAAGCTGTTTCATCTTGGAGAACCACTTGGTGTTTCTCTGATTCAGTGATGATAAAACCCAATTCATCTATCAAGATGAGTCAGCAGACTAGATCTGCTCACACCCCTCTCCCCACACACATACACAGGATTAAAATGCCAACAAGCTGCATGTTGAACATACATGCAGAACAGCTATGATAAGTTAGAACAATTGTTAACTTATTCATAGTGCAATTCAAGTACATCTCGTACATGAGTTTCCAAAATTATTTTAATAACAATCATCTTTGACTACACAGTCGAAGATAGTTGGATCTCTTCCTGAAGGCACGTTCCCACAGTAATATCCACGGCACATCCATTACAGACAGTGCTGTTAGTTCTCATTAGCTAGGACAAACAAGGCAGTGAGTCACAATCTCCCTGCATAAAGGATCCCTTTGTTTTAAACTGATAAACCAGAGATTCTGCTCTGCGCTGGTGTAAACCTGACATTGATTAAAGTTTTCTGGGGTGTTATAAAGGCAGCTTTTGAATGGATGTGGACCTGATGCGTAAGGGAGAGAAATCTTACAGCGTTACAGCCTCTTTGTATCTTTTCCAACTAGAGTGACTTGGCTTCTCTCATTGTCGGGAGAACCTGTTATATTTGCTACAAGTATTTTTCCAAACTCCTCTAAGAAAACCAGGCTTAAACTAAATAGATTGTACCAAATGTTTCCAAAGTTTACTCAATAAAATAAGTTGTGTGTTTATACACTTTTCACCTAATAGCCTATATCTGGTAGGTGGCAATTGTTTCCAAAGTATGCTGAAGTGTATCTAATTTACTCTACTATGAGAAAGTATTCTTCCTCTTACGCTTTGGCTTTTGTTTTGTTGTTAGGTTTTGTAAAATCTTAGCACTAATGGTGAAAGCCAAGCACAGAAATATTTTTACCTGCACTTTGCCAGTAACATCAAAAGAGATACTATTATCTCAACAGCAATTTGGACTGGTTATCAAATGATAATCTTGGAATAAGTGAGTATGATTTGTGATGGTACTTATCTTTTGTAGGTGTGGTTGGCATTTATTAAAATGTTTTTTTTTCCTGCTGGATAGCATGCCAAAGACTTCAGGCAATAAGTAATTATTCCATGTAAAATATTTATTCTCTGCCAGTCATATGTCTTTCTCAAAGATCTGACTGTGCAGCAACCATTTAAAACCATGTAAAAGCTTAAACAGGGGGCCAGAATGAAAACTGATGTAAGCAACTAAAACAGTAATATGTGTTGTGTGTGCTCAGTAGTTCTTGTGAGTAGAGACCAGTGGCAACTACTTCCTGCATTTATTTGGAAACTTAGGATTAGATTATCCAATAGTGGGCACTCAGTTTGTGTTCCAGCCACAAAACCTGTCACCCGGCTAGAAATTCACTAAGGTTTCTGAGGAAGATTTTTGTGTTTTAAAATTGCAAAATGAAACTTCTTTTCCTTTTCATTCCCTTATATGTTGCAGGTTATTCCCCTCCTGAAAATGTTTTCTGTGCGTGAAGGGAAAGCTCCAGAATACGTGCATAATATAAAGTCAGATTGACCACAGCAGTTCTTTTGCAGATGCTCTGCTTCGGAACCATAACTATGGCCCTGAGCTCCTCCGCAGTCACAACAGCTCATTCCACACAGGAATGTGTACTGTGTGCCGTCATGTACCAGAAAGGCTAAACTGAACGCATTGGAATAAGTTGTGCTAGTCTGAACTTGCACTAATTTATTTAAAGATTTATATTCTCAAATCTAGCACTAAGAACCGAACTCACAACCTAAGACCTACTTCGCCCTTCCAAAATCATACAAGAGGCACAATCAACAGAGCAAACAGGGTAATAAAAGTGCGTGTACAGTCTGTATTATCTGCCTTCTAAAATAAAAAAAAATCACTGCAGTATTTACATGCGTCATGGTTTAACCCCAGCCAGCAACTCAGCACCACACAGTTGCTCACTCACTCCCCCCTGGTGGGATGGGGTTGAGGATCAAAAAGGAAAAAGTGAGAAAACTCGAGAATTGACATAAAGACAGTTTAACAGGTAAAGAAAAAGCCGCACATGCAAGCAAAGCAAAACAAGGAATTCATTCACTGCTTCCCAGGGGCAGGCAGGTGTTCAGCCATCTCTGGGAAAGCAGGGCTCCATCACGCTTACCACTTACTTGGGAGGACAAAAAAAATGCCAGAACTCTGAACGTCCC
>JAVKLA010000027.1:37963525-37990978 GCA_034782735.1 Sagittarius serpentarius | reverse complement strand
CCAGCCTCCTCGCTGGTGGGGTGGGGTGAGAAGCAGAAAAGGCCTTGGCTCTGTGTAAGCGCTGCTCAGCAGTAACCAAAACAGCCCTCTGTTATCAACACTGTTTTCAGCACAAATCCGAAACACAGCCCCATACCAGCTACTATGAAGAAAATTAACTCTACCCCAGCCAAAACCAGCACGTCTACACCATTTACATTCTCTTTTCCTGACTCTGACTTCATCACCTAGATACAAAGCTGACTTTTTTTTTTCTCTAATTCCTTGACAGAGGAATGCAGCTGCATTCCTGGAGGAATGCTGCTGCTGCATTGGTGCTTGCCTGCAGGACTGGCAGGTGGTTGTACTTCTGAGAGGTTTCAGGGCTCGTCTCCCTCTTGAGAAGTGTTGGAGGGCACAAATCTCTCTTCAAGTACAATGAAAAATTAAAGGAGGAAGCTTCAGGAGGTGAAATAAACTTCTGAAGGAGACAAAACTGTAAAGTAAACCACAGCTGCAGTAGCAGAAGACATTGCCATTCACTGTTGTATCTCTTCAGTAAGCTATTCTCAATAAATAAGTGCATCTAAAATCCCTTTCTATTTATTTAAATTTTGCATTAGGGAGCAGCTTTCTCTTAATGTTAGTGTAACTCCAGCTACTTACAAGCCTTACCTCTGACATATCCCATCGTGACAGATAATTCAGACCCTTGCACATAACTTCAGTGTTGTTTTGTCTCCTCTGTGGTGGTTATGAAGGGACATTCACCAACAGTGAAATCTCTAGATAATTAGAAGCCAATCCCTGTCCTTACTGCACAGCTAATCTCTTGCTAAACCTTTAATGTGCTACTGCATTTCAGCAAAGCCCTTCTTCCAATGCTGAAAAACACTCTGCCTAAGTAATTCCCATTCATAACAATATACTGATACCAATTATTTACAAAATCCTTCTGCTTTGTAAACACAGCTACACTGGTAGAAATTTCACCTTTAACTTTTATTCACTTTCTTAAATGGCTAGTTAATGTTTTTGGAGAGCACTGAGCTAAAATAGCATTTCAATCATACAGTAACCTTGGCCATTCTTGGACCCATCTTCAGATATTTTGCTATGGAGAGTGACCAGTATCAGGCACTTCACAAGGTGCTAAAAGCCAGGGAAAGGGTAAATATATGGCACTTGCTCTCAGTATTTGTCATGCAGAGAAGAGGTTCCTGTGAGAGAATAATTATGGTATCTAATAAACTTCTAAAAAATGTTGCTGCTGGAGCCTATTGATAACTCTGGATATTCCTGACATTAACATAAACACTGAAAGATTCTATTAAGACATAAGAAGGTCATGTTCATTGCTGGTTAATGATATTAAATTAACTGAATGTGATGTGAAACTTTGTAGCTATTGGAGTCTGAAGGTTGTGTCCAGCTATGGAAAGCAATAAAGATTTTCCGCACACACAAAAAGAAACCTGAAAGGTTTGGTTTATTTTTATATTGTTACCTCTAATATCAAACAGACAAAAAAACAGACAAAAACTTTGTCTTTTTAAGATTTTTGTCAGAAAATACTCGAAGTCTGAACAGCTGAGGAAGTTGCAGGATACAGCATACTCTGAAGACAAAGCAAAATCGTTGTTTACCACACGTAGAATAAAAGTAATGGTTTATTCTTTAAACCTGTCAGAAATTCAATATTTCTCCAATGCAACTCTGGTAAAGACTAAACTAGAAAGTCAAGTTAGCAGAAAAGCTGGTGTAGAAGTATTAATATGATGTAAAAACATACTGGCATGGCTTACTTTCATAATTTGACAGGCATGTATTACACTGGTCATCTTTTTAAACTGGTATCTTGGAGATTTCACTGATATGTTAATAACAGCTTCTAAAGATAGGTTGATAATGTAATCTATATATTGGCACAAAACTGATAAATTGACAAGACCTACATTCTGAACTGCACGTAAGTAACAGAGGCAAGACACAGCAAGAATTAGAGGGGACAGAAGGAATTGGAAACATGGTGAAAGACAGGGATGGGACTAGATCAGACTGCATCTTTGGCCTTATTAGAAAAATTGTCTGTTAATTTGTTGCTAAGCATGCAGCATTTACATGAATACAAATATTTAATTCTTGAACTTACTGCTTCAATATTACAGAATGGAACACTTTTTATCTGCTGCTAAATTGCAGATTTCCAGTTTCCAACAGTTTAAGCTACCCAACATGTTGCTGCTTCAGATCCATTTTTGTGCATACAAATTTAACAGGCCTGTACTCGCTCAGGAACACGAAGGACCTCCTGGACTTGTTTTCACTAGGAGGACATCCTGAATTTTTGTCAGTGTATGTGACTTAACCATCGTGCGATTGTCACTGCTGCGTAATTCTACAAGGAAATGACACTTTCACAGATCTGTCTGTATCTGATTTGGCCTGAAAGCCCACTATAATCTCTCACTTCTGATCACTTGAATGTGGAAACATTTCTGGGCTCCGAACATTTTGAAAGGGATTACATATGAACGCAAAAAGCAATATTCAAAGTGGAAAGTTTCAGCCTGACTTTTAAGAGTGTTTGGCAAGGGACATTCAGTGAGTTAAACGGGTTGGGAGTTCCAGACGGAAGGAACAGGGTATGCAAATATCCAATTAGCAGCAGTACAAGGGTGAGACTTTGGAAGAAACAGAACAATCTAGAGACAAATCTCTAGGAGAATTGGCAGGAATATAGGTGACAAGGAAGTCTTATAAATCATGTCATGAAAAAAGCATGGAATGTTTGATAGCAAGGAACGAAATGTCATATAAAAACACTGCAGCACATTACCCAATTAGAAGCAAATGCAATGAGAACATTTCAGGGTAATGCAGGGATCGGCTTACTTCTAGGCAAGAGTCCAGCTTACACATTTTAGAATGGCTACCGTGGAAGCAAAGCATGTATAGGAAAGTAGGCGTGAAGATGATTAAAATAACCAGGCCTGCTCATGATTGCATGGGATGAAGACAGTATAATTAACTTGGCTAAAGGAGTGTCTTATCCTTGTGATATATGTAAACTGATAAGAGGCTAAACAAGTGGAGGCAGCCGAAAATTGAATGAGATGGAATGGAGACTTCAGAACAGCTCCAAGAAACTTGACTCATTGTGTTGCTGTAAAACATGTCCATTTGATCTGCAACACGGAAAGATCACTCAGCTTGGTCTCCGTCCTGAAGCAATTCACATTATAGTGACATTTGGGTACAAGTAGGACTTTTACAATGTAACTTTGCCTGTGCTCAGAGCCAACTAAAGATTAGTTTGCAACAGATTACCGTGGAGCATTTGGCAAAATTTTCTTGCAAAAAACTGATTTTCCAGCAGACAGATAGGCAGGATGGAGACTGTAAGAGAGAAGAGGTTAGAGGGGAAAGAAGATGTAAAGTATACATGCAGATCCTACTATCTGAACAGAAATGAACACTCAGCATTGATCCACTAATATAATTTTTAGAAAAGTTATAAGAAGCAGATGTAAGGAAATCAAATTTTATTTTTTGCTTCATCGTCAATAATTCCATAGTGTATTGTTGCAGTTTCATTTGGCTTTTCCAAATTAAATTTTACAACATGAGGAAAAGAATTCTAAAGCTCAAGCTGACCCTTGAAATTCTGATGTACTGAAGATTAGAAAGAATCTACAAAATAAAGAATAAAGACAACTGCCAAGAGTTAGAGGAAGAGCTGTGGAAAGAGCTGTTTAGGACACCCAAATAACTTTTTTGTTTGTCTGACTGTTCAGCTGAATAAAATTTGGTCTAAACAGAAATTGATTTTTGCTTCATATTTTCTACCTAAAATAAAAAAAACCCACCACTACAAAACCCCAAACAAACAAACAAAACCAGAAGAGTTTGTTTTACACTGAGCAAAATCTTCTGTGTGGTCTGGAATGCAAGTTTTACTCTGATGACTTGTAGTACACTAATGAAACTAGACTTTCAAAGAAAGTCAAATAGGATATCAGCTGACCCTCTACACAATGTTCTCACCAGCTGAAGTACTCAAAAGAAGTGTTTTGAGTTTTGAGTTATGAAGACCTGGTTGTGACAGCATGACCTTTCTCGTTCTTACCATGGCTTATAGCAACGTCTTGAATTTATCTGAAGAATTCTTTAAAATAGAAACAGCCCAACCAAACATCACGTTATGTCTATAAAAATGCCTACAGAAAGAGTGTATTTTGGTGTCCTTAGACTTTCAGTTAAAACTCTCAGTTAACAGTAATCTAAATTTTAAAAAGCTATTGTTTTCAGAGAAAACTTTCAGCTCTTTGAATGATTACTTAACAGAGGATGAAAAAGTAAGACGTTACTTTGCTTTTGTGCAGACATATTGGATTGTACTTCCTATTTTTCTTCCCATCATTGGCTATATTCTCTCTGAAGTGCATATTTGATGATTTCTTTTCAGAAGACTTGTATCCAATGTAACACTGACATATCAGGCTAAAAAAGTGAAGTATGTCTCTTCTCAGAGCAAGTCTGCAGTCCAAATCTTAAGGAGCCTTTCTATTTCATGACCCAACACAGCTGGTGCTTGGAGTTTTTAAGACTGTGTAAGTGAAAATCAAACTACAGTACCTATTTCTCTAAACCCAATACCTTCACTTTCTGCTTTTAAAACTGAAGGACTGTACCCTTCCTTAGAACCACAATGCAGAATAGTTACAATCAAACTGATATCTTTGTTCTGGTAACAATAATACAGGTATTTTTCAGTAATAATGAGGTGTACTACTGAATGGATTAAAACCTGGGGACTTCACACTACCTGTGCAAGACCGGCACAGATAGCCATTCCAGAGTCCACTCCTCCAAGATACCAGCTCTTTCCATTTCAATAGTACTGCTCATGAGATAGCTGGCATTACAAACTACAGTGATTTTCAATGCTTCTCAAGCTTCCTGACCATAAAAATCTACTGTGAGCTCTAAAAATTAATGCTTCTCTCTCAGACACTTAGATTAACTTTAATCAAGACTGTGCATCATCCCTCTTTCGTATTCTCTCTGGAAATGAAGGAAGGGGAGGTCAGGATCTTTCTCTGTGCCTTGTTTCAGAATTTTTATGGTAGCTACTGAATTACTTGGAGCTTTAAAAGAGTCAATTTTCCAAGGCTGAGAACAAATAAAGTCAAATCTATAGGGAAAAAAGAATTTAAACAGAAAAATATGAATAACTAGGAACTGTTTAAGAATATTTTACTAGATGTCCAAAAGCCACAATCAGTAAAGAAGGAGAACTGCTCTGGCAATAAGCCAACTTGGCTTAGAAAGGAAAAGAAAAGAAAGCCATTCTTAAAAATACACATGTGTACAATATTTGTTTGACTGTCTGTGTGTATATGCACATAAACTGATCAATACATATAAGGAGTAAAATGGGGAAAAGGGAGTGAGTAGGTAATTGATAATGAAACAAGAAGGACAACTTGAGTTCTGCCTGAGCTTGAGAATCGTACTGGGAGAGAGAACATCTGATTGCAGTGGAAATGCTCACGCAAGAACTGAAGCTATTTATTGACACCAGCTCTTTCATCTAAAAATGGACTGACTCAGGGATTTGTACAGCTGCACTGTGAACAAGACCACGGAACCAATCAGGTTAAAACAAAAACAAGGTAGGGGGAAATACAATTTTCATCAATTTCCCCCTCAAAAAGTGCTCGGTCTGAAGAAGCAGGACAGCACAGGGTGGGAATGAGCGGTCAGTGTCGAGGGAAGCCGAGTGCTGGCAATGCTGCTTACTTTCATGATCAAGACAGAAGTAAAAGAACTTATGTGGATGGTCTGTTCATGAATGGTTATTGATTAGGAAGAAGGTCTCTATACAGAAACACTTATCTTTCGCCAGAGATCCCCAGGAAATTCATATTAGCTCCCTGTAGCCACAACCTCCAAACTGAAAACCCTAATCTAAACCATGAATACAACAATAATAGATTATTTTAACTATAACAAAAGGTACCTTTTAAAATTTCCATCTCTCTTCTTAAAACGTGAGTTCTTTGGAGATGCAATCAGTCTTTTGTTAGTTCGGAAACCATCAGTAGTTACAGGCAAGCAATGCCACTCTCTCTGAAAATCCCTCTATATAACTTGCATTATTGCCATAATCAGCTTTTTTACTATTTTTTTCCTTTTTAGATTTATAGGATAAAATTAATATTAAAATCTTGAGCTCAGGAATAGCATGATTATTCCTGTGAAGTACTGAGAATTTTTACTTCTCAGCAAGGTCAATGAGAGCCCAGAGTTGGAAACATCTAATTGGCAAATAAAATTTCTATTCTATGGAAAGAGTGAAAGTCTGGAGCAAAAGGTGCACATTTAGCGGCAAAAGTATGTTATTTTTGAAACAAGGTATTGAAACATTTGAATTGGACAGACCTGGCAAATTGTAATAATAAATTTATAATTCATAGAGCTTTAAATTGAGTTTAAAAAAAGAAAAAAAAAACCAACAAAACCAAAACCCCAAAACACCACTAAACTTAAATTACTTATTGCATTGTTATTCAAAGGACATTAATTTTTTTTTCAGAATCTTTTTCAATATCAACATAATCCTGCAAAACATTTCAGTTTCATAGAAAGAACATTTGAATGGAAAATTGTTTCAGAGGAAAGTAATTGATCATCTCTGCCTCTCCCATGAAATGGTTATGCCACTTAAGTCAACTTGGACTACATCTTAAGAACTGTCATACTCCATGAATATTACAATATTACAAGCAGGGTACAAATTAGAAAAAAAAAATGCTAGTAAGATATTTGAATTAAAACCTTCAGTAATTATTCAGTGTATTGGTCTACACATAAATCTTTAATTTCATTGACTACTGTCATTCTACTTTTTCTATCTGGCAAGATGCCATTTTCCATTTGCACAGTAGAATATAATCCAGAAGAAAGTAACTTTGAAGGTATGTCACACAACAGGATTGTTGGTCTAATCAGCTTGTGCGAAAGTGCTCCCTGTTAGAATAGAGTCTATTAGGATACTGGCTGCTCAAGAGAAATATACTTCATCTGAATCTGATTCTGTAGCTTTTCTTTCAGTCATTATAAAATGCAGGAGTTCAGGACTGTCATGATACAGACTGCTTAACAGTAGGTCAACAATGTTGCCTATTGCCTATTTCTTCTTATGCTTAAGTCTGAAAAACCTGTGATTTTCATCTTTTCTGTAACTGAAGACAGAGCAAAAGAGGAATAAGTGTCTTGCAGTTGAGTTTCATAATTAATTTGTAATTTGGAAGTTATATTTATAGATACTGTTACTATCGTTTGTTATCCAATACTCAACATCATGTAAGAAGAATCTAGCATCTGATTGAAAGCACTCAAAACCAAGTTGATTTTTACAACCGCTAAACCATATAGGCATTCCAACCAGACATATTAGTACAGGTGATCCTGTCTACAAGAATAACTGACCTGATACATGACAAAAAGTAGAGCAGTCCTCAGAAATATCTTCAGCACCAGAGCCAGAAAGCAACACCCTCTGCCCTTCTGAGTGAGGCAACAAGAAAACCAGCTAGAGCCATAGCCATTGCATTCAGCAGCTTTTTCTTTAAAGGTTTCCTGTATTAATCCTTCTTCCGAGTCTCTACAGGCAATATGTATGCATATATGTATAATCTGAGTTGCTGAGGTTATTGGCATCAGGACATCAGTTCCTTACAGCTCTCTCCCAGCTGTATTGCTGCTTCCTTCCAAACAGACATTGCTCAGTTTCTCACTATCCCAAAGTCTCAGCTGTGCACACCCAGAGCTATTTCTTCATATCTGCTATAAGATATCACCATGGGTCTCAGAAAGGCAGAGAATGGTGTGGCTTGGGGTTTGTGGGTTGGAAGGAGCAGAATCTGAAACTGAAAAAAACATGAAATAGATGGAGACTTACAGAATAAAAAATAAAGTTTAATTTTTGACCCCTGAATTCAGTTCAAAAACCAAGGCAGTCCTGAGAATTTTCTTATACACCCTATATTTTTCTGGTCTCTCTGCTACAAAGCCAGGAGTCTAGACTCCATCTGTCCCTGGTGGGTTCTTGGAGTCAGGCTAAATGGGTTTGGAGATGGCTCTCAAATCTCCCTGAGTCTTTCACAACACCTTGGAGACAGGAGTCAGGAGTTGAGAACCTACCTGGTACTAACCTGCAGTTCAGTTCTCATGGCTTAGCGAATAAAGAGACCAATTAACCTCTAAGATAACAAAATCCAGAAACAATGCTCCTGACAAGCACTCTTCCAGTCAAACTGGTAAGGATTCGGGGAGTGAACTGTCAAGAAATCTAGCTGTCCAAAAATGTTCCCAATCAAAATATATGTAGAATCAGAAAATTGTCAAAGGCAACACATTTTGACAAACTCACATTTTCTGATGGAAAAGATTTTCATCAGGAGTTTTTCCAGGTCTCTCCAATATTGTACTAATTCAACTTACTTTTACATATTTCTCATATATACTACGCAATGATCTTTCAACAAGCAGACCTTCCCCCAAGACATTCGGATCCAAATCAGATATTTTTAACCAGATGCAACTCAGTGTGCAACTACTGAGACAATTCTTCTGGTCCACCTCTTTCATCCCTGCTTTTCCTGGGGTGATAACTTAGATGTATGACCAGAAATTAATGAATTTCATAGCAGCTTACTCCCAACTATAATATTTTCTAGGAGTCCAGAAACCTTCTCCATTATGTGATAGATTCATAACTGCAAGGTTACATGCTATGACACTTCTAGTATCAACATGTTAATGAAACTGAGCAATGTTATGGGGTTTTTTTGGCTACTTTTCAATTAATTTAGTTTTCTTAAAATAAAAATCAAGAAGCTTACCTTTAAAGAGCTATTTTTTACATTAAAATCATATTGAACTAAAAAGGATTTCACTGAATCACCACATTATTTGTAGTACTTACCTACTTTGACATCCTTTCTTCTTTTTTTCATCACTCAGTGTAAATCCAAAAGATGAGTGGCTGAGATCATACCTTCTAATAATCTTCTATTATTCATTACTTAGGACAGACTTTTTGATGAATTAGTCCATAACCTGCATCCCTGGAATACACTTGCAATTCGGGCTGTAGTGGTTAAAATTTCTCTTGGAAGATTAGACTCTTTCAGGAGAGTCTAGGAGAAAGGAGTAGAAGATTTAATGCTAACTGCAAATCTATGCTGATGTCTGGAGGAAAGTGAAATAACTAAGGGAAGACCAGTAGAAAGTTGGAGAAGTCTTGGCAGAGAATATTTTAGTGTCTTTCTTCACAGGCTTATGAAAAGTTCAATATTTGAAAAATAGGAATAAAACTATTAATTCTATTTCTACTAACTGAAAATATTATGAAATGACTAGCATATACATTGAATTATAATAATTCAAAAGTGTTTAAACACAAGTAGAAAAATATTTGATACAGCCAGTGGCATACTTAATCATACAACATAAGAAAAAGGGAAGTTCAGATGAAAAAAATCTCACTTCTTGAAGGTAGTACCCATAATGCTGTTAACTAGTCTTTACAGTCAAGGGTGGTATCCTCCTCACCTGGACTGCTGAGATCTAGACAACTAGGCAATACTGACAGTGAATAACTGTAACAAGATCATTGGTATTTTCTGTACTTCCCTCTTTCTACTATGATATACTCCAACAAGACAAATCCCTCCCTACAAGCAGCAATTATTATAAAACTTAGTGTTAGGTAGATAGTTACCCTAGAGCTCACTCTGTCATGGATTGTCTAAGCAGGGAAGAGTTATTTCTCCAAGGGGGCAAGTTATGTGGATTCCAGTGAAGCTAATCAATCTTCATCAAAGGGTATACTTTTTAGAAATCTGGCTAAAACCAAACCTATTCAGAAACAGATGGCTTGGAATGAGGGTATTAAGTAATTTTTTATTCTCATGGTAAAATTTGGAAGGCCATCCAGTCCTCAGGAATAGGTGATGAAGTCATATATGAATAATGGGAATTGTTACCGTATCGTGTAGCACACAAAACCAGAGCGTTAGGCTGGAGGCTGGGCAATCACATAGGCTTCTTCAGGCTCCTGTCTTCAGTAGTTACATTTCATTCCTGCTAGTTGAATGATATATTAAGTGACCAGTTGTAAAAAATACCACGCAAGGACCTTGAATGGATGCAAACCTGTTCAGGGACTATATGATCTAAAAGATACTTGTACATCTCCTGCGGAGAAGCAGCAGCAAAAGACTTAACAGCACTGGACAATGAAGATGTCACATGAAAACAGGTGACAGCTAAAGCCTGTTTCTGGGAATAGATAAGAGGCAAAGATCATGGGCATTACCTGGAAACAGAGAGCACTCGGAGCAAGGTGTTCATGCTCTTTCCATTCCTGCTACTTCATACATTGGGGTGTATGCGTCTTCGTTTAACTGGAAACGATCTCATCAAAGAAGTATCTAACCCCATCATTAAGCTTCTCTTCATGATATATAATTATTATTATTAACAGTAATATTTTTTGCAGTAATACTCTGCTTTGTGTATACTTCCCACCATTCCCAGAACATCCTTCCCCAGCTCTGTACATTCCCAGAGCTCAACAAAATCAAGGGTACTCAGCACATCTGCCTTTCCCATGGCAGCTGGTGAGTGAGATAACTTTTCTCCCACTATGGTACAATCCACTTCATTATTTCATGCCTTTCACATTGGAAAAAGTACCTCAGGAAAATAAGGCTGCCTTAAGTAACCAGACTCCAGATGTCTAGCACCTACATGCAATGCAGGATCATAACCTATGCAAGTGCCAAAAGCAGTCAGCAAAAACATCACAAACTGAGTTTGATGCAGAGTAATGCCAGATCTGACAACAATAAAACCGCAAGTAATATATAACCTTATCAGCAGTGAGGCGTTCAGTAGCGTCTACATCATCAAGAGCTGGCTGAGTGCAGCTTTAGAAAGAAGCCTAGTATTTTAGCAATTTTGTATCACTGTTAATTTCCCCTTCCTCTTTTGCTGTGGGTCTTTCTTTGTCTGGTGTGCCTTTTTCTCAGCATATCTGCACTCACTGACAGTACTGTGCATCTCCCTGCAATCCTCTCAAACATGACTTCATGGCTCCCTTAGTAGTCATGATTAGCTAGCTAGCTATCTGCTCCTATTGTGACAGGTAGAGAAGGCTTGGAGTGAAAAGCTGTAAGATTTAACACTAATCCAATTAGCACTGACTGTCCTATCTTGCACAAGGAATAAGGGTTTCCCTGCCCATGGCATCTGACCATTGGTCATGTTTCTGCCATCTTCGACACCAATGAGTCCTTTTAGAACACTGCCCTTTTAAAATTGTATATTTTACTGCTATTATACATTTGCCATTCCTTTTCTTTACATAGCCTTAAGTTTCTCAGTTCCTTAGGAAAAGCACTGGGTGCAGAAGGGCTGATTACAAACTGGACTGTCACTAGCATTTCAGTCCTGTTAATTATTCTTCTTCTACTGTAGGCAGGATAAAATCAAAACAAAACAAATAGGGTTTAACAGAAGAGATGGACAGTTCTTCCTTAGTTGCAGTATATTTAAGACTCAAAATACACTAACATTTAAGCAGTACAAAAGCAAAGCTTTACTAATTATTGAAAAATTGACAAATTAACTCCCATGTGCGTGGATCCGCTGGCAGTCCTCACTGCCATCTTTGGGTTTCAGTTATTCTACAACTTTCCTGAAAGTGTCCTGTATGTGAGACATCAAGTTTTGTTTTGTCAAAACCTTTTTGGCAGACATGGCTACATTAATACTGCTAGACACCTCTACAAACGCCTTGAAAGAGCTTGGGTCATTTCTCATGGACAAAACTGAACCAGTAACTCTATCCTCCCATCTACAAATCCCTCATTTCTTGGTTCTCAGTACCTTTGTGCCTTGAGGCTTAATGAATCAATATGGATCACAGGGGTAGTTAGAATCAAAACTAATTTTACATCTCCTCATGAAATACAAAAAGCCGTTTACCCTGTACTCCCAACAGTGAACTAGATAAGCACCTTTCTAAAGAACAGATGTAATTCAAATATGAGTAGATGCAGACCTTGTCTAAATGGGAAGGGAAAAGAGGAAAAACTCTGCAGTTGACAATGTCCCTCACAAAGCTGATCTTTGCTATGTCCAGCACTGAGGAGGTGAGCAAATGTCCTTTGGACTCCTCTCTCTCGTTAGTGACCAGCACAGATAAAACAGTCAGAAAACTTCTCATTTAATTTTGTTGGTTGTTTGTTGAATAACTATAAGTATGAACATCCAATCAGACTGAGGCATGGAAGATTCCCTGTAGTTGTTACAGCAGAAAATGAAAATACATCAGTAATTCCCCTGTAACATCTCCCTAACCTAGGACTCCAAGCAAACCTTGCTCAACAACTCCAACTCAGCTTTACTCCAGGCACTCAACAATTAGACGATCCATCAGAAGAAATGATCTTGCATGTTTGTGACTGGCTAAAAGATTGTTGCCAGCTATGAAAGAAAGCTGTCATAGCAATGATTCAAGAACATTACCGTTTAATACATTCTGATGAAAATAAATTATGACCAGTATCATAAAAGACCTCAAAAGCTGAGCTTAACACAAAATGCTTTTCATGTCACACTACTGAGATGCATCTGTGGGAAAGCTCATGAATGGTGCTTTTTTTAATGGATAGACACCATATATATTTCTATGACTCAGGCTGGCAAAGCTGATAAACATTTCTTTAGAATTAGCAACACCAAAACTCAGAAGACCTGACTTTAAGGAGAGGCAAGTATATGGCAAGTAATAATAGTGGAGGAGAGGAAGAAAGGAAAAGGGAAGCAATGAGAGCAGCACCAGGTGAGAGTGGTGCCTAATGCACCTATGGAACTAGACATAGCATTCAAAACCAGCTGCAATCATTGTACAACAAAACAAAGCTTTGTGATAAAAAAAATGTTTGATCTCTTCAGGAAGGATGTGAAATTAGATGTTACCGTGAGTAACAGAAACGTAGTAGAATAACCATCATCAGTGGAACACAAACTGCAGAGGGAAAAGCTTCAAATAAATATAAAGGTAGTAAGATGGAATTGTCTAACATTGTATGATAGTCTATAAAGAAAAGAAGAAGGTGGAGTGTATAATAGTCTGCTCATTCGGTCATCCTTTTCAGAAGACTCATGAAATAGACTCCAGCAGGCAGGTCTCAGGGGCAAGGTTGTCAAGCTGTTACATGGGAAAGAGAAAGGCACAGTCATCCAGATCTTTACCTCTTCCTGGTTAAAGCACTCTCTGGAGCTGAGGGCTGAAATTCCCATGGGTCTGGAGAGCCAAAACTGCAAGCTGAGACACTGCTGTCTAAAATCTCTTGGGAGAAAAGCCACAAGGAACAATACATATTTTAACCTAAGGAAAATATAAATTGTTGCTTGAAATGAGAAGAAGGTTTCCAGTCATCAGATCTTCAAATCAAAAGTAGAGACAAAAAGGTTGTCTGAATTTTCAGGGCTTTCCTTCTTATATCAACTCTCCTTACATGTTCCTCTCTCTTCCCTTGTGAGATATTAATTTTACTGCAACAGTGAATTTGGTGGTCAAGAAGCAATCAGGATTTTTTTTTTTTTTCTGAAATCAAAACACCTTAAAAACTGCTGCTTTCTTGGGAGTTTTGCTTTTAAAAGATTCTCTTTCCAAATTTTCATTTTGGATGAAATTTACCCCACAAATATTCTGTTGGATTAACTAAATGTAGAAAGTAAATGGCATGTGAAAAGGGGTAACTACTATTACTTGATCATGATAAACCACTTCAGTGTTAGGAGAAATGATTGAGATGACAGTCATTCCAGTCTCTGTGGCATTAACAAAACAGCTTTACAAAGGACTAGCTTGAAATAGATTCAAATAAACATGATAAAAAATTAATTCCACTAAAAATAATGTTCCAAGTAACTGACACACCTTGAGATTTGGGGTATAATTTATCTAAGTATTCCTTTAAAGATCCTTTCTTCTCTGCAAGCCACATGAAAAATCATGGTGTCACTTAATGCTCTTTTTTACCTATAAAATATTTTATTGTTAGTTAGGTAGCATGTAATATATAGTGTAATTTGGTTCACATGGCAGTGACTATTCTTTCTTTTCAAATTGCAGAGACTCATTACCATGAAGCTAATGAAATATAATCAGCTTGACCAGACTCCAGAATTGATGGATCCATACTCTCTCCCATTCTGCAGTCAACAGGAATTTTCTCACCAACATCAGCAAGAAGCAGATAGTTGGTGATGGGATTTTGCATGATATTAGATAGCTGGTTTAGGGAGAATGAACCCGTTCCGAAAACACAGCTCAGAGGACATGTCAGCAAAACTGGAAATTTCGGGGGGGGGGGGGGAATTTCCCTTGTCTCCAGCACAGAAAGTATTAGCATAATTCCTCAAGTGCACACTATCTAAGATACCTGTGAGTTATTTATTAATAGTTAAAGAAGTTATTTGGCATCCAGCATCAAATATAATTCTTGAAAAGGGCTGACAGCAGAATACATTTGTTAACTAGAGACATGCCTAAACTTTGCCAAGAGAAATACTGAACTAAATGTGCACTCACTGAAGGAGAGTGTGTCTTTTTTAAGTTGAAGTCCTTGTTTATAAAGTTTCCTTTTTCATCTTGTCGTATTTCTCTAAATTTAAATTGATAATAGTAGCAACAGGAATAAGGTAAATCAGACTAAAGAAGAGTTTTGCCTATTGCACCATTCAAAGCTTATCTCTTTCTGCAGCATTTTCTTTACATTGCAATCGAAGACCACCCTTGTGATACCCTAAAACCTTGACTTGTTTATATTTTGTTCATTTTCTGTAGTTTAATGAGGTGATAAATAAATGAGCTTCTCAAGGAATGAGGGACTGTCAGTGCTAGAAACTGAAGTTCTCTGTTTATTCATAGGCCAGGTATGGATGCCGACAGGCACTGTGCAAATACGTCTGTCAGTAATCATGCAGCTGGCCTGAGGGAACAAGACTGTTAAGTGGTGATTATTAATGTAGCTCCTTGCTGCTTCACATTTGGGACCCTTTCCTGAGCTGAGATGGTCAATGCTATCGACCCATGGTCAAGTATGTGGAATCCAGACAGGCAAATCCAAGATAAGGATTGATGAGTAGACTGTTCTCTCACAAACCTCATGTACTCCTCTCTTCTAATGTATTTTCCGTATGAAATAAAAAAATAAAGCGAAATCTGATATCTGTGACATAGCAATTCATATAAAACCTACGGTATGGTAAAATCGCTCAGGCAGAGCAGTCTCTGGAGCACCCTGAGCAGCGGCGCGCTACGCTGCTATTTAGATCCTCTTCCTTTGGCTGCCTCTCAGACAGACGGCTTCTCAATCAACCTGTAGGCTATTTATCTGGGCATTCTTGGTAGGGAATTAATCTACCTGACATGCATGGACATGCAGGGTCCCATGTGCTCTTAAGGGTACCCTCCAGCATGTCTGAGCCCACGCTTACAAGATCACTGTCTAGTCTTGAAGGTGATTTTGACTCCTGGAACAGCCATCAAACAGCAACACAGATAGTCGCTTGGAGTCCACCACTACTGAAAAACCTTGGAAATACTTCTGCTGAAAAACTAGCAGATGATCAAGAATCTTGAGGTTTTCATGTGAGTCTATGCAAGTATCAAGATCTATTATCGATAATATGGCAAAGAAGAACAACATGCTCAGGAAGTTTCGTAAGATTTATCCTGGCTTTTAGATACTGGGAAAATGCTTTAAAAACTTCTGAAGCCGCATCACTGATGTCAAAGGTCAATATTTTCAAATTACATTCTCACAAATCAAATCAAATAGTCTATTTATTTTACTGTGGCATCCAAATTTTTTTAAAAGTTATTTTTGCAAGTCTACTGACGGTAGGTTGCATTTCGCTTGTAACTGCTCTTTTGCTGGTGAAGAAAGGAGGTCCAGATTAGGAGGAATTCTGCATACACACACGCACTCTAATCTACTTTGTACATTCCTGTAAACATGTTTGTTTCTTCCCTAAAAATTAGCAGTCGTTATAGCTGCACGTGAAACAGAAATCCAAGTATTGATGAAAATTTGTCTTGTTTTATTTAAAATTTTAAAATAATAATAATAATAAGAGAATATTTGGAAACTTGCCAATGGCACTCACCTGGCCATTTTTGCAGGACTAAGAATAGACATGCTACTTATGATATTGCTAAGGCATTATAGGGGAGAAAGGGAGACAAAATCCTAATTATATCTTTCAATATAAAGTTGTACCTCTTTCAGCTCTGTTTTATTCTGCAAACACTATAATTTACAGTAGCAATTCTCTACTAATCAGGTGTTGTTATTGTAGTGTTCTTTTTTACCAGGTCATTTTAGTGTTAAAAATTATAAAAGATGTCAGTCAGCTTTGAGTGTAGCGCAATTATTTTTATGGCTGATAAACTGAATGAATAACTCCCTGTGTGCAACATAGGCAGAGCAGGTTTGAACAGTCCTTGGTCTGCTTTTGATTTACATGTCTATACAAAGATGTGCAACTCTTAAAGAATACGGTATTACTGCACAATAAAACAATTGGATTAGAAGCGATCCTACTGAATATTTTTGCTGTCTTCCACATAACACTGCAGTTGCAAAAATACATACACACATTAGGTCAAACCCTGTGCGCACTAAAATACAGCTATTAAGGTTTCTTTTTTAAGATAAACTGATGAGATTGCAAAGATACTTGGAAAGATAACAAAAAGGGGGTGTGCTATGATTAGTCTTGACGTCATTAAAAACAATGTGGGCAGATAACTTTTACTTGGCACCTAAATCACTAAAAGTAAAGATAAAGAATCCTTGAATGACAAGAGGCAACATCTCCTTTCCTGAATCTGGATTATCCTACAGAGCCTCAAGAAAACCCTAGGGTAAAGGTAAGGAAGAAACAGTTTTAGTGCAACATCCCTTAATTATATACAGATGTTTACTAAGAAATGTAGCTATATCATCTGCATGGCAGAGAAAAATAGGGATTTTATTCCTCTGTCTGTTATCAATTAAATCATCAAAACGAAATTATCATTCAAATTACAATGTATCATTTCACTTTTAGAATGTATGGGGAGGAGGCAATCTATGAAGCAGAAATCTGCTAACCATCAAAGCAACAAAGAAACATTAAAGTTCAATGGACAGTTTGTTCATGCATGTTTTAATCTAGTTTTTTTAAAAATGGAAACCACGTTCACATGGTCAAAATAACACTTGCGTCAAAGAAGCCTTTGAGGTTCAATCCAGTGAGACAGTCAATTTTTTCTTTCCTTCTTTCTTTTTTTTTCCCAAAACCCCAAAATGTTTTCAAGAGAGGAATATGATCCCCAGAGATCCCAAGGTGGCACTGCTAGAGTTTCTATGTGGGAAAATATCTGCTGTGAGGCAAGTTTGGCATAAGCATAGAATATCAAATGCCTAACTTCTAACTGTATTCCCTCGGAAAATGGTTGCAACTGGGAGCTGGTTTCTATTAATACTTACATTCTATTGTCTTCCACCATGCATGTGCTATACTTGCTCAGTGTTACATTCTATGATATCTATGTTTTAAAGTATTCATCTGACTTCAGAAAAGGGATGTATTCCAATTATTACTTTTTACTGTACATACATCTTGCAGAAATTAATGAAATACCAGATAAGTAGTTTCCTTATTATTTTTAAGCTGGAAAAACTGTAAGAACAGTAAGGACACTTTTTTTTTTAAGAAAACAGGTATCTTTTTTATGGGAACAGGTATGTTGGTATGAAAAATTAAAATCCTCAACTAATAATCCACCTGGGATGTTAGACACTATCCCTGGGTGCTTCTGTTTTTTCTACTAGCAATTATTTTCAGAAACTATTGTCTATAAAGATATTAATATTTTCTCTTGCTGTGAAATTCAAAACCTTTTTTCCTTCTAAAATTAAGCAACAGGTATGCCACTGTACTCCCTGATGCAATACTTACCTGGGACAAAGGGTCATATTCATAAAAAAGCTTTCTGTGGTCAGGGCTCTTTAATACTTTCCTTTTAAAGCTGAAAATAAAGACATATATGATTTTATTAGAGATACACAAAAAGTCATCATTACATAGTCACAGAGATTAGCATCTCCTTAAAGTAACCTTTAAGCAAGGATGGATTTTTCCACCAGGTTCAAAAGCAGGAACTGGAAAGAACCTTCTGACTATGCCCCCACACATGTGCACCAATACATGGTCTAGTGGCACAATTAGCATCCGAATTTAAACTGGGCTTTGTTTAAACTACCATTTATACCTATCATTTTTGGCACTCTGTCCAGAAGGACAAAACAGCCTGGAAAAGAGAATCATTCTCTAGTATGCAAATGCAATCTCCCTGCTGTCAACTGTCCCTTTCCATCAGATTAGGCTGCCTTTTCCACATTTAGAGGTCTAGTTCAAATGTTTTACATGGGCATAACAATTACAAGGAGAGTCATGAGCTTAGAAAAATAACCACCATGGGATTTATTATTGCATTTTCTCTCGAAATGTAAGTGTATACTACATTAAGTGTAGTTCAGGTTGTATGTATGTATTTGCTGCCTCTTCACTGCATGTAAACATGCATTTGTGAATTCAAATAGCTATAATTTCATGGCAGTATCCAAGTGCCTAGTATTAACAGCAGAGAGAAACTTTTGTTTTCAAATTGCTTGTCCCTTCCAGTCACATTGGTATTGCAAATAAAAAAACAAAAATGAAAGCAAAAAAAATGGGCTCATAGGGGAAAAAAAATGACTAAGAACTCACAGCATTTGGGGGTTGGTTTGCTCTGAGTGCTCACAGCTTTCCATGTGTGCTGTGTAGCTGAGCAGTGTATTACCTTCGGTAGGAATCAGCTGCGAGGCCGCCAGAAAGATGCACAGCAGCCTTCCACTGCCCACCACTCCCAAAAGTAAACGTCAGTAGGGTCATTTTAATTCAGGACCTACTTTCTGAATAACAGGTACCTTGTACATACACTTACCTGCCACCCGAAAAAGTGACAGTGGTTTGTCGCTATGCAAGTATTAAATGCACCATCCAGTCTACTTTGCTCAGTAAAATGGCTCAGGAAGTGTTGCCGCAAGAGATTGAAAGGAATTTATTGTTTTACTGATTTGGAAACAGTGCATATGTGGGTTGTGGAGGTAATGTGCTGCTGAGACAAGCGCGTATTCCAGCTGGCTCAAAGGCTAGACATGCCTCCGAACTTTTACGTTCCTTAACACTTAAGTGTGCCAAGAGAAGCTCCTGGGCATCCTCAGGAGCAGGCCCAGTCCTTTGCCTGCTGACAGCATGTCTAAACCTGAACCTGGTCCTATTTCGAACACACTGGGAGCTTGAGAGCACACCTTGAGACTTAGCTTTTAAATCAAGCTTTCCACAGACTGCCAGCTGCAAAGCCCTGGATGATAAGTTTACTGGCGAGGTTTGTGTTTCTTTGCTGAACTCAGAGCCTCAGGGCAGTAAGACGGCCTGGATTCTCGGCCCTTTCATCCTATTAATTGATCTTCAAGTACCTCGTGCAAGATATGCCATTACGGCTCCATGAAGGGTCATTAAAAATACTGGTTGTTACATGACAGATCCATGCATTTTTCTGTGATACAATATGAGCCTCAGCCCTTCACAGCGAATATTTAATTCCTGCTTACTTTGGTTAATTTTGCCTATTGTTCTTTTCGCAGATTATGCTTGAAAACAGGCAGTTGCTTTCTCTTACATGTATTTACCACTCAAACTCTGAATAGCTGCTTCATTTGTATACACACTAGAAGTACTTTTATAAGAAGCACCAAGTTACTGGAACTCTTTTCACTGAAAATACACAGTAATCAAATTATCACAGCACTTAAAATCAGTCTCATGGGGTAAATACTCACAATTATGAATGTGAAGTTTTGCTTTCTGCACATGCTCTGCAGTGATGGCTTGAAATGTGCTGATGAATATACCCGCTATAGTCATTCCCTACAATATTTAACATACTGAGAGACAAACAGTGCTTTATTAAGAAAACGCCTTTTGTGGCACTCCACAAGGACACAGCAAAACTCAGATTTTGGAAAACTGGGAAGCAAAGAGTTAAATGACACGGCCCTGCAGCCTAATTGTGCCCTCTGGAAGTTGGGTATAGCTGCTGGGGATTCCCCAGGGGCTTTTCTGCTGCATTCAGTACAGGAGCTGTATGAGCAGAGATAGAAGGATAGGAGGGAGCAGTGTGGCATGTCGGTGGTGACCGGGGAGCAGTTGTGTCTCTCTGGGTGTGTACGTGGATCCCTGTGAGTGACTCCTGCTTCCACGATCAAAGGCAAAAGACACTGATGCACCTGGGAAGAGCCTATATACCTAATTTCTGCACTGTCATGTGTGTATTACGTTAGTGGCAGGGTACTGAGATCGTCAGCAGCTAGATGGGAGATGTGTGTGGTCTGTGGGTTTACAGACTGCTAAGTGAAAGAAAGTGTTAGACTGAGTCATCTGCAGCAAGATGAAGGCACCATAAGTAACAATTTTTTAAAAAAAATTGTTGATGTGATGCTCTTTCTATGGAGCTGAGTAAGTGTTTGTGTGTAGTGGAGATGGAGGTAAATTAAAACTTAAATTCCCCAGATTTCAGAAATTTAAACTGAGAGATCCACCCATGCATTCCCTGCTTTTCAGAAGCTTAGGATTTGCCCACTGATCCTCAGAAAGGGCACAAAATACCTCTAAGCAAACCCAAATCAGTTTTAATAAAGGGGATTTTTTTTTTGTTTTACTTTTTTTTTCTCACTGCATCTACTTGGGCTGAGTTACTTTTTGTTGTTTTTTAATGGAAGAGAAATCTTTCCATCAGGAATGCATGATCATTTTGTGCAATTTTTCTTTTGAGCTTTATTACATGGAGATAATTTTAGTCACTTGAATAATATAGTGTATTTCTCTTCCCCCCGCTCCCCCCAATTTTACCTCCCTTCACCATTTTACCTTCCTCTCTATCCTTTTTGCTTTTCCTCTCCTTAAAGCATTTTGGAACATATAAGCACCTAAAAAGATATTCCTAAAGGTCTATCACACTCTGTTTTATACCTATAGGTTGAAGCACTTCTAGCTTCACACACACACACAAAAACACACGATGTTCTCCATCCCCCTGGGATTTCAGCTCCTTTAACAGGAAGACCTGTGTTAGTGGCTCTCCCATCTGGCTAATGCTATGCCATATTCTGCTTTCCTACCTCTAAGCAATTCTCTCCCAACATACAGGGTAGTTCAATTTTCATTGAAATTGGCTGAAGGAAGGACAGAGTTGCTGGCCTCTTCATGAATCTTTTTGGTCACCCCTCCTGAATGGATACTCACTCATTCCTGTACAAGATAGTCCTTCCGAAACAAACATGCTGCTTTGCCAAAAACTCAACTCTACTGAAACTCAACTCTTTCTTCCTTGGAAAAAAAATAGGGAACCACATACTGATTGAGAAAAACACTGAGTGATCAAGATCACTTAGGGCATAATTGTAGCTCCAGTGTCATCTTCATGTCTACATGCATGAAAAAACCCTGCTGAGAGTTTCTCTTTCTGTAATGAATGACAAAACCTTTTTTTTTTCCTTGAGGCCAAAGACAGCTAAATCTTTAGAAATTCTGAGTCGAGTAGCACTATGCTTGAAGCACTAACTGTATCCAGTAGTCCTATTATGGTTGTGTGAATTTAAGTCTAATTGGAAAATGCACGTAAGATTTAGCAGCACATAAGTTAGAGAAAAAGGTGTTTAGAGTCCTAGCTCTAACATAACTGCCATGTTTCTACAAAGAGTGACACAACTGTAAAAGTGAAAAAAACCCCTACAGCTGAAGGTATTGCATTTCTAATTTGCAATACATCATGTCATAATCACGTGGGATGCTCAGCAGGACAAATAAAGACACATTACCTGGCCAGAACAGCTTATAAAGTCCTGATATTTTAAACACTTTCGTAGGGTGTGGTGTTTACACTAAGAAGAGTGCCATTAACTGCACTGTAACTACTCCTGGAAGAAAGCAGTGTCATTGACTTCAATGAGTCTACTCACGGTAATAAGCACCGTGCAGAGTGGTAAGTGTCTGGACACTATTATTATTACTAGTTACATGCTTTTCTTGTTGCAGTAGCCTCTAGAAGCCAAGTCATGGACCTTCAATCAGTATGGGGCCCAAAGTTAAGAATGAGAGTAACATGGACAGCAAAGAGGGTAAAACTAAGATGAAAGTGAGAAGAATAGGAAACAAGTGACATGGCATTGTAACTTGGCAAGCTGCTGCGTATTTTTCAGACTTACAGTTTTAAAAAGCTAATAATAATGGCTTTGTTTAATCAGAGCCACATTCAGTACAAAAGTTATTTACATCTTTTAACAGACTCCGAAGGGCTCCTCCCATCCTGGCTCACTTAACCCTTTTCCTGCCCTTTTTCCCCACTGTGAATTTTGCAAGCAGGATCCACAACAATCTGTGCGTTCTACAGGAATGAAAATGAAAAAACACATTTTGTCATTGTGGTGGTGAAAAACTGTATACAGACTTTTTTCTTTGACTCCATTGTTTGAAACTTTGCTAGTTCCTTTTTTTTTCTCACTTCCTCTTGTATTTGTAGTGTCTGAGAGGTTAAATGGTTTCTGTCTTTGATCAGTCACAGACTGTGAGAGTACCCTGGAAATCAATGTTTTCTACAAGTTGAGTTTTGTGACTACGTGCATATGAATGTGTGAATAAGTGCATATGAGTAATTGCTGAGAATGTACAAGTGCAATGTGGTAATTCCTTTTCCTTCATTCATGGCCTTTTCAAAGGAGAAAGCATTAAACTGATCTAAAGAAAAAAAAAGTATATAATGAAAATATCCTTAAAACCTGTAATTTCCTAAACCAAATACAGACCAGAATATTGTGGGGGGTGGGGGGTTAACAGTGCTGTAGCAGTTACAGAACTGAAAAAAAACGTAATTCTTTACAAATACATGCAGTGTGGGAGGAAGGAAGGACTTGTGGTTTTGGCACTTGACTGGTGCTCACAAGAGCTAGATTCTGTTTCCAGCTCTGCCACAGACTGTTCATAGATGCTATCACAGTGCAAATAATAAATAATAATAGTTATGAGCACTTCTGCAAATTATTATCAGCTCTCTGCTTGTAAAAAGGGAATAGGAACAGTATTTTCCTCCTAGTGTATGCTTTTTTAATGTACTGGTATTGTAAGAAGACCAAAGATGTACAAAGCAGTGCTGCGCAGGGATCCTCTAGCGAGCTCAGATACCTGAAGCAGCACACGGCATGTGAGCCTTGGTGCTTTGCCCAGCCCGGGTAGCCGTGTCTGAGGGATGTTTCACTTGTCTGTAGATATGAGGCACAGCGTTATGGCAGGTCGACATCAGTGAAGTGATTAAACAGCATGTATCACAATGGAAATTAATTTCTGAGAGGGTTCAAGTAATAATGCCTCTCGCTGAAATTTTAAAGGATTGTGAAAAGAGTAATAGGAGACATCAAACTGTATGTTAAAGTGCTCACTTCAGTGGTTCTAGTTTAAAATATTTTCTGTGGTACTAAATGAACGGGGGATGTGATGCCCTATGCATCTTCCGACTGTCTGGCTAGGCTTATTTTCCCTGATTCAAAGGGAACATATGAGCTAAGGAAGAAGAAAATTCCTCCTCCTTGAAGGGAAGGGTAGGGATTTATAATAATTATCACAAAGAAAAGCTTTAGGAATGATGATAGTCGTCTACTACTGCACCATTAAACTTGAAAGGTTTTCGGGTAGTTGACACAAAAGGTTTAATTACCATAACCACTTCTCCCTGGCCTAGCTTTGCTTCCATTAAAAAATACTATTTCTAAAAAAGCAGTCAGTTTTGCCACTGGTTTCAGAGAGAAAAACATTGGGCCAACAACAACTGCCTTTGAAATTTCTGCCCCAAAGCTCCCCATCTAGATCTCCATGGACTGATACTTCCTACTTTATCTTCAGTAAAACAGTTTGTTCTAAAACTTTTCCTGCCTTCATCTCATAGTAGATCATCTTCAATAAGAAAACATCGTTTCATAAATGGCAGTGATGAAAAAAGTGCCACGTGGATTTTCTAGTGAATTACAATCTTCAAAGAAAAACTAAATTGTAATAAAAAAAGGATCCCTGCTACTTTCCTGAAATTGAAGTTGATTTTTCTTTCCTTTGCTCACAAATGCTTCCTCAGCATTTGGAGCTTGGGATTCCCTTGCATTCATCAGTTTTGATTTATTTTCTCTTTGGTTTTTTGCAGAGATTGATGTACAGTAACTCCCTTTTTTGATTTCTGTTTGCTGTAAGATTGTCCAGAGAGTCCCTCAAAAGCTATTTCACTCTTAGTATCCTTTGAAAAGCAAGTGCTTAAATAATAGCCTAACTCTGGACTCTGGTGTCTAACTTTTAACTCCTTAAATAGCTGTAATGATATTATTTTTATCATTACCATTATTTTTCATAGATGTTAAGTTCACACAAAATTACTATGATACTTGCGTTCCTGCATAAGTTAGAACATACAGCTCTAGCCAGTTTATTCTTGCAGTAGACTTAAGGATTTATAATAGAATTGGAATATTCCTCTTAATAAGATATCCAGTCTTGACTTAAAGATCCCTAATTATGGAAAATTTACCACATCCCTTGGAAATCTGCTTCACAGGATGATTCCTCTTACTGTTATAAATGTGTCAGTTTGAACTTTGCCAATTTCAGCATTTTTTTATTTATTATTCTAAGACCAGAGTCTAACACTCTAATGCACCTTGAAACAGCGACTTTCTCCAAGGGAAAAAAAAAATATGAAGAAGCTGTCTTATTGCCAAGTACACTATTTATTGAGGAAGGTGGCATTCTGCAACAGGATCGGAATCCAAATTTAGCCTTCTTGTGAATTTTAGACTATAGATGTGCCTATCTGACAGATAAATAAAGTGTAAGTCTACTGTCTCATGGCCTGAGAAAAGACATAATGTGGCATGATACCTGGCAGAGTAGAAGTAGGTGAGGGACTAAGATGGGGAAGAGAAGCGATCTCGTATTCATTTCTGAAGTTATGTTTTTTAATGCATACTATTGACTGCATTCTCATTTTGCATTTAATTTGTATAGTTTAACTTCAGTCAATTGGCATGGGAATGGTGGTCAGGGCTGAAGAGAGAGTGGAACTGCTTCATATTCATCATAGATCTAACACGCCGAGCAGTGTCTGGTCTTTAATTTTGTAAAAGACTCCTCGTGATATTTGATATTAGGCTACAAGTCACGGAATGTACTGTTGTAACTTGTACAACATCCTAAATAATTTTGAATTGGCTTGTGTTCAGTTCTTATGATTTTTTGGGCTTCCTTTTTTCTAATGTACATAAATTATTCTTCCCAATCCCATTAATGTTAAATATGCTTGCTGAGTTGTCTTCCAAGAACATTTTCTTTAAACAGAGTCTACCTGAGATAAATTACTTTTTTTTTTTTTAAACTTACAACACCTGAATAAAAGACCTTTGGGGCTTGCTGTCTTTGTATTATGATTTATTTCTTGACGTAAAAAGATTGCACTATGTAGCAGGTCTGCTTTTCTCCCTTGTGTATTAGTACAGCTACTATTATCTGGCCACATACCGAGAAATCCTGCCCCAAACAGCCAAGAGCAGAGCCCTGACCAGTTTCCTGTCCACCTCTTCAGATCCTGGTGCCAATCGCAACACCTTGCAAAGACTCAGTTTCAGCTGGGGTGACTTTTAAGAAGTGGGGGACTGCTTGGAGTTTCAGTGCGTACTCCCACAGAAGCAGTGACTGGAACCAGAAACACACCAGCTCTCCATCCATTCCCACCCCTCTTATCTATAATGATTTTCAGGGAATTTCCCCCGCAAAAGCACCTTGGCCCTGTCTCTGCACACCTGTGGTATTTATCCACACATACGGACAGTAAGAGCATCCAACGGCTGTTGGCCAACATCAACCGCTCCAGACGCTGCAGAGCCGCAGTGCTGGGGATGGGGAACACCAGCCACCTGCAGTGTAAAGGGTCAGTAGAATAGGGACCTACAAGCTTTCTTCTCCTCATACATGAGACAAACCTCCTCCTTCCACAAAGAGAAACAATTCTTTCCCTGGAACTGCTCCCTGGACATTGGCTCGTGTCTCCTTGATTCCCAGAGGAAGCAAATATAAAGGCATTATTTTCTAGTCAACGTTCTAATTTATTATTTCAAAACTCCTTCTATATCATTCGCTTTTGCCTCAATGAAGATACGGCATGAGCTTCAGTATTCAGCCTTTTGCAACTATAATTATTTTAGGATCACATTTATTTAGCTCTATGTAGAAGATAACAGGAACACACAGTTTCTGAATATGCAACTTCTGTGACAGACAGACCTTAAATACAGACTATGCATATGGTGATCTGAATATGTGTTAATCTCAGAGCTGAGCAGGTTTGGTTTTTTAATAAATCTGAATTAACATGATGTGCACTTTTTATATAGATCAGAGATGAGAGACTTTGTGGAAGAAGGTGGATTTAAGAAATACCTTTGGCAAACAGGGAAGCAGTTACAAGTAAAATATGTATTGAAAAGTTTTATCATGTATAGCTGCATATTTAAATAATACAGAAAGGAAAGCTCGTAAGTTCGAGAAAACAGAATAGCATGGAATTTGAGACAGTAAAGACTTTCAAGCCAAAATTCTCAAAGGTTCATTTGTTCAGCAGTAAATCTGTACATGATCTGAACTCAGGCAGGAACAATCCAATGCCACATTTGCCACTAGTGATACACAGGCCAGTTCAAAGTCGTGTGTTGCATGACACAAAACTGAAAAATGCCACTACGTCCTACCACTATGGCCACTACTGAGCCTGAAAGTTGCTGGTAAGGGGGGAAAAAAGCCTGGGAATCCATAGAGCTATTCTGCCCATCTCTAAGTCAGAACAAGATTATTTATAATTTCATAATTACTATTTTTTTCTGTGGTAGTTTTAAACTTCTCAAGCCATAAGATTTGTAAATATAACTCCTGTTCTTCTGTAAAAGTAGATTACAGTTATTGTCTTGTAGACGGCTACACAACCTGTGATACCCAATGTACACACATAGAATCAATCATAGAATGTCTCAAGTTGGAAGGGACCCATAAGGATTGAGTTTAACTCCCTGTTACTTGCAGGACTACCTAAAACTAAACCATATGACTAAGAGTGTTGTCCAGATGCTCCTCAAACTCTGACAGGCTTAGTGCCGTGACCGCTTCCCTGGGGAGCCTGTTCCAGTGACTGACCACCCTCTCAGTGAGGAA
>JAVKLA010000027.1:37943313-37956711 GCA_034782735.1 Sagittarius serpentarius | reverse complement strand
CCCCCCCCCCCCCCCGCCCCGTGCTATGGTTACTCAGCTATTTCACAACGCTCCTAAAGGTCTCGTCACCCGAGGTTGGAACGAGGCTTGCAGCTACTTAGTGACCAGTCTCAACAGCAGTCTTGCACAGCTACAAATTAGATCAGAGGAGGCTCTGAAATGCTGACAGATCTGTGCCTATGGTCTCCAGGATTGGCCCTGACCGTTCAGGGAATAAGAAACTGTGAATAATAATCTCCGGGAAGAATCAGTGCCAAAATTCCTACTGTTCATCTCTGTGTCAAGCAACCAGTTTCAAAGTTCTCTTCTACTTGGCTCTTAGGAAATCTGTGGGTAGCCCTGATGCATGAGAGTCATCTGTGAGAAGGAAAGCCACAATGAAGGTTGAAGCTAGGGCTAGATGGTACACAGATGCATTTGAGTGGTTAACAGAGAAAGGTTAAGTCAAAAAGAAGGGGGTTAGAAGAAGCCATTGGTATGATAGCTCTGTACGCTAAGTGCTGAAAACAGAAGGTTTGACAAACTGAATACAATCTATTTCTGTGAGTTGAGAGAAGATACGTATCAACATTGTGGATAAAGCAGGGAAAAACGTGGCATGAAAATTAAACATGAAGAGGAAGTGTAAACAAATATAAGAGCAAAGTCCAGTATTTTGTGAGGCGGCTTTCTGAGGCAGGTAACAGGGAACACAATTTATGCAGTTCTTGCTTCTCTTCTGGTTCTTTTGTACTTCTGTGCAGCAGAGGTTATCACACTGTGCTTACAGACTCAGCTGCTTTGTCTCCTTTTTTTTTTCTAGTTGCTAAACTGCATTAAAAAAGCCCAAATAATAATGCGTCTTTTCCTTTGTATTGCTTGTACATGTAAGCAACTGTTACAGTTGCTAAGGGATTGTTATAGGACTTTGAATGGGAGATTATTTACATACTCATAAACACAAGTAGGTCTGAAGGAATATTATTGTTAAATGGTGACCTGCATGACAGCAAAATTCAGTAATACTATGCTATATAGCACATCTATATGTTCCTAGATAGTCCTAGAGTGACTGTGCAGACCTTTTTAGTTGACAGCTTTCTCAGTTCAAAAAGTTTGCAATTATCAGAGAAGCAAAGCTTCAGTATGCAGAAGACCTGTCAGTCCAGTCTAGCAGGAGCAAATGCATTAAATTATTTACGAGTAAACTCTGCTTCCTTCTAAAACAGGGGTGTGAGAATTGTTCCCAGAGGGAGTTTGTTTTCTAATTCCATTGCTTCAGTTAACATTAGTATATTGTCTCACATAAAACAGTAATTTACTGTATTTATTGCCTTCATTGTTTGCAAGGAGTTGTAACTTAGCTTTTTGTTCTGCTTTAAGCAGGTTGTGAGACAAAATATGCTTTTTGCCTTTTTAATGTCAAAGAGCTGGTTGAAACACACACATTGTTTAAAATAAGTCATATTTTATATTTGACATTTAAACAATTCAATTTTTTTTAAGCTTCTTAAGATATTTGCCCAGACAAACAAACAAAAGCAGAAAAGCATGGAAATGAATGTGCCGCTGAATGTGCCACTGTGCCAGCGTGGCACCCTCTTCACTGATCAGGCATCCCTATCTGCTCACTGGAAGTGTTGTTCATTTTATCCTTTGTGTTTGCAATCCTCCTCCATCATCTGCGTACAGGATGGCCTTTTGGGCTGGTGTGCTCCACGGCAGACACCCACGGCTCTTGAATGCCCAGCCATCACAGGAACCTCATCCTCAATAACAACTGAGGTGCCAAATACCTTCAATCTCCAGTGCCTTCAAAGTGGAGCAAAAGTAACTACTATACTCTCTGGAAAACCACAAGGAACTAGAAACATGCATTCGGTCAGCACCACCCAAGCCCTTTTTGTTGAGCATAGGTCTGAGACTGACGGGTTAACAACTGCTGCAGGGATGGCAGAAGCCTGGAATGAAACCTGGTGGCACAGTGACGTGCTTGTGGTTTTTGTGCCACCCACAGCTGAAGTTTCATGCTGTGGCACATTTCCGTTGGCAGTCAGATGTTGGAAGCCTACGAGGAGCTGGTCTGTGAGGCCTGGGGATGGCTGGGAAATTGTCTTCTTGGCACCTTGGTCACCTGTGTTAGACCTCGAGCGGAGTGGGCACGCCACGAATGCTGGCCACCAGCACAGGAAGGGGTGGCAACCTGCTGACACCGGTGCACAGATGGGTACTCAGTCTGTGAAGCACCTCACGTCCATGCGTGAAAGGAGTAAGTTCCGTCTCCATCAAACGGGCAGTGCCCCGCGATGCCACAGGCAGCACCCTGGGAATGCCCCAGGCAGCTGCAGACCTGCTCTCGCTGCAGCAAAGGGATGCACGGGCTGACTTCTCCTTTTTCCTCACTTCAATTTCCCACTGTGAGCCTGCTTGATGCAGGTGTCCTGGCTTAGAAGCTCTCATGGCGAGAAAAGCTGTGCAAACCTTACCTTTGGCTCCTTCAGAGGGATAAATTACTTCAACTCACTTTGGCTTGAATGCGAACGAAGGTGTTCAAGATGCTGTCAGGAGTTTTCTATCATCTTAGAGGAACCGCTTCTTTTGCCGCTCAAATCTTCCCCTCAGTCCCACTTCCACCTGCCTATCTATCATATTCAAGATTAAATGCAGACAGTAATAGCCACTAACCTAGTTAGTGCCTGCAGATTTGTCTTGCCCTGGGAATAGTTATTAGCTTGGCTTCGTTTGAAAGATTATAACTTGGTGTCTCAGCAGGCAGAATCCTTCCTAGAATCTTCTTGTTAAAGCCCAGGTAATAACAGCCAGTATAAAAAAAAATGACTCTGTACTATTAGTGACATTGCTGCCCAGGCTTACAACAGAAACTACAACTAATGACTGATTTTTTTTCTTACTATCAGAAAGGAAATCCTTTATTTTTAGGAGCTCTAGTAAATTAGACTAGAGTGACTTTTGCCATGAGATGTCTGAGGATGAAGTATGCTGTGCTTATTTCAAGAATTTTCAAAGATTTTCTTCCAATTTTGACACATAAATCAAAGAAAACAAATCACAGAAAGCTTCTTATTGCTTTAATTAAAAAAAAAAAAACACCACCCAAACCCAAAGCACAAATCAGTTTTCAACGAAAAGTGAGGAGTGATTTTCAAACATTAATTGCTGGTTGGTAAATATGTCTAAATTTTTTTAAAAAAAGCATCCCTGGGCACTTGCTTGGACAGATATTTTGTGTTCATATTAGTGGTATGTGAACCTCAAATACTTACGAAGTACAGATAAGCACTGAAGTTTGAAAGCTAACAGAATAACTCTAACCTTTGACCAGTTGTAGTGTCTCTACTTCAAAAAGTATTTAAATGAATGATGAAAGACTTAGGAAAAGTAACTGAAATTATCCAGGATGAGAGAGCAAGGAAACTTCATCTGCTTGCTTTATGGGAAAGAAGGGTAATTGGTGATGACACTATGGTCTATAAGTCCATACATGGAGGAGAGGGTCTCATTTGGATAAAATAGATCAATAACATAAAATAAACCAAAACAAAGTAGAACTGGAAGGTGAAGTTACACTAAATCATGTTAGGGACATTTTTAAGAGTGGTGGTAATTAAACACTGGAACAACCTACCTAGGAGTGCAGTGAATCCTTCATCATTGGAAGTCTTTAAATCAAGACAGACATCTTTAGAAAGATATACTATCTTCACACTGCAGTTACAGCCCTGGCACAGCCAGTATTGAGCGTTCTGTGGCCAGAATTATGCAGAAAGGCAAACCAGAGCTTGTAATGGTTTCTTCTGGCTTTAACCTCTATCTTTGTGAGCTTTACTTTCCCTATTTTTAACATTTATTTAGCAAGTATCATTACAGCTACACGGCATATCAAGGCAAAGCTCTGAAACTGAAGTTTTAAAGCAGAAAGGTGGGGAGATTGTGATTAATCATGTAACTCTGGGTGTGTGTAACATCCTCAGTTGCTTAAACTAAGAGGCTGGGCTTCTTCAGTAGTTAGGGATGAAGAGAGAGAAACTCCTTCAAAGGGCAGTTGACGGTAGTCATCATTCTCCCCATCACCCACACAGGTAGCTCTGGAGACATGCCTCCAAAGGTTGGCTGTTGTTTCATGACAAAGTCCCTATCAAAAAAGGAAGTCCCACCCTTTTCCCTGTCCCAGATACTGTATTTTTGAACTGGCAATTAATGAAAGATATAAAAAAAGGTCATTTTCTACTGGATCAGTTTCCTTTTACAGCTTACAGTGCAGTTGCATGAATTTTGGCACAGCACAAGCAAAAGGATATGGATGTGTGGCTGGGAGGAGGACAGCATGGCAGGTCCGGCCTTTGGGCATCAGTCATATGCAGGTCCAAAAACTTCAGTCTTACGGGCTCACGTCCGGACATGTGGTGATTTCTCTTTACATCTGAGGATGAGGTAGAGGTATAGAGCTATGCTCTTCCCGTTAACCTCAGGGGTTTTTATCAGACCATAAAAGAGCACAACCTGCCAGCTTCATTTTCCAGTGGTCACCAGAGAATATCTTGCTTTGCTTTTTCAGTTTCCTAAAGCACCCTGTGATCCAGGAACTTCCTCCAGTTTGAAAGGACTGGACAGGTGGAAAGGAGGTGAGAGACAAATGTGGCTTCCATTGTTATCATATAATTTCCTGTGCTTAAGACGTACCTTCATCAGGAATTAAAATAAAATCCCTGCTGCTCTGAAGAAGCTGATAGCAATATTTATCTGGGAGTTTTGGAACAGATAAGATTCTTGAGGTTTCTGTGTCTTCTACATCCATAAAGAGATGTAAGTGCCACCTCTCAATTGAAATTAATGAGAATTAGGCACCCAAATATCTTTGTGGATTTGAGCCCTCATGTTCTAATTACTGTGGCAATTAAGTATGCTGAAAAACAGGTTCAGCTGCAGGAACCTTGTCTACACTAAGGCCTGGTGAAATATTTATGTAAATTTTCTTTCTAGACATGGCTTGAGTTTGCACTGATGACTGTGCAAAACCTCTCCAAGTGCAGAGGACACGTACGGTATGGAAGGCCCTGAAACTAAACCTGTGCACTTGGCTTATAAGATATATATTCACAAACTGTGTGTCTTGCTGAGTGAGACGAGATAGTTACAAACAAAATAATAAAAGACAAAAATAACCAACTCTCACATAATGCAAATAGAAGAATATAGAAGCAGCTGATTTTTTCCTAAATCGCTTCTGTAGTACATCTTCGCAAATCAACTGATCTGCTCACTGTACCGATTCCTGAAGACCACAGGACTACATATCCAACATTTCATGTAATAGGATATACATCTAAATTCTTTTTTATTTCTTTCATAGAGAAAGAAGAACATAAAATGACTCTCTGTTTAATTTGCAGACTCTTAACTGTTTGGGGCCAATATAATTACCAATATTATTCTTATGCATATACACACTACTGAAGCACTAATGTTAAAGGAGACACCTTCATTCTGAATTTTCTAACTTCAAAGTAATGAAATCCTTAACTTCAATACCACAATAATGTACTTTTCAATGTTAAGTACCTAGTCCTAGTGTCAGTGTACAGAACAACCTTAGCCAAAAAAGCCCAATTAGGCCATGTAAATGAAGTGCATTTTCAGCCAGTCCTACTGGGAAAACCAGCTTTGTCTGAATGGTTGTAATTACAGCTGATGGGGAAGGGGGAAAACAAATTTGTTATGCATGAGCCCTTCCCAAGTAGCCTTTTTTTCTTCTAACCCTTGCATATCTCCAATAATGGCATTACAGAAGAAGGGAAAAAAGGACTTTCTCCTTACACAGATTGTGTTAAAATGCATCTCTTCAAGATTCTGAATGATACTTGAAGTTTGCTGTAGGAGAGGTGCTACTTTCTCTGGTGCATCCTTTTGTTTACTTCTCTCTGCCTGACAGCCTCATTGGGCTGCTTGTCGTAATTAGCAGCCGAGGTGAATGTATCTCCCTAAAAGCTACCCTTTGTAGCTTCTTTCAGGCAGGCACTTCCATTTTCATACTTAGGTCCCTTCTTTTGTTTCACACCCTCAGCTAGGCCTGCGAAAGCCAAATCAAAAAGTGACATGCAGAATTCCAAAAAGTGGTTTTTTTCTACACTTTCCAAGGTATTACTCACACTTCTCCATGCCTCCTCTTGAAAACACACACCCCATCGCTGGTCTGGATTCACTCTGTGTGTTGCATCACCTGCATTCATCAAAAAATAGGAGCTCATTTTTCAGTGCACTGAATTTGCATCACAGTGTGCGGCTTGCTCGTTGCATCTCTGGATTGCTGGTTGGGCTGTCTCTAGCTCCTGACGAGGAGAAATAGGGCACCAGTACAATTACCTCCAGGGATGCTTCCTATGTGCAAGCCATTCTGGCTTCTGTGACTAAGGGCTCATGAAGGTCACATAGCCCTTTCTTAGATATATCTTTCAAATTCTCCATATTTGTTTTTACTGCTTTGATTCCTAAATAGTCCAGATTATTTTCTGCCCGTATCCTACAGACCAGTCACTCAAAAAGATGCCTCTTTCCACAAATATAAAGCTATTAATCACAAATGTTCTATTTACAAGTCACTGTATGAATGACTTTTATGTATTAGTCATAATGTAGTACAAAGCTTTATTTCCTTTGTTTAAAATTAGCTAATGATCCTTAGTTCAATGGGTATGTTAATGTCAATAATAGTGTATTTTGCAATGCTAAAGAACTAAGGGGGAACGATCGGTCAGGGATGAGCTTCCTGGTTTGAGATGTTTTTTTTTGTTTTGGTTTAGCTTTTTTTGTTCCATTGATGCATACGCTGAGTGGAAAAAAATATAACATACACAGCAAAATTGCCAAAACTATCCAGGTTTTTCACCAGCCTATTAAGGGTATTTCTGGCCATTGTTAAATAAGAAGTCTAACACATAAATATTTTAGTATGTCATAAGGTAACTGTCTGTTTTATGTGAGCAATGAAAGGAACTAAAAGCAGTGGAGTCAAGAAGGAGGGAAAAAAAACCTGAAGTAGTAAAGACCATTTTTTTGTCCTCTGTGGGATCAGTTTGTCCAGGCGTTGAAGCAGACAAGGACACACGTTTTCTGGGTCATGATCTGCACTTCACCACATCAAGATCCCAAGTGTAAACGAATGCTGATCCATCAGCATTATTTTTGCCTGATTCACGCTGTGCCCAGTAAAACCTTGTGTACGGGCATGTGATCCAGCTCCTGAAGAGTGAGAGGTATGAACAGAAATGAGGTTTCCAAGTGAGAGAATAGAATCAAGTGACCTAAGGCTGCTGCCACCTGTGTAGGTTGATGTGCTCTTCCCTAAAGGAATGGCTAGGTCCAAAGAAACCCTCTTTCAAGACTGATAACCACTGAGGAAAATTAAGCAAGCTCTTGAATAAGTTTAAAGGATACCTACAGTTGTTTCATGTTTTTCAGCAAAGACAGTGCCCCTGCCATTTCACAACTAAAGGACGTGGTTTATATTAATCTTGGTGTCAACAAGCCTTAGTGTTAACCAAGGTGGCATTCTTGTTAGGTTACCTGTTTCCAAAGACTAAGCATTAAAAGAGGTATCGTATTTAAATTTCAGAGTTGTGGATGTTTATTTATTCTTATGCAGAGGTCAGACAGAAAGCAGGCCAGGGTGCGCTTCTCACTCAGATGAGAAAGCTCCTTCAAGTTGTCTCTGTTCAGGAACAAGCCATAGCCATCGTGTAGACTACCGGGGAGCTATGAAGTCTCCCAGTGGAGGAACTATGACCTGGGCAACTGGCTGTGGGTGGCCCTGCTTGAGCAGGGGGATTGGACAAGATGAACTCCAGAAGCCCCTTCCAGCCTCAGCCATTCTGTGATTCTCTGGCTCTGTGAACACGCTGACCTTTCTTCCTTTTCCTCTAAAAATCCCCCAGTCCAGGTTCAGGAGCTTATGTGAGGCAAATTTCTGCCTATCAGTAATCACTCCTGGCACGGAGTGGTTCATCAGTTCGTGCCTTTGCAAGATGGACTGGTTCATGATACAGAGGGTAAGGCCAGATTAAGGTCAAGCCCTTCCTCACACAAAGCATTACACGCTTTGAAAGTTAGATACATTGGTTTGGCTGAATGTACTTATTTGTGTGTCCTTGTGTGTGTGCTTGAAAGAGCTTCACAGGAGACTGATAGAGACCACTAAAGACCATGTGTTCCATTGCCAAGTTTACCTTCACTGTGTGACTTTCCCTCCACTTGTAATTGGAAATAGTGACAGTATCTTGGTAATTTTACCAATGCATTGTGCGTCTGAGATTCCCAATAGCTATTACTGCACCTCCTGGGACACATACTGTGGGTATGCATTTGATGTTTGTATTGGAATGGGAAGTGCACTTTTTTGCAAAGTGAAATATATATATATATCTCTGAAAGATATTTCCTTTTCCTAAACTTAATCTGAGACCTCGCATCAGTATCTATGTTAATAAATCTTCTCTGCAATAAAACCATGTTGCTTGTAGTCTGTCACATTAAAATAAAGATTTGAACACAGTGAGAAGCCTTAAATGGAAAAGAAAAGAACTATTTACAAGAAATGAAATGAAAGAAAACTCCTTTTGAGCCAAACACCTCAATTGTACAGAACTGTTGCTTTATATTAGAAGATACTGTAGTGAGTTTTAATATTGTTATGTTCAGAACGCCGCAATTTCATAGCAACGAACCTTAGGAATAAGACTGAAAAATACTTGCCTATAGGACCTAGTATAAAGATTACCAGACTCATTCATATCTTTTTTTTTTCCATTGACTTCAGTGGAATTTGAACCGATCCAGATTAACCTTCCCAGAAATGTTGGAAATGCTGGAAGGAAGGCGAATACAGAACCGAGGCAGGGAGAGGTAGTTGCTCTGTCTGGCAGGGGGTGACGACAGGACAGGGGGCTCAGGTTGTTTTGATTTGCTGAACTTGCAGTGGAAATGTGGGAAGAAAGGCTGCCACCCCTTTTATTGATATTTGTTGGGAGACACTCCTTATATATTACTCCATATGTGTGTGGATGTGCATGTGAGGTTTTTCAGAGCTTTGGATGAATGCCTTTTACATAACATTTTTAAGATCAAAATCTGCACAATTATGTGGATTCCTGCATGTAAATGATTTCAGGGAGTCTGGTGTTTTAGCATTTTTAATTTTCTAGTAGATTTTATGATAGTGTAAAGTGATAAATTATCTTTTGCGGCTGCCAGCGTTATTTAACTATCTGCAGACACGCCATTAGCGGGAGCAGCCTATGCCCCGTTGGTGTTCCCCATCCCTCCCCGGGAGACCGCTCACAGGGAAAGAGGGGTTTCCAGGCATTTCTGTGCAAGGCCCTTCTGCCGGCAGTGCCACCGGGGCGCTGGGCAGCCCCGGCCAGCCGTGGTGCGCTCCGGTCAGGACATTTTTCTGCCATGCTGTGGAGAAAGCTACCAAACAAGCATCGGGTATTATTGACTTTCCATCACTACTGGCCTGTGTTAAAATCAGTGACATAGAAGAGAAAGGTTCCATTTCCCATTACCAGATATCCAATCCCCCTAGAAAACATCTGTTGAATCTGGGATGATGCCATGGTATTAGCTCTTCTGTTGCATGCTGTTTCATTGGCTGTTCTCAGTGCTGCCCTGTCTATCACAATGCATAATCTCTTTTCAGAGAAGTTTCAACCACATCGTTAGGGTCCCCGGTCCCGTTTCTTTGAAAATCAGTGGTAGTTTTTTGCCTTTGGCGCACAACTTGAAGTTTAGAAACTTGACTCTGTGCAGAGTGTAAGAAAGGGAACAAAAGTTTCCCGATGATTTCATGTGACAAAAGTTGTGCAAGGAAAAGAAGCGGGTCTGCAGAAATCCTGCAAGTTGCCGTGTTTATATTCCCAAGGAACTCACACTGGAGTGCCTCAGACACATAACTAAATGCTCCTCAAAATGCTCATTATTGAAGACAATATAAGAAAATGGTCTTTAGAATTCATGTGATATACTACCAACTGGAGGGAGAATAATACAGAAATACTTTCTTGATGATGTGTGCTAAAGCAGCAGGCATTTAAGAGCAATGGATGTCAATCTCTGAGGTTTTTGTAAAGAATTGCAATTTATGACGTGTTAGGGTAAACAGTTGGATTATATTTCTGAAATGCATGTTCCATCAGGTAAAATCATTGTGATTATAGGCTCTAGTACTTTAAGTAAGTAAGTTATGCACTAAAAGGCTGAAATTGTAAAACAAGTATGCTTATGCTTAACTGTTAATCCCTCTTTGTATCTACGCTGAGTAAACTAGAAGAAAAGAGCAACTGCATTAAACAATAAAGGCATAAATGGCATGTTATGTCATCTTGATAAACAATGACTGTTATACTGTTTTCCTTCAAGAAGCAACTGTGACTGGCCTCTGTATTCTCCCTCAATGGAGAATGTGCCTGAGTGTAAAAAAAAAAATGGAGGATTATTTAGAAGTTACTTTGTTCATGCCTCTCGGTGAAAGCAGCACTTTCTCTGCATCTTCTCACTTTGCTGCTTTTCCTTCATTTCCTCAGCTCTTATCTATTACAGAAAGCTGGACTTGTTATTTCAACAACAACCTACTATCATGCAGACTATGAGTTTCGAATAAAGTGAATTAAACTTGCTTTAAGTGGTTTTGCAAATGTTTGACAGCAGAAGATAATAAATGAAAATAAATCTCCAATATTTCTCCTAATGCAATTTGTGGCATGTCAACGTCAAAGGATTCTAACAACAAATCAACAAATATTTGAATGAAAACAATATACATAACTTATTTTTCTGTATTAGAAACAACTGTCAAACAATTACTGTATGACTTCATGAATTGGTTGGTTGTTTTGAAATATTCCTGCTAGGATTAAAAAAAAAAAAAAAGGCAAAAAAAAAAAAAAGGCTATACGGGCCTTTGAGCCTGAACATATTGTGTCAATCATAAGCATATGCAATGTATCTAAGCCATGAGGTAAAAATTTTCTTTGTAAATTATTTCATAAATAAATAATTTGCCTGAAAAAAGTTTATGAAAATATTTTTGCCTTTATTAAGTTCTCTACAGTTCTTTTGTGGTGAATATAAGCAGATTGATATTGACGTCTTCTTGATCTGCTTTATTTTAACTTGAAATGCAGAATGTACCATGCAAGCATTTTTTATAAAGATATGGTAACAAACTTTTTCTGAGAGATACAGTATTACATTAGAGCTGTCTACTTGCAACTATGAAGACATATTTTGTCCTTCTCATCTTTGCTTATGGACGGCTTTTGCGGTTTCATTTTAAAAGCACGTGCATAGAGAGGCTTATGTCTTTTGAAAATACATCTAAAATACTGTTCTACAGGTGAAAAAAGGTGGGTGTGTTATCAGGGTTTACATGTGTTGAAACCTGCGCTTTGTTATCGATCTTCTTCACGGTTTGTCTGTCACAACGCGAATAAAATCCGGAAAAGCTACAGCCGCACATAGGAACTGGCTGGGATTTGAGGTGTGGGGGGCATCATTTCCTGGTTTAAAATAAAAAGACATTAATAAGTCTTACTAGAGCAGAGAAGCAAAGGGGAATAACCTTTGTTTAAGTATTTTCCACTCAAGCCCTGCTTGTAAGATGCTTAGCCAAGTCATCAGACAAAATACCTGCTGATTTTAACCCTTCATATGCAAGACATCTGCCAAGAGAACAGTCACTCGGGGCTGACATACTCAGTAACGATAATAAAATCTAAATTGCAGAGAAGAACACCTTTGAATTGGTGCGAATGGGACAAAAATACTTGCTTTTCAGAATTCCGCATTCACTAAAATTTGTGAAAGTGGTTTGTCTCTTCAAGTGTGTTTCAGCCATGGCATTTGCAGCTTGAGAAAAAGTGAAGGTTTACGAAGTCAGGAAAGGTTCTCTGTGCACGTATTAGTGAGGTGCTACCGAGCACGGCCCCAGTACTAAAGTATCGAGGCAGGCTTTGTAACAAACTTTAAATTCTGATATTACTTTCCTTCGCATTCCATATATAAACGTCTCTGCTGCTCCGAACTGCTTTTCTGCTGATGGGTATAGCGGGAGTCCCACACATAATCTGTCAGTTCTCCTCTGCCTGTCTCGGGGATCCTACTGTGCGCCTCATCGTGCAACTGTATTTTACCTTCCATTTTCAACATGACAAGTTCACCTCTCCTATGTGAATTATTGCTTTTCTATTCATAAAGCGCTTTATCAGACAATCCTACAAAAGAACTTAAGGGGGAAATGTGTTTCAGGGTGATTTACATGAGCAATTACTTTACAGATCTGCCAGTGGATTGTACTAAACATATATGAAGAATGTTTAAGTTTGGAGGGAGGGCTGCAAACGCCATACGTTTTACAGTAGGGTTGCATTTGCGTCAGCGTGCATCTCTGAAGATTTTACGCTTTACATTTCACCGCGTATTTGAGAACAAAATTGTAAGGAAAAAGTTATGTCATTTCAGACATTTGGGGGGAAGCAGCTTCATCTCTCGCACTGTAATGATTTAACTCTTTTCCAGCTTCTCCCTTGAATAACGTGTCAGTAGTTGCAAGCAACAAGAGTGCATCCATTTTAATGCGAAATCAGTTTAAAACGATTTGCACGGGAGGAAAAACATGCCGTATAAAGTCCCCTAACTGCAGAAAAATTGTGTCCAAATGCCCAACAAATGTTTACATAGTTTTTAACGCCTACTATATTTGGGATTTTAAAACCCTTTCACAGGAACCTTTTATGTACTGCTTCTCCTCAGAGAGTGTTTTTACATTAACATACAGACTTCTGGCAATTTGTAGCACGGGAGGAATCGGAGTTTTGAATTGAGAAGGTTCTGCACGAGCAGGAAAAGTTGTGAGGGTTTCCTCGGAGCAGCTCGGGACTGACTTGTGACTGGCATCAAAGAGCAGGCAGTAACGGGGAATATTCATCCCAAAGCCTGGAAAGTGTCCGTCCATCCGCCTCAACGCCCGCACAGAAACGGGGGGGGGGGGAGGGAAGAGACGAGAGAGAGGACATTAAATCTCCACTTCCCCGCGCCATCCTCCGCGCCCCGCGCAGAGCTCGGGTCTCCCGAGGGAGGCAGCTACCGCCGCGCGTGGGTCGCGCCTTTTACACCACCCACCCCCCCCTTTGTTTTTTTGTAACCCCGCAGGACAGCACTCGGTCCGAATGACAGGATAAGGCAGAGCAGCCTCCGGCGGGCCGCGGCTGTGGCCTGCCGCCTCTTCCTGCGCCAACTTCGCCCAAGTCCCCACGGCCGCGGGGCGACGCGCCCCCTCCGCGGCCTCCGCTTGCCCGGCTCGGCCGGGCTCGGCCCGCGGCCCTGGCCCTGGCCCTGGCCCTGGCCCTG
>JAVKLA010000027.1:37921835-37941113 GCA_034782735.1 Sagittarius serpentarius | reverse complement strand
TGTCTGCAAATGGCAAACTTCTCAAGTGCACTGACTGAGCTGCGGGGAGTAAGGGATGAGCTGAAGTGGAGAGACGTCTCCCCTCCATCACTCCTTCCTCCGCCGGTGGTTGTACCTTGCCTGGCAGGGCTGGAGCCAGGGGCACCTCAGCACACTTGGGGAACCAAGGCGACAAATCCCCTCCGAGGGGAACATATTTTCTAGTGAAAAGAGTGTAAGCTATTATGCGGACCGTGCTGCCTTCACTGCTTTTACAGCACGCAGCGCGTTTTGAATGTTGATTGAAACAAACAATAATTTAATACGCTTCAGGTTTTATTTAATCGAGTTCAGTAAGTCTCTCAAGGAACCATCAAACGTCTTTGCCATTCAGGCAGTCTTCTTCAACTACGCAGCTAAACCCTATGGATGTTGGTGGCATCATATTACTTTCCTGTTGGTTTTAGGAAAAGTTGAACATTTAGAGAAGACTGCCAGAGTTAAAAATGCAAGGGGCAGCAAAGGAAAGTAGTGGTAAGAGCCAGTTCCTGACGTGGACAAAATACGAATAAAAGTTACAGTAGTCTTCTAAACTGCAGTTTGTGTTTGCCTCATGTTCACAATGTGTGTGTTAGGTTAGACAGCTCTCTCAGATATTCCACCAGAGTGACATTTAAAAAAAGCCCTCCAAAAGAGTGAGGATTTTTTTTTTTAAAGTACTCTGGGTCTATGAGTAAATACAGGGTTTGTTTGAGAACATCAACTATTTCCTGTAAATTGTGATGCTGACAAGACTGTCTGGAAATGATATCAACACTTTGAAAGATTTTTTTTTTTTTTTTTTCTCTTTTAACCACTGAATGAAAGTTTGTTAATAACGTGGTCAAACCAAACAAGTGGAACCTTTCTCTGTGTGTGTGGGAAGTCTTTTTCTTTTTTCCTTCTGAAAAATGTATACCTGCTTGAGGTTTGCCACATAGAATCAATAACGCTGGAGTTCAGTAGTGCATCAGTGCCTATATACAAGTTAATCCTCAGACTGTTTGTAACAACAGAAGTCTGCTTCACCTTTTTAAAACCAAGACAGATTACATATGAGAAGAGTAGTCAGTTCATAATCCACCCTGTTCTGTCAGATTATCGCTTTTTTTTTGTTACATATAATAACTTTTCTCTGTTTGAAACTTTGCATATATGTAGTCACAACAAAGTAAGTAAAGGGCAAAGTTGCATCAGCTTTCAAGTTTACATGTTTTGCCTGTGATCCTCTAAAGCAGACTCTAAATAACACTGGGCAAGCTTTGCCTGTGAGAGTATGGCTTTATATTTTTCTTTATTTCATAGTAATGTTAATAAAGGAAAAAAAATGTAAATGACAACTTCAGAGATCTGAGATTTCTTTGGGCATCAAACACTTACGATGCAGCCAGGTTATCCTCTTATACTTTTAAAGCGTTTTTAGCATAATTTGTACGGTAGCTTTGTGGGTTGCCTTATGTTTTTATCGGTGATCGAGTACGTTCAGTATTATTTTATGAATCCCTAGCAGGATTATTTTTCTATCACGTGTTGTCTATCATTTGCAGTAAACTTTCATAGTGCACGCTATTGTCATGCATGCTCTGGCTTCGTGTGAAGAATATTATTATTCACATATTGTGATTGTGCATTAATAACAGCACAGTACTAATTCCTGTGCGTGGACTCGAGTGTCTGTGAGATGCAATGGTTGCTTCTTAAATCTCTGTATTTCAATCATATTATATTTTAATGCTAGCTGACACATAGGGTTTTATATTTTCAAAGCATTGTGCAAACAATGACTAATTACTTTCTGTTCATGCGAATTACTTCTTTTAGCACTTTATCAGGCAGTTACTTTGAAACAAAACTATTTTACATTACAGTGTGAAAGAGTTAAAAAATTAGCAAAGACGTTTAGGAAAAACCCAAAATTTTAATTACAAACAGGCAACTTTGGGTATGTATTTAAATTTTTCTTTTTATGTGGAACTTTCCTTCTAAGTTTGGGGGGGGCGTATGTGTATGAATATTTATGTCTCTTACAAACTCTTGACAATATTTTAATGTAATAATCTTAATAGAAACATTCTCAGATCTTAACTGCAGCCACACTGGCAGTATCGCTTTAATAAAGGTTTGTGGGTAACACCAAATATAACATTGTGAGAAAGTTTACGGTTAAATATTTTTGAACATGACAGGCTGGGAATCTGACAACCCTTTTTGTTAGGTGAAAGTGAAGTGGAAATAAATTACATTTTTAATACAATTTCAGTTAAAACAAACTGCCACCGGGTAGTAAAAGTATTGGCCTTGAACAGAAATATATTCTGATTAAGATATTCTAACTGGTGTGTAAAATGAAGCCATTCATTCAGTAAACTGACAACTTTCCAGTTGGTGTTTGCCCTTGCTTAATTTAGTTTCCTCAACACAACTAGTGAGGTAGTCTGGGTCTGTTTTTGGCAGTCCTGGGCGACTGTAAACTCGGGCATTTTTGTCCCAGATATTACACCTCAGGAGTTAAAAAGCAATTGGTTAAAAAGAATAGGAGACAGGTGTGAGAAAAAAAGAAAAAGTTTCTTTTTTGTTTCTGAAACTTTCTAAAGTTCTTACCTAGTAAGAAAACAATGCTATTTTCAAATAGTGGTGATTAATACTATAACCAGCGTAGTCTGCACCCATCTATTGTATAAATACCATTGCCTGTTGACCTTTGGATACATTAATTACAGCATATCTGGTCTAGGTTCTACTATTTTTGTCTGTCCAGAAGATAAATAAAAGTGCCCTTTCCAGTCCTCCTGGAGAAGGAGAAGAACTTTTTTCCTGGTACTGTCATGAATTATGGAGTTCTTTTTCCTACCCTGTGCCAGTGAAGTTCTCTTTTGACTTTAAAAAGATAAGCCTGCATCCAAAGAGAGAGTATTTGATTACTTTAAGACTATTTTCGCTTCAGTTTTTATGGTATGTACAAACTTTCTGGGTTTTGCTTTTTTTGGAATGTGTGTTTGCTAATTAAAAGAAAAACACATAATGAGTTATATCAGATGATGTGAGGGATTAAAGTACAATTACACCATTAAATAGTAAATGTTTACAAGGGCAAGGCATGCAACTACATTTTTCAGATTATGCTTATTATTCACTTCTTGATGTTGTTTTGCACCTAATCAATAAAGGGCCTTCCAGAACGCAGCTCCTTAGCCAGTTGTATATGTGCCCAGAGCATAAGAATCGCTGCTGGGGCAGAGGAGCACGGGGTGGCGGAGAGAGAAGCGATGGCATATTATTCTGACTTCGTGTCATGCAGACCAGGGCTCAAATGAAACACAGAGCAATGAGACAATTAACTACCCTGGTCTCGATTTTAAGTCCCCAGTGGACATTTTGTCACACCCCAAAAGCATTGCACAACTGAACACCATTCCACTTGATGTGTCGTCCGGAGTCAGAGGAGTCTCTGATTTGGCGTCACGGGGTTTAGAAGACTGTGATTTAGGTGAACTGGCGTAGCTGCGTGTAAGAAACTTTGTTTAATAGCCATCTATGTTTTATTCATGTTCTGTGCTATCAGTTTCTTATTTTCTAGTACCTTTGAAGTGGTTCTTTAAAATTTAATAGTAACACCGCCAGTGGAAAAGACATCTAAACTTTAATGGAAATTGCTAATCTTTCTATCAGTGATTTTCATTACGGTTCTGCCGCATTAACTAAGAAATCTTACTCCTGCTGCAGATCTCTGTATGTGGATTTAGAAAAGCTGTAGAGAGAAAATTCTTCATTAAAGTGCATAGCTGCCACGAGCGACACTTCTGTAGGATGTTCCTACAGACCCCAGTTGGTTCCATCCCGTAAAGTTCGGTGGAACTCTTCTGTGCTTGTAGGGGATGCGTGCGAGTAGAGCAGCTACAATAGGATTATTTCTGCCTTGAAAATATAATTATTTTGAATTGCAAGGTTTAGTCCTAATAGTCATTTTTACTTTCTTAGCTGCAGTTGACGCATGTCTAATTTCTCATAAGTCTGCTTTCTTTCCAGGCTCAGAATTTTTTTTTTCCCCTTAAATTTATTTGAAAATATTTTAATTTTTAAAATGTTACTAGCCCTTTAAAAACCTGTAATAAATACTTTACAAGTGGCTAGACACCTTCCCTGGTGGTTTAATTTATATAAGCAGGAAACTTTCTCTCCTTCTTTCTCTCTCTCTTTCTTGTTTTCTTTAAACCAACTGACGTAATGCCAAACTTTGCTTTAAAAGAACAGACAGAAGTAATTGGTAGCTTTTAACTTTTAATAATGTTCTGGATTGGTTTTAGTGGCCAAACTGCCATTTTTTTAAAATTCAAGTAAAAACGGGCTTGTGGCCTGAGGAAGAAAGGCCCTGTTGATGCAGTTATTTTTATTCTTGTTTTTCAATCTGTTATTAAAAATCTTTCCTGCTGAGCTCTGCTGGATTTCTCCAATTGCTCTTTGTGATGGCTGGTGCATTTCAGGTTACGGTAACTTAAACTGTTTTCTGATTTTTATTTTTTTTTTTTTCCCATGGGCACTTTGAGATGCTTTATCCTTTTTCTTTTTTTGGTTTGACCCTCCCCCCGCCTTCTCTCTCACCCAGCATCTGAAACCTTCTTTTGAAGAAACAATTTATTTTGATTCAGAGAGGAATAATACATTAAACATACCTTTGGTGGCAGTTCAGTGAATATTATTTTCCTAGTATGAGAGCATTTTACACCTGTTCGTGACGCTGTTTGGGAAGATACTCACTGCCCCTTGCAGAAGACAGGAGAGATCCTATCTTGCAGAGCGGCCACTTTCTGTCCACTCTCCACCCCATATTTTAAAGCTAAACCAGATTTTAAAATATGTTTAGTAGTAGTCTGTAGTGATCTGTATCTGTTTGTATTAAGCTGGTATTAGAAATAAGAAAACCCAACAAAAGGATTTTTTGAAATTAACTGCACTTAAGAAAATCCAGTCTACTCTCTTTTCTTTTCTTTCCTTTCCCAGTTTCTTTATTTTGTTTAGAGTTTTCTGGCTTATTTCCTTAATTTATCTTCTACGTCTGCTGGGGTTTTGAACACAAACTTTCTACGGTAAAAGACGGAGTTGGGCAATAGACTTTCTTGACGAAGTTGACGTCAGGACGACTTCATAAGTTGGCAAGTAGGGAAATCGTTCAAAGACCAAGTTGGCTTGTGCCAGTTTTCCCTTCCTTTAGGGGAGACACTCCACCCAGTAGGAGGTTACCCCACCCAATGTGGAGAGCTATAATTCAGTGGCAACACTTTAAATGTCAATCCTCCCTAGGGTTTAAACCCCAGACTTGTCTTGCCTCAGTCTTTATATTTAATCTAACATTCAATCTGTTGAAGTAACATCTCATCTTCATAAGCACTTTTTGGGCCTGATCCTGCAATTCTCATTCTTGAAAAATACTCACTGACGTCAGGGGGACTTTTGAATTCAGTGAAGGCTGCAGGATTGGCCTCTACAGAGTTGTGTGTGTCTGTGTCTGTCTGTAAGTAAGATTGTGTCTGCCTGATGAATACTGTATAGTCCGTGTTGCTAAAGATGAAACTGTAAAATACTTCCTTTGTAGTCTTGGAAATCTGAAGAAGTCCTGGAGTCGTAGTGCTGTAAAACAGATTTTCCTCAATAAGTGAAGTGTGCTTTTTTTTATTTAGCGTTTTCTCAGATTAAATTATGATTTAAAAATCTCCAACTCTGAAGCATTTAAGGCATTTCTGCCATTTCTCTATATTTCTCTATATCATGCTGTAGACATGTTTTTGAATGCTGCTTTTGGCAATTTTTTCATCGCTAATGGAAAATGAACATCGCAGCCTGTAGCTTAGCGCCCGTGATAACCATTGGGGTACTTGGATGATACTGAGAACTCCCAAAGAAAAATTCAGTTTTGGGGGATTCTCAAAGTCGACATATAATTTTTATGGGTATGTTTTACTTCATTGTGGTGCCTGTTCTCAAGCATCCTTTTCAGATTCCCCCATTACGTTTAGAGAGGCTGACAATGCAGGAGGGAACGCATAATTTGATATTGTAAAAATGTTACAGAAAAAGCACTTATGTGTTCGTCTCTCTGCATTTTGAAAACATGCCAGCATTTTTAGTTTACTAATACATCTGAAAAAAAAAAAGTCTGTAAAAGATAATGTTAAAAATTATCAATGTGCTTATGTTTCTCAGCAAGATTTTCTTAAACAATATGCTTCAGTTTCGCCTCAAACCATTTCAAGCCACCTCTGATCCAAGAATGTACCAGTTCTTGGTTCCTGGAAGATTAAGCATGACAGTTTCTATTATATAATGAACAGCAGTATTGTTTGAACAAAGGTAACATATTTTGATTTGTGTACTTTTTTTTGGCAGCTGGCACTAGTGTAGGTCTAAAATGAGTGGTGATCTAACAGTGTAAATATCTGAATGTTCTTGAAACACACAGTATAGATGTAATGTGTTTAAATCATTGAATCTATCTACCTATATTATATAGAACGTGTATGTATGTGTATATACAAAGCCGTAAATGGTGTGTTCTGCTATCTGTAGCCTTCAAATGTGTATCCTTTGGGTATTCCTGACCTACTTTGAGAAGTCTGCAAGTCTGAAATACATACTGAAACTTAAAAAATTAAACATACAGCTTGCTGGTTCACAAAAAAAAAAGCAGGGGGGAATTTTTGCTAGTAGTTAATTAAAAAAAAAAAAAAGACAGCATACTCTGCCTAGGCAGATACCTTGCAGACTGCTTTTGGATATCCCAGTGACTTTACTGGGATTATTTTAAAAAACAAATTCTCAACTGATCTAAAAAAAGTTTGAAGTAGATACTGAAGTTAAGTATCGCCTAAAATTCCGATGTGCAGATGTGGTTTAATGTTTAATGGAAGTTAAATGAGTTAGGATAAAGCAATTTTCTTTGGGGGCAGAAGGTTTTCAGTGTTTCCAAAGTATGATTCTTTTTAACTTTCTCACACGCCGCTCTTCAAGCAAATGCTGTGAGTTACGTGGATCATCATCCAAAACTTACTGTGCAGATGAAATGTTGCTTCATGAATTCAGTTAATGAAAGTAAGATACCTCCAATTTCAGTTTCCTAATCTGAACATAGTTTGCTTTTCTATTTAGTGTTCTCATTTTTAGGTGTATTAAATACACTCATCAGACACTCGCCAGCTGCAGTTAGAGTATAAACCAAAAAAGCAATACATGCCGATCATTGCAGAGTTTTCTCCTCCTGCACACGTAGATATAGACATGCATGCACACACACAATTAATAAAGTAAACCTTGCCCCAAATACCTGAGGCAAAAGCTTGTGAAAATAGATTAGCCTTACCATGTGCCTTGCAGCTAAACAGTATCTGACTCTGCTAGAGACATGGGAGAGGAGAGCTCCTGAGCCGAGGCTGCCTGCCCGAGCTGCCCTGGCACCCAGCTCTGGATGCTCAGGTCTGGGGGCTGTCAGTGAAAATCCCACATCTCATTTCCGCTGTCACAGTGGTAGGAAGGAAAGAAACAGTAACTCAGGTCTCCCATCTACTGTATATACTGTTTTCTTTCTGTGGCCTGCTGCAGACATCTGAAATTTATGCCATCTAATTAGTCTCCTTCCACATTCTTCAGATCTGCAGTTTTCTTTAGGACTAAACTCCTATTTGCATGTTACGTCTATCATGAAAAAAATAATAACATAATGGATTAAATTAATCCTGTAATAGTTGTTTGAGCATACTGTAGGAATGTAAATAATTTTGTGGCATTGAGCTCATATTTCCAGTCTTATGGGGGGTAAGATCAAGTTATCAACAACATATATCTGAGTCATTCAGCTACAATAAATCTTCTAACAAATACCCACCCTTTGCACACCCAGAGATACTCTCCAAGACTGTTGAAATTCTGCACACACCTGTATCTTACGTGTAAGTCCATAAGCATGAATAGTATAGACGTATCTTCAACTACAATCAGATAGTATGTTAGGCTACAGGAGCAGCAATCAAAGTAGTCCCTGGACAGAAAGTTTGATTGCTGCTGGCTGTGTGGCCCTCAAAGTTGTCTTCTCCCTGGGAAAAGTCCCGAGGAATCGTTAATTGAAGAAAAATGTGAGGTATGGCTCTGACTGCAGCTCTGCCACAGTCAGGATACAAAGCATTAAGCCCTGCATCTATATCAGGTCAGAAGTGATCACGCATAACCCACTTTTATCTAGGTATCATTCTGTCATATGTAAGGTATGCTCTGCCTTGTTGTCTCTGTTACTCTGCCTCTCCGTTTCTCGCTCATGCATATCGCTCTCTCTTTGGCTGCTATATGTACATACATACATTCTAAAAATACATGGAAATGGAAGTCCATCTGTGTTGCATAATTTTTTTTACAAAAACACCAGTGTTTGTATTGTTCTTTCTCTGAGCCCTTAATGAGTTTAAAGAATTTAATGTGACTTAATGAGGGTTCTTATTCTATTTCTGACACAGAGACTAATGAGGGAAAAGTAGAACAAATTGAAAACCAACTTTTACTTGTGGTTAGTTTCATGATGTCATCAAATGCAGGATATTACAACTCCTGGAAAAGTTTACAAATCTAGGCAAGAATCCATTTTGCATCACTGCCCTTCAGTTGTTTACGACATGAAGTTTGCTAGCGAGAAAACAAAGTTTAGCATAACTTTTTTTTTTTTTTTTTTTTTTTATGTTTGGGCTGGTTTGATTTCTAGGCGAATGATTTTTGTGCAAGTGAATCTAACCTGCTTTGCCTGGCAACCTAGCAGAAACTTAGATACGACCAAAGATTGATTAAACTCCTCTGATATGTGGCCCTGATCTCCCCCTGTACTTGCAACGGACAAAACTTCCGCTAACTTCATCTAGAGCGAGATCTGATCATCATCGGGAAACTTCCTAATTATGTTGCAGCTTACTGAGGGAGAGCTGTGGTTTTTTGGGATCCATATCACACTTTCTTACAGTTTGCTACTTTAAAGCAGTTTCCCTGGACTTGGTACACAGTAACAACATTTTGTAAGGCTCCACCTTGCCTTTTTGCTGTCCTGCTCAGGATGGTCAAGCAGTATTTCAGGGCACGAAGCTGCCCTTCAGTGGGACCACGGTTTGGTCTGTCACCTCTGAAAGCGATTCTTTTGGTTTGAAATCAGTTCGCTTCCCAAAGGGGAATGAAAATAAAAAGTAGGTTTGGGTAGCGCACCTGCTTCAGAGCCCTGCTGCGACTCACTGGCTTCCCGGCCACGCTTTCTGCTTGTTCTCGCCAACTGCTCTCCGAAAGGCTCGTAGAAATAGCAGTGGAGTGATTGAAGCTCCAGTATTACAGGTCTATCCATGTAAGCAGGCTGTAATGCCCTCTAAAGTTGTATGCCATGCCATGGGCATCAGGCTATTTTTGACAGGCCGAGGGAAGCAGTGACCGTCATTGTCCACAGAATGTGCTTTTGATATAACCAAAGTGCAAAAGTTGCATCATAGTAAATAAAATGGTTTTCTATACCATCTGTTTTTTTTTTTTTTTTCCGCAGCAATTGTTAGTATTTTTAACAATGTCAGATAAATCGCGCAATGGTGTGATCTCTTAGGTTGATGTTAACCCTTGGCTCTTCTGCTGTTGCTCAGTGTATCGTGTCTGAACTGTGATTAATTTTATTGCTTTGCGTTTTATTTTTTTACAATTAGTTGTTGGTTTCATGTTGTTGACTGCAACATGAGATAGTTCAAATAAATTAATAGGAATTTGAATTGGAAATAGGGGCATTTTTAACCAACTTTCTTGAGCATTATCATGCAAACAGAAGAAGGGAGTAAGTTGTTCGGTTGGTTTTTATGTATGTATATATGTGTGTTTGTGGTTTGTTTTTTTCTTAATGAAGGTTTTCATAATTTGATAGTTTAGCAAACATGAGTATGTTCTGAAAATATTTCTCACAGATGGCAGGTCTGAGTTGATAGCTTTTAGGCAGACAATTTTGTTACAACATACGGACTCTAAAGCTGAAAAACTGTTTTCTGGAGTTTTAAAACCATTGGAAAGTAAGATTTATTGGACCTTAAATATCCCAGTGGTGCAAATTTATTTGGTGTTCATGGCAGTCTCAGCTTAACTTTCCTTAGAGATTTGCTGTGGTACTGCATTATCTAAGGAACATTTAAAATAGGTTTGTCTAGCTTTTTTCTTCTTCAGTTGTTTCTCAATTTTTATTTGCGCATATGAAAATCTTTACTAACAAAGATGACCTGGCAGCTCTGCTGAACTTTCTGGTGCAAAACATTTTACCTGAATGGGACAAAATTAAGAATCTGAAAAGCTGGCATTTTTAAAGATTTTGTTTCAGTAGTGGAGTGTGACAGTGGCAAGTTGTCAATGGGAAGGAGCTTAAAAAATAGTTGCAGGAGAAAGAAAAAGCAGCTGTGGAATTTATTTTACTGGGTGAAAGGAGACTCATGGTTAAGCAAGCTTTACCTTCTTGGGTTTTCAGAATTTATTGCCCAAAAGACACATGCCTGAATAGAAAGAGAACTAGGATATTGTAAAATCCACTGTGACATGAAGTGCTCTTACTGCATATGAATACAATTTATTTATTTTTTCTCTCCAGCAAACTGTGACTTCCTTTGTCTTGTCAGAAGGAATTTCAGATGAGACCTTACCAGAGTAATGCTGCCATAAACCCTGCACTCCTCAGCTGTAGCTCCGTGCAGTGCGATATGGTCCGTGGTAGTTTTCACCGAGCTACTGTGCTGTTTTCAGTCAGGAATGGGACTGCATTGACTTCACTTTTGCACAAAAAGTACATTTTCTTAGAAAGTGCACTACATGAAAGAAGGAAGGGCAAGAAGGAGAGTGGAGAGAGCAGTCTGATATATGAGCTGAGATTATGGATGTTGTAATGCCATTTATTGTAGGATACTATAGAAAAATCACATTGGGACCAAAGTTCCCGTGGATTACCATGCGATATTTATTACCATTTTCCTGTGTTTTCCCTGGTTAGGATCTAATCCTTCAGTGTCTGGAGCTGCGTGGAGTTAAGAATTTGTCCATTCAGAGAGGAAAACCTTGCCAGCTACGGGATTTCACTATTTCACTAACTCTATTTATTTATTCCCCCCCTAAAATTTTTGAGAGCGAGGGGATTGAGAGTGGAAGGCAGAGATGGGGGATAGGTAAGCTGAAGGAATAGCAGGGGCATGTATCTGTTCAGTAAATAGTATTTACTGATTACTGTTTACTGTCAAGCAGATTACTGCAGTTGTATTTCTGTGAAGCAACGTGCACGCAGCCACTGCGAAGGAATGAAGCGAAGTTGTGTGCAATTCTGAGGTGATTAAAAGATGTGCTTGTGACATACTTCCAGCAAAAGCCATTTTTGGTTGCCCGGTACCCTCCTCAAACACTATAATTTTGCGAGTGACACATTTGATTATGAGCAGCCATCAAAACGCTCATAGGCATCTTGCTTGAAAGAAGAACGTGCTTGAATTAAATTTTTGCAGCTCAGAGAAATACGTTGATTTGTTCTTTTAATTTGTTCTTCAGCTTCCTGCCCTTTTTCAGTTTGTTCAATAGTTATTCAATTTTAGAGATGATTTAAAAGAGATGATGAAGTATATGCTTTTGCATTCCTTACTTGGGCAGAGCTTCCATTTTTTTCCTTGGGAGAGTTGGTCTGAGCAAGAGCTGCTGCCTGCTTTTGCCTTGATATGGTGAGGATGTGGTTAGTTCAGGGGTCCCCTCATCCTCAAAGCTGCCTTACTGTGATGAGCTCTTTGCTTCCTGGGGAAGAGATTTTTCAACCTGATTTTTCAATCCCTTCTGTCAAGTTTTAGGGAACGGTGTGAACTGTCTTATTAGAGCTGGCAGTGAGGAAGAGGAATGGAATCCGGGCACATCTCACCTCCGTGTTAGGTGGAATAAGGTATAATAAGCCTCTGCTGAGCTTGCCTGGTAGTTCTTTGATTATCGTCTTCTCGTGATGGAATACGCACGTAGAAAAAACACAGAAGTTAATGTTTACTCTTTGGATGCTTTATCGTCAAGCAAAGAGAACTGACAGTTTCATGGTTAAGTGCCTAAAGTTGTTTTTGGCTTTGCAGTTGTTGAATTAATCACTGCAAAGCTAACTAATTGTGTACCTTTTAAAGCTTTTTTTTTTTTCTTTTCCCTCTTTTAATGAAAGGGAGATACTTTGCTCTTTCTGACTTCAGAGTCGGGTTATCCCATTAACTACTAGCAGCAAGCTCTTCAGCTTTTACTTTCTTGAGTTATCTTAGGAAACATTCTTCTAGTAGATGGTGAATTTACTTTACTGAGCCAGTTATTTGTGGCTTTCAGTGCCCGTGCTATATAGAATGGGCAGAGGCATTTTAAAACACTTTTTAAAATTGTGTAGAAAACGCTGGCTCCTTAATTCTGAGTTTACAGATGTTACTACTGCTGCTGTTTCAATTTGTGAGACATTATCTTGGTGTCTTACTGAGATGTTTCTTAGGCAGAATTTAGAGTTTCAAGGGAATTTTTTTTTCTTTTAATTTTTTTTTCTCCTTAAATGTTAGACATGGGCAAAAAATGACAAGGATTTCATCTTTATAGCGTGCTGTGCATCAAGGCTGATAGAACTGCAGGCTAGTTACTCCCTGGCTTGAAAGATGAAAAAGGCCTTGCAAAGATTAACTTTATTTCTGGCAACATTTTCATAGAATTTTATTATGGCAAAGACAGAATCAAAGGATGAATGGACAAAGTTGGGATTTATGCCACTTGGTTGTTTTTTTCTGAGGCTGTGTAAGCTTTTTTTTTTTAATAAAAAATTAATGTAGAATGCAGTGTTTCCCACAAGAGCACCTTCACAGATTTAGCATAAAGAAAGTGCATTTTAATTCAAAGACACTGGTATATTTCTTAAGGCTTTGAAAGCAGTAATCCAACAGGTATATAAAGCTGTAATGATAAATATGATGATTGTTTGTATCTAGCGCTGTTAAAATACGACTTATTTTAGCGCATGTTCAGATTAATGCTATTTATTTAAGATATCCAACTTATTCTGCATTTTAAATACAACTCTCATGATTTCTCAGTTTGCTTTTTTTTTAATGTCAGCTGGCTCATTTCAACTCATAAGCAAAGTTTTCACTTCAAGAACTTTTTATAATTCAAAAAAAACGTCTAATTGCAGTTGGAAATTTTGTATATATGACTAAACTAACAAGTCTGTGTATTGTATGGGAGAGGCTCTAGTGATATTATTTATCTTAGGGTCCACATTATTGGAAGGCAGGACTAATGACAGTGAATCATGCACACTGTATATTAATGTAGTCCACTTTCGGCACTATATAAATAGTATTGTAAATACACACCTGCAAAGTGTCTGTAGTTATACGGTCATCACACAGAGTCCCTCTGTGCTCTCCTAAGTACATATCTCTGCGTGTATCACATCTTGCTAACCAAGGCAGCATACTGCAGCTGCTGTTCCTCTCGAGGAGGTGTCTATAAAACGAACGCTGTGAAACCAAAATTTTGGGATGGCTTTATGCAGAACACATGGGTGTACTGTTACTTGGTCTTTTAATACCTGCCTGCTCCTTTTCCCTGCGCAGGGCTAGCCGCACAAGATGAGCTGAGCGTCGGATCTGAAATGTAGGCCGCTCCTCCGAGCGGGGCAGAAGGCAAGGTGTGACTTTTAAATCAGCGGGAGGTTTCTTGGCTTTCCCAAAGGGGGAGGTAGTGAAGGGCTAGTCAGAAAAAGCCATTATTTCTATCAAAAGTCGAAAAACGTGGCACCTACACTAGCAGCAGGTTCTTCAGTTTTCATCTGCCTCAGGAACAGGGCCCTTGTCCTAAACTTACCTCCTAAACTTCTCCTTTCTTTCAGCAGGCAGCCACGCCGACACTGTCAGTTCCCCTCTTGTGTTTGCATACGCACATTCAGGGTAGCCCAAAATCTAAATACGTGCTGCTGGGTGCCCGCGGTAGCCCAGGCGCGTTCCCTGCGCTGCACCTTGGAGCCTGTTCAAGCCCGCGGTAGAAATCCTGGGCTGCTTGTAGGGCCCGATCCTTCCGTGGGGCTCGAGAGGCTGCTGGCTCAGGGGGGAGCAGCGTGTCCCCGGGCCACCTTCACAGAGGTGGCTTTTCGCCCCGAGCAGCGCCTGCCCCTCCGCGGTGGCCCTGTGGCGGCCTTTGGACGACTCGGGCTGGCTTCCATCCCAGGGACGCTCCGTTGGGTTTGCCGGTGGCAGCTACTGCGCATCCAGGAGCGTGGCTGGGAGCTGGATGCTCGGGTGCCCGTTGGATGTGCAAAGCAGGGGCGAGCGCCGGATCTGGGCCCCCCCGCCCCCTGGGGGTGCAGGTGGACCCCACATTCTGGGCCGCAGCTGCTGATGCCGGTTCCGTGGCCTCCCTGGGGAGGGAGGGGAGCCCCTGTCTAGCACCTGGAATGGCGGAGGACGGGAGAGGCAGGGATCTCCTTTCTAAAAGGAGTTGTTTTTTTTCTCACCCCTATTCTTTATTCATAAACCTAATGCAGTTCCACAATTCCCAGACATGTAAAGCTGCAGGGCTTTTTTTGTTTTGTTTAAATCTTTCTGAACCAGCCAAATTTTTGGGGTTGGCACGAGGTGCAGCCAGTACCCATGGCCTTCCAGGGCTTGCTTGGTCTAGAAGTCTGCAGATGTTTTCTGCTGGATCTGGCTTTTAATGAACAAAAAAGATTTTGGCGTGCTTATTTATTTATTTATTTTCAAGGGGAAAATGTGGTTTAAAACGTTGATAATTATGTTTTACGTGGACTACTCAGACTTTATGCGACTGTATGGGAAAATGAATGCTCATCAATTAAAAAAAATCTTTATTCATAAAGCATTCATATTTAAAGTGATCTGTCTTTTTTTTTTTCTCCCTTCCTTAATGAAAACAGGGTTTGAGGAGCATTACAAATAATTGGTTTTTTTAATTACATATAGTTCTGCATCGGAGTTCTTGAAGATGGCCCACTGTAATCCTCTGGTGAAAATACCAGGGCTTTTCAAAAGCTTTTTAATTATCCATTCTCACTGTTCCTGTCTTTGCAGTGTACACATAGTAACTGAAAAAAGAGAAAAGAAGATATTCCAGGAGGGATCCACCTACAGGTGTGCATAGGTCAAGCACATGCTTCTTGTTCAGAATTATTATTTTCCTTTTCCAGCCGTCAGGTACTACTTCCCACTGTCAAAACCCAGCTCTCGCGCTCTTTTAGAGGGAATACTTGTCACAAAGCTGCACTGCATTTTAATCAAGGGTCCCAGAGTGTTTTGCAAGCAGTAATTGCCTCTTAAGGACAGGATGAAGTATTATACCCATTGTACTGATGGGTGAGCCAAGGCACAGGGAATCTAAATAACTGCAGTGTTAGAGTGAGCCAGTGGCAAAGCTGTGAACAGAGCTTTGGTGCCTTCACTCCTGGTGCTGCTAAGATACCTCTCCTTACACCCACCAGCTTTCCTTTCTTTTCTTAAATTGAAATTTTTCAGACATTGACTTTTTTCTTACACATTATATGGCAAGTGCTGTACTTGCTCTGAAGTTGAGGTAAACCTGTGTGTGAACGTTCTCTTGTTTTACGTGTTTGCGAGGCGTGAAGCCCTGTGTGGCGGGACTTCTGTTTAATTCCGAACCTTATCTTTTGCTGCTGCCCTCTGTGGCTCCGGTAGGTCACTGGATCATCCCCAAAATAGCTCCTGTTGTGTTTGTTACTGATGTATCACTGTGCCAGGAGTGACAGAAAGAATTCCACTTTTCAGCACAACAGTTCATTCACTAAATGATTCCCCAGCATGATACGTGCTGTGTCTTGTATTTAATGATCTTGCATTTATCAAAGCAGTAAAGAAGTTGTGCATAAGACGTGTATGGATCAACAAAAACAACTAAAAATTATGAAGGAGCACTGACAGGCTATGAGCCCAGCTGTTCTTCAGATGCTAGTTTCCATTTTTCTTAAAAGCTTTTGACTTCTTTTTGAAACGACATCAGAAAAAAGGATTTAAAGTTCTTACTGTTTATTCCTAACTGATGATGATCATGCATACATTCTCAGTGCTTTGCGAGAGACAGTGTAAGTGCTAATGAAAGTTTGTATTGGAGTGGCCCCTAAGAATATGATCATTGTTACAAATTTATTAACACCATGAAAGATTTCCTGTCCTAAAAAGTCTGCCAGCAAACGTCATAATCCTGAGTGGGCAGAGCCATGTGGTAGGTTTGACTGAGCCCCTTTGACAATTATATCATTTATTTAACTGTCTATCTTTAGAAGTTGGGAGGCTAAGCTTTGGTTTCAGAGGCATGCCGAAACTCTCGCGCTGTATGCACGGCGAGGGCAATGGAATACCAGAGTGCTCACTTGGGCTTTAACTACTAAATAATGTGGTTGCACATGACACAACAAGAACAGAGGTATAATCCTGCCCTGTGAAGCAGGTCACATGTTTCAGGTTCTCTCTGTAATATATGCAAAGTAGCTGCTTAAATCATTACGAGTGTGTAAATCATCTTCTTCATAAACAATACCATCAAGGTACAGTCAGGCAACATGTCTCTTGTGGGTTGACTGAAGCTGGAATTTCTTTCAGACGCTGAGGAGGTACGTCAATGCATGTGAAGCAGATTCATCTGTTGCTGCAGTGTGGTCTCTGCAATGTTTTGGATTTCTAAGATAAATATTGCTAAGGCTGTCTTCTACACATTGAAGTGCAGTGAAAGGAGGAGGCTGTAAATGAGGCAAATGCAGCCTGTATGATCCGGGGCTTCCATGAAAAATTTGCTCCTTCTTTTTCCTCTGGCTTTGTAAGTCATGCAACAGATACCCATTTATTCCTCTGCATAAGTTTAGTAAGTATTCAGAGCTCCTGTTACTACGTATGTTGTGCATTTGGGGAGGAAAAGATTTGTTGAGCAGTGTGTTGGACTTGTATCTTCTGGTTTAGCCATCATTTCCCTATATAGATTATGATACTGTTTTTTTCCATCTTCCTTTAACATGCCAATGTACTTTCTGTAACTCCTGAGTAACACTCCACACCTCTTTAACGCAGTCCTCAAAGCTGACTAGTTTAGCGGTGAGTGAAACTGAAAGCGAGCCCTAATCTTGTTAGGAACCCTGCTGCACTTCTGGATAAAGTATAAATATGTGCCATTACCAGTATTATTTATTTATTTATTATTATTATTGGAGTTTGTAGTGTTTTGGGGGGGTGTGGGGAGGGGTAGGTGCACTGTATGGTAACCTCCCCACCCCCAAATGTCTTTTGAATCACTTTAAATAGTTGTTTGGGACGTCTTTATTATGGTGAATCATGTTTTTAATATCTGCTTTAAACACGTGTGAGTTCATACTAAGGCAATGGAAGCCCTCTTTCATTTGCTATCATGTAATGCTTCTGCAGGGTGTAAAATGCCCCGGGTTTATAAACACAGGTAGGCCGCCTGTGCAGAAATCCTTTCCCTCAAACGTGTGAGGGTCAGATAGCTTTGCTTAGAAAGCGAACGCAGAGGTGGTGACTCCGTGAATGCAGCGCATTCTCCTTTTGCTCAGAGGTGCCGGCTCTGGGTTACAATGATGCAACACCAGTTTTAGAAGAAAGGCCAGTGAAATGGCACTGCCAGGTGTACTGGATATAACTAAAGATGCTGGCAGCGGCCACCTGGTCTATAAGCCCTACCGAAGCGTCGGTTTTCCTGCTTCCTCTATCCGCGCCGCGTCCTTCGGCGGTGGGAAGAAAAACACAACCGGCGCTCATCAACTTTCAGCACATGTGGAAACAAAGCTGAAAGAGCAGGGGCATCCCCAATGCACTGGCAATTTGCTCAGCGCCGGAGGGCTGCATCTCGTTTGCATTAAAAATGCGGAGATTGCCTCCTGCCTTTATCTGGGCTACAGGGAGGCGGCTAGCGGAGGCGACCGGGCCCACTGCGGCTTGTCTGACCTGGGTCCGAGGGGTTGGGGTCGGGGTCGGGCGGGGCCGCCTCACGAGGGGACGCGCCGGTGCCCCGGGGCGCGTTGCCTTCCCCTTCCCCTTCCCCTTCCCCTCGCCGCAGGGGCGGGCCGGGGTGCCCAGCGCAAGCCCTTCCCGGCCCCCTCCCGCTCAGCCCTGGCACCTCCGGACCCTCCGAGCGTGACGGCGTTGCGGCAGCCACCTCAGAGAGGTGACGTGCTTCTGGAAGGCTGGCTGGGCTGGTTCGCGCCAGGGCTCTTCCAGGCCTGGGTGAAACGCTCGCCGGCGGTGCGAGGAGGCTGCCAGCTCCCCTCGTTGTGGGGCTCTGCAGAGGGCTGGGTGAATCAGTGCCCTGCACAGAAACCCTTTTGTGTTTTTTAACCAATTTAGTAATGAAAGACAAATTAAAAAAAAAAAAAAGGAGGGGAAAAAAAAAAACCACCAGCTTGTGCCTTTTCAATAGAGATAACTGTTATCTCTTATAAAACTCTACATAAGTGTAAGTAATTGCCTGCACTTGGCTGTGGTACAATGGAAAAGCTGTGATCAGCAAACCCGTATTGTACTGTGCATGTAAGGGGAAGTTATCGGATGATATGGGGACGTGTTGGCGTTAATGCCTGCGCTGCTGTCTCCCCTACCTTATGTACACTTCTTTGCAAGTCTGTAAAGACTTAATAGTGCCTTGGGAAGGGGCGGGGGGATACCCCGTTGACTTTGAGCGAAGAAAGTTTTGCTGGTATCGTCCTTCTTAAAAAAGAAAAAGAAAAAAAAGGAAAAAAAAAAAGAAATACAAACCCAGCTGCACTGCTCTATCAGTCCGGCTTCCTTTGTTCAGCGTTTTAAGTTCTAGGTCCGTGTCGTGGATGAGCATCACCGATAAGGGCCAGCAGCGGGGGGGGGGGGCGGGGCACGGGACGACGGGGGCGACTCGGCGGGTTCCCCTTCCCGCCCGCAGCTCGGCCGCCCCCCCCCCGGTGTGTGTGACCACGTTTGCAGTCGCATGAAGCGCTGCGCCGCGTAGCTGCCTCTCTCTGGCGTGTGCGGGTGCGTGTCCGTCCCCCCCACCCCGCCCCGCCCCGTCTGGGTTGTGTGTGTCGGTGTGTGTGTCGGTGTGTGTGTCGCGGTGTGTCGGGGTGTGTGTCGGTGTGTGGTGTGTCGGTGTGCCAGCGCTGGCTGCCTTATCGCAGGAAGCGTTGCGGAAAGCAGTTGCTCCCTCTCTCTCTGCCCGCTTCCCAGAACGCGGTGATTAACG
>JAVKLA010000027.1:37878047-37921825 GCA_034782735.1 Sagittarius serpentarius | reverse complement strand
CCCCCCGCTGTCACTCAAGTGCCGGGGCAGAGAACGGCGGTCGCGGCTGTCCCACTCCGGCTTGAGGGCAGTCCCCTCTCTTTCTCTCTCTCTCTCTCTCTTCTTTTCCCTAAATAAACTTAGATAAAGCCCTTGGAATGAATACAGTCTTTTCTTTTTTTTTCCTTTGGCTTTCCTCCTGAACGCCTTCATACATATATGCACATATATATGAAACATAATTTTGTTTTATATTGTAAGTATATATATATGTTAAAAAATAATATACGTATGTGTGTATACATACAAACCCCAAAACTCTGTTCCACAATCTGCAGCGATAAGCCTGACCTGAAGCAGGTAGAGCTTTTCCTGTTCATAGGCTGGTCCTTTCTAGGACACCTTTGGAAATCACTTTGTTGACCTCGCTTTATGGGTACTTTATTGTAAAGCGGATGTGAGTCTGGTCAGTTTGCTTGGGAAAAAAGGAAACCCAACAATCTAGATTGAGAGGGAGATACTGGGATAAAGTAACATCTTTTTCATACAGTCATCTTGGAGTTGTCTCATGACATTTCATGAAAAAAATCCTGTCTCAAACTGGTATTTTTCACTTGTACTATTACAAACTCATAGAATAGAGGTCTTAAGATATTTGCATGCTAAGATACTGTGTCGTTTCTCAATATATAGAATGAGTATTCCAAGAAGCCCAGAGACTAGCATTCCCTTTGGTAAATTAATCCTTTAATATATTTGTTTCCAAATTGTGGTCTGCAGACGCATATAATCACGGCATGATACTGATCTGCAGTATCATATCATCCATTTAGGGGTTTTAATTAAAAGTTTGATGTGAAGGCTGCGTAGTGGTTCCCTGTTATGTTTGAAGGTTGACAGTGGTCCATGATCCAAAAATTTCGGAACGTTCATTCAGGAGAATTACGGTCCTAGATCATTACATTTTGCTTTCATTTCATCCTGTAATTTTTTTCTCTCCTTTCAAACATGATTAAAACCAATGAGAAAGGAAATATTTGAAGTGATTTGCAAAGTCATTTGATTTTTATAAAATTACATGGTGTGATGTGCTGCAGTGTGTGCCAAACTGCAGACAGACTTTCAGCTCATAAATTAAGTACAATTTTTTGTTCTGGTTTAAGCCCATTGAGACTTCTGCCAGTTAGGTTCTTCTCTTCTGTGATCATCATGCATAATAGTCTGATGTTGCAGATACTTGCAGGAGCATAGCAAAACTGGTAGCATCATGTATGTGGTTTGATTTTTTTAATGTATAGCATATTAAAGCATATTTTCTATCCCAAAAGATGTTACGTGAAACTACTGCAGTATATATTAAAACAATCACTGGACTCCTTACTAATCTAATATGAATAACAAAGTTACATAATAATTACTGCTTAAGAAAAAAATATTTTTTTAAAAATAGAAAACCCTATATTTCAAAAAAGACTTAAATGTTTACCTTTTAAAAATAAGACTTTCAGATTTTGATCTGTGTTAAGATCTAAGTCTATACAGCTTGCTGTAGTGTTTGTGTTTGTTTACCTATTCGCTGCCAAAGTTTTAAGTAAAGTCACACCACAGTCCTGGTGGAAATGGCTAGCTAAACACCTGGAACCAGTTTGTGGAAGTGATTAAACTGGCTTTTGCCAGCGGCTTCCTCTGCTGGTGCAGTGACACTATTCTCTCCATTTTACATTCTGCTCAGTGACTCTCATTTTCAAAACTAAGATTACCAGAAACTGGGGGGAAAAAAAAAAGCAACAGAAAGCTTATTTTCCTTTTCCATTCTGTGGATGAAAATAGAGCGTGAGATGATGAAATTTGTTACTTCCAGAATGTGATAAACCAAAACAATTGGATGAACAATTGTACAGTGAACAAATCACATGTAATTCTTTGTTTAGATTAGTTTTAAATGCAAAACAGGTTTTGTAAATGTCTTATTTTTCTTTGTTGCGTACCTCGGGCATCATTGAACTGACGAGCAATACTTTAAAGAGGTTTTTAATGATTTTTAATTTAATTCCAGCTTTCATAAACCATAAAAAACCTTATTATCTAGTAAATAGAAAACATGGAATGAAATCTGTAATATGCATCCACATAAAAACATGTGTAAACACAAAAGATGATGTTGAACTGTGTAACTGCTTAATTAAGTGCATATAGATACGATGTATACAAGTCACTATCCAAAGGAAGACTCCTTACTTTGATAAAACAACTACATTTAGTTACAGCTGACATATTTTAATAATTATTTCCTGAGTTGTCACTTTTCAAAAATAAAGTGAAAACATAAATAATTTCTTTTAACCTCATTGTATGTGCATGTTGATGTTTTTAGCCTGCCAGTTTAAATCATGATTAAAACTGGTGATGTATAAATTGCTGTGATTAAAGTCTGTATCCGTGTAAATAACCATCACTGCAAATAGTGCAGTGAATTTGAAATATGCCGTGTACCTGTTCCTCTTTACTTTTTGAGGGATTTGGCACAGAATCATGCTACTTTGTTAAATCAGTAATGTGTTGCATTTATTGGATGGTGTGTGGCAGAAATACTAAGTGCTATGTTTAGATTACCTAAATGTTTTTGTATTTGCCAAATATCCCCTAGTTGGGGTATTGTATTAAGACAAGTTGATAGTATATAGTTGATAGTATATTATTCCTTCCTCGTTCTGAAATCCTGAGCAGATTTTTGATCCTGATCTTCAAATTCTGGGACCTGGAGAGAGTCAGACACAATTATTTATTTAACATGAGTGAAAATGCCGGGGGTGATTGAGTCCAGGGATGGGAGTTCTTGATATCTTGAGCAAAGGCTGTGGAAAGAAGGATGTATGTTCATACTCATTAATTACAGACCATTAAGAAAATAAGACCAAATCTAGAACACCTCTTGTAATTAATCATGCTTTTGCCAGAATAAAATCTACCTCTGACTTTTCCCGTGCCTCTTGCCATAAAGGCTGGAAGGTACTATCGGAGTGAATGACCAAAGCTTTGTGCTCGGTCTAGCCACGGGGTAAAAAAGTGCCAGATGAAGACCCCGGACTACCAAGAACAAGTATTCAGCTGAGAACTATTAAAAGAAAAAAAAACCAATGAAGTTGTCACAGCTGTGTCCTTTTAAGGTCAACACCAAAAAGACTCTTGTCAAGTTGACGGAGGGAGATGACTTACTGATGTAACCCAGGGCAAAAGAGATAAGCAATAAAAAGAGTGTTACATTTCTATTTGATAGAGTGACTTCTCCTGACAGCTTAGAGAGAGAACTAAGCAAAAAAAAATGCACCAAGTTAGTTACTGTGATAGTGAAGCTGATAAATCACATGAAGATTTGGTTGTGCCAATTCCACTGGGTTTTAGAGCCTGCATTTTGCTATTTTTTTATTAAGGACTTACGTAAATTGGTCAAAATATGCCAGAACTTAATTTCACTGAACTACCTGTTAGTTGAAGGAACCACCGGGTAAAAAGGTAAACATAAACTGATAGTTTATTTCTAATAGTGTTGTTCTTTAGTAGTAGCATTCAAATGTGGACATGGGAAAAAAAAAAATTGATTAGACTTCCAGCATGCAAGCAGGCTTTTAATTTTAGAGAAAAGTATGCCAAAGATAGGATTGTCACTTGTAGAAGGAGCTTCCTGGGTGGAAAGCGAATGTATCACCTGGTGTTGACCAGTTCATCACCTTTACATCTGGTTTCTGTATGGTATGGCCAGTCTTTGTGTGCATTTTAAACAAGTTTATAGTCAATATGAACTAATAACTGCTTTTCTAGCCTGAACTCCCGTGTAACATAGCGCACCAAATTCCACCCAGAGCATAGCTTCTGCTGTGTAATACAAAAGCTGAATATCATTAGCATATCTTACAGAAGCATAGTTTCAAAGCATTTTAATGACAAGGAAAGCATTCTAATCCTCCCCTGCATTTTATTTAATGAATCAGTTTTCTTGCAATAATGATTTTACTTTTCTGAAGACGGCGCTTACATTTCCTGCCAGATAGAGATTGTTTTCTCCTGGAATCTTTTCTTTTTCTCTCTCTCCCTCCCTCTCTTTTCAAAAAGTATTTTTAACCACTCCCTCCTTTATGGTATGTCTTATACTCATTCACCCACACCGTTTCTGATGGTTTTGTTTTCCCCGTACACTGGCGCGGAGGACTGCAGACGTGCAGGAACCTGGTTGCATGGGTGGGCGGCAGCGCTTGGGCGGCGGGCGGCCTTCTCGCGGTCGGGCAGACGAGGCGTAAGGCCTCCAGCCGGGGACCTTCAGCGTGGTGAACTGCCTGGTAGTGCTTCTGGGGTGAGGAGCAGGTAATGGCTCGATTTGGACTCTGCTGGAGGTTTTTTTCAGGTGTGTGACCCTTCCCTGGTTTGCGTGGGACTAGTTCTAGTACAGTTCCAGTGCTGGTTGAATTTTCAAAGGCAGATAAGGAGATGGGAGCTGATGTGCTGGGGAACAGCTGTCTAGAAGAGAAGTGAGCTTCCTTGATTAGAGCCTGAGCCGCCACCAAAAAGGACAGTCCCACCGGCCTCCTGCCAGCCCTGGGGCATGAGCAGGGCGTTTTTGGCCAGAGCGTGGGTGCAGGCCCAGGGCAGGGCCTGGGCACGCAGGCGGCGGGTGAAGGGAAGGGCAGGGCTCCTTCAGGACCAACCTGGCTTAAGTCCATCACGAAATTGCGCCCTCAGATCCCGGCTACTGGGGCTGCCAGTGGCACCCTCTGCTTGACTCGATGACGACTCTGCCCCCGCCGAGAAATGTCACTGAGCTTTACTTTGAACGCCGCCAGGGTTACCCTCTCCTCCACGCTGTACCTGCTTGGTGGGGAAAATCTTGAATCTTCACATTTTTCACAAGCAGAAGCAAAATCTCCGAAGTATTACCAGGGAAGAAAAGAGCTTCATGTGGTATGTCAGGCAGAAATGAGATTCTGGGGAGGCCTGCCAAATCATGGATTATTGAAGAGCCCCAGTTCTAGCAAACAGTATGTACCATAAATAAATACGTTTAAATGCATTTCAGTGTAGCAGAAAGGAAAAAAGCAATAGTGGTATATCGTGCTGTCGTGGAAAAAGAAGAAACTTGGAGCAAATGGCCTGGTGTTTACACAGCTAAACCAAAATAATGTGTGAAGGTTGGTCAGGCCCAAATGAACCCCATAAAAAGCTTTTTAGGAATTGTAAGGGTTGCGTTGGTCAGTTTGACCACATAAGGCTTCTCTGCTTAGCCATCTGTTGCCATCTTTGGTTTTGCATTATGTGAATTATGTGAAAACGGGTGTTGCAACAAGCTAGGGAGATGGGGTGGCTCCAAGAACGAGCAGGGAGATGGTTAGCATTCTGTCACTGTTGAATCAGAGCAAAAGTTCAGAAGCTTCCATTTTCTTCAGTAGAGAGAGCAGCAGGCATCACCTGTTATGTATTTGGTTTCACCCAAGTAGATTAAATTCAGTTGAAAACGGCAACATTCAGAAGTTTAACAAGTGTTTTGTCTTACAAAAAAAAAAAAGGTGCAATCTTTTACTCTTCTTTTGATGACCAGCAAAATGTAGTCTCAAACTGCCTGAACTCGTTCTAGCCTATCTGTAGACCTCTGTCCTACTCTGACTTTGTGTACAATTTACTGAAAATAACTTTACTTAATTTTTTTCTTCCGCTGTTAAATGTAGCTGTGGTTAGGTTGTCCTGGCAAAGCAGTGTGGGCAACCCTGGGTATGTCTTTTGTGAGCCTATGCTCACAGGGCTCAAGAATTGCCTTCTCATGGCCTTTCTAATAACTAAACCGCCTTTAAAATACAAAAAGAACTGTATAATGCCTGTTTGGATTTTGGCTCAGTCACACATATAAATGACTTGTAAGACAAGTTAGATAGAAAGGATGGAAGTGACTTTTTGGCAAAAGCTTTGATACTGGTAATGTTACAGTTAATTCCTTCTGCCCAAGTAAGAAACATTATGTATCTTGTATTTTCTTTGGAGATAGAAGATGCTGTATTGTTAAGACTATTGACTTTAAGGGGAATGCAGAAAGTCATTATGAAAATAAATATGTTTTTTAAAAAGGACAGAGACAAAGAACAGCCTTTTCCCCATCTGCTTTTGAGGAACCGGTGCCCTTGGCCCATATATTTTTAAGGAATAGTGTTAAGGCTATGCATACCCTGAAAAAGTGGATTCATGTACATTGTCCGGAAGTTCTGTGCGAATTGTGAGCGCTGGGTAGCTCTTTGAACATCAACCACCATATGTAATCCCTTTTATAAAGTGACCCACCTTCATCCTAAAATTAGGTAGGGTTTTTTTTTGCCTTGACTGCGTCTGGTGGAAGGATGTTTCATAGCCTCGCTGCTTTGTCAGTTAAAACCCTTCCTTCTCATTTTCAGCCCAAAGTTAATCATGGCTAGTCTATTTGTTCTTATGCCAGCATGATCCTAAGCTTCTCCCTCCCTAATGTTTACCTGCTGCTAGCAGTTGTTTTGCTAGCCTAAATGAGCTGCACTTCACATGTTCATATAGCGAGGAGTCCCACCTTCAGTATCTTCATTGATTTTTGTTAACATTAATCTTTCTTGAACATTTTAAATAGTTTTCTTAATGTGTCGTCATCTGTGACACTATTACTTACCTGTTACTGCTAAGGTTCTTGCCTGGGACAAAATAAGGCCTTTTGAAGTGTGGTTTAGATTGGTTTATAATTGTGGTCAACTACGATGTCTTTTTCTTTCTTTTTTTCCTTCTTATATCCTTTACAGTTAATAAGCTGCCAGGGATTGTTATTTCACAGAGCATGCACTCTTCCTGACTAATTTTCATTCCAACTTGTAATACAATTTTCAGTAGTTTTCTGTGTGATATCTCAGTACTTCTCTAGACTGAAGATACCACAAAACATTGTCATCATCCAGTTGCCTTAGTACCTTCTGTATAAATTCACTTGAGTATTTGTCTTGTTAGATCATGTGTGATGCAGCTGTTTGAAATGAGACTTTAGACCCTGATGGACTAGTTCAAATGGAAAGAAGTGACTTGAGAATATAGTAGTAGAGTTTCAGTCTCTGCCTTGTCATTTGGCCTCAAGACCAGGCCCATTTCTTGATGAGTGTTACAAAAACAGTATAAACATAGTCATGATATGGCTGTTTTGGAGTGGGAGCGGTTAGCGTATGATGCTGCTTTTCTGAGGACACAAAGGAAATTAAGAGACATTTCCCAGTCCTTGGCTGCTCCTCTAACCACAGGACTGCCCCTCCTGTCTTTTAATGATCTACTATTTTATTTAAGAAAAAAAAAAGGTGAAATATAATGAAAAAATGGCTTTATAAACCAGAGCAGAAGGCATCTCTTTAATATTGCTGAGATGTGGAGTGCTTATAGGAAGCGTAAGCCAGCAACGAGCAGTTGCTCTCTCTCTCTTGCAGGGCAGGCACCTCAATCCTGATCTGCTGGATGGCACACGCTGCACTTCGTCTGTTCGCTTGGATTTCTACTGATGGAGTCCAAAGTGTGTAGAAGAATGGTGCCAAACCAGATTTTCTGATGTGTAGTCAGGATGTTGCCAGGGTGTGCATTTGGAGCTGGGAGCTGCAGAAGTGTATCCCACAGTTTAAATGTACCTGCAATCTGATGTTGGATTTTTCTCATGTAGAAAAGCTAGTAAAGGCCAGGCTGTCTGCTTCAGAAATGCTGTGTTGCCTTGCCAGAAGTATCTTATGTTGATAGACTGTTGTCAGTATTCTTTGGGAATTCATTTTCTATCAGTGCGTTTTAATAATTTTCTCACTTTAACCTTTGTATATTTGTAATTACAGGAAGCAGTTCAGCGGGTAGTGAAAAGAAATCCCTGCCTAGTCCTTTCTTGTGGGTTCACTGTTTCCAGCTAGCACAGCATTGCTGTGGTGGTGCGAGCTTGCACAATGGTCTTCCTTTTGCTCATCTTGATGGCTAAACCATTGACACTTCCTCACTCGCTGAATCTGAGTTACAGTGTTTACATGCCAGCTCGAGCACAGCCTAAGACATGTTTCCTTTTTGCCCCATTCAAGGACCAAGTTGACTTGTGATGCTGTGAATTCAGGGCAAAATGTAGAGATCTGCAGAAAGTAATTAGCAGCTGGTTACCGGTATAAAGGGGACAGGTTAACTCTAAGGGCCTGTGCGTACGATTAAGTGTGTGTACTTGCCGCATGAACAAAAGTCCTAGACTTTGTGCACCCTTGCTATAGCTAAAATAAAAGGTGGTATCTTTTCTGTTTTCTCAGAGCTTTTATCATGAATGTGAGCGAAATCAACATGTACAAGAATGTTCCTATTGTTTCTATTCCCCACACCTGTCCAAAGAAAAGAAAAGAAGAAAAAAGGATGTTTCTTTAAATCCAAACAAGTCCTCTACCTGTGATGAGTGAACCACTGGGTCTGCAGCACATAATCTTTATTCCACTACCCGCTGTAGACTTGCTGTTTCTGAGTTTTATATGATGTTTCTGTTGCTGATTTTAATATTTTCAGGAAGTTTCTGAAGTCCAGTCTCTCTATAAATGCATCCTCTCCCCCCTGCCCCCCCCATCTTACATCTCATTCTTCTTCCATATTTCCAGTGATTTACAGTCATGATTCAAATCGAAACATAATGAGACATTAGGCATCGATATGTCAGGCTGTTAGAAAGACGCAAGGGAGATGGTAATTTTCAGTAGTTCTAGAGTCTAATCAAGTGTGTGTATGTTGCCCAGATTACAGCGTACTGTTGAATTACACAACTACCCTTTAGCTCAGATGCCAGTAGCGTTCTAGGTAGACAAAGTTCTGTTTGGGCTAAAGAAGCCACATTGTTTTTTCTTCTGGGATTTGCAGTTTCTGAGCCCCCACTGCTTCCCGCATTTGAGCTGGGGACGCGAGAACCAGCAGGCCTGTGCGGACGCGGCGTCGCTGGCGCCACAGCGGAGGCGTACCGGCAGCACTGCCGGTGCCATCGCTGGTGTGGGAGCGTGTTGCTCTGCTCACTAACAGCGCTACCACCTCCGTGCCCAACCTTTAATTATCCCTGATGCTGTGAGAATAATACAGACTTATTTGCGGGGTTGAAGTGAGACAAGCATGCCATCTTGTGAGCAGGCAAAATGGGAACAATGTGTAGGTACTGCTGTGTGCGGATGAAGAGCGAGTGTTACGAGCGTAGTTGTTGGGCGTTTTTGTTTCAGACTCACAAGGAGATCCGGAGGTGCAACAACTTGGTGTGTAATTGGATGGGAAATCAAATCGATGCTTTAGATCTGGGAGTCATAAAGAGTAATTCTTTTTCTATTAATGGGCCAAAGCCTATCAAGATGCTGTGGGATTCAATGATACAGAAGGTTATTTTCTTAAAAAAGGAGGACTTGGGTCTGTGTTTCGTTGGAACAGTAGATTCTAATGCTGGAGAAGACCCAAGTATCAGCTACTTCACAAATGCATGACTTCTGTTTATTGCAGTCTCTGTTCCTTGTGTCATGTGTCCATATGTATGATCATCTTGTTACCTACATACAAATGGTTATACCAATGTCTTATTACATTAACATTTTTATCTGTGTGATCTTGGGCTGTTCTCATTACTCACAAGAAGAGAAGCCACGGACAAGTTACAAAGATAATTTTTCATTCCTCTCATGTATTCGTATTCTTTCAATACATACTGCTTAACAAAAGAATTGTTTCAGAGATGCTTGAGTTTAATTGGCTCTGATTTCATCTCGGTCTTCTTGTAAAGCAAGGCATCTTTGCAGCATAAATCCAGTTGTACCAGATTTCAGGGGATAAGAAATTTATAGCTAATACTAATCCCTAAAAAATGACTGTATCTATTGTGAAACATTCTCTCCAGAATTGTCACAATTTGGGTCCTGTATCAGTTAATCAAGTAATTTTAGAAGCTGGATTCTCTCCTGACTGCTAATGGTACAAAGATCGCTTTTGCAGCGTTATGTCTTGTGGTTTATCAGATCAAACTGTTACAGGAGTAATTATTTACTCTTGACTAGTCCCATTTTGGGAAGAATCTGCACACTGATGTGTGGATGAAACATTTATCTCTTGAGTTGTTTGAAATAACAATTGTGGATATTCTGAAGCTATTCCTAGATTGGAAAATTAGAAGCAGCCCTAGCTCACATTGATTGGCATGGGGAGAGCAAACAGCAACAGATTATTGATTGGGCAGCAGCTAGCTGAGCAGGATGACACGATCTATACTCAGCCAACTGGCTTACATTTGGCAGTCCTTTTATTCAGTTGTGGTTATCTTGCCCCATCTGTGTTGGACTCTCAGCTTCTCCACCTAATTGGCTGTGTTAATTTGTAGCCCGCACCTTCAGATCTCAGGTACATCCCAAATTCCTTTGCACAAGTTGCAACATTACTTCAAAGAAGGTGCTGTTGTAGCCTCTGCAAATAATTTTGGGACTTCTTTTAGACTCCAAGATGCCAGTGAACCCAGAAGTTGCTTTAATAAGTTGCTTTCTTTCTAAGTGAAAACACGGCAAAAGCTTTCCATTTTTGTGAGATATACCCCAGTGCAACAAATCAGCCCTACATCGTTGCCGGATATTTCTTAAAACTGGTGAGGTACCGGATTGGGAATTGAGGTGGCAAGAAGGCAGCTCTGAGGAGGAAGACAGGAGCAATGCGGTAAGGCTCGCTTGCGTATAGGGGATTTTTGAGAATGGAAGTATTAGCGTAATCTGTGGTTGTACCGCTGTGTAACTTTTTTTTAGAGAAGCTTTTCTAGGTGGTTTTTTTTCTTTAAAGGAACATTTAGATGTATTATTGATGGAAAAGAGATACAGTTAGTGTCCAACTCATTTCAAAATATATCTTCAGTGGGAAAAACAACTGTTCACTTCTGTTTGGTCTCTGCAGACTGCAGATTTCTACTCAACTCCTGTCGGTAGTTTTAGTGCCTGTCTACATTGAAGTCTGCAGATTCTGCAACCTGTGTTGTCCTTGCATTTGTGGAAACTACATATTTAGCTCTCGGAAAAAATACCAATTTTTAAATCTTTTTTGTGTGTGTTTTATGATCCTGGCAGATTGCCAAGGTTTAAATTAAATTTCCGATGTCTGTATGGTCGAGGCTAATGTGAGGGCTTTTGGCACTACCCCTTCATGCAATAAAGAATCAAAGCCAGTAGAGTAAGAAATCTTCTATCAAAAGCTGAAAACTAGATTCATAAAATGACTTATGCAGGCATTATGAGATTTTCCCATGGAAGGTTTATGTGGGAGTTGGGCAAAAACTGATTCAAGAACAGCATTATTTGCACTATATGTATTCATCCAGCAGTCAACAGGCTGATGCTGGCACCCCTTGCCAGTTCTAAAGGAATGCCAGCGCTTGCTACATGAAGCTGCTGCAAAGCCACATCAGCAGAGTCTTGAGGGGTCTCTTTATTCTGTGCCCTCCTTCCCTATTTCTGACCAGAACTGAAATGGGTAAACAGAAATCATGTTCCTGAGTGAATACGTGTGTTCGATTCTTACGGCTATCTGAAAAATGCTTCTCTGTTTTGAAGCAATTTCATAACAAATCATTACGGTGGAGGCATTATAGCCTTCTCATAAGCATTCCACTTCATTCCTCAGCTTAAAAAGAAACATAAATAAGAGATAAAAAGGGCAAATAATAGACAAACCACTCACAGTGATTCCATTTGCATTCGCTTTGGTCTTTTTTTTTTTTTTTATCCATTTTACTTTGTTTTGATTTAAGAAAGTGGCTCAGTGTTTCTGAGTCGGCATGAGGACCTTATGATATGTGCTGCAACAGAGAGTCTTTCCTCGTTAATAGGGATGATTCCAAAGGCAAGGTAATTCACCACTGCTTTGGCTGGAGCTAATAATTGGGCTCCAACATCAGTTCTCTAATTTCTGACAAATGGCCAAGATTTCTTGAATAGGCACAGCTTTCTGTTTTGTGTAGGGAACACACAATCCACTCTTTTGTTGTGGTTGCCACTGCTGTTGTTTCTCCCCCATTCACAATGGAGAGTGGGGTTATTTGTGCTGAGTGGAAAATCAGTGCCAAAATTCTGACTTGCTTATATTTAATGTGATGTTAATTTTTGTGATAGCCATAAAGGGTATAAGAGATTTTTGTAATACAGATCCCCCTGTATCCTGACCTCCAAGTCAAGAGGGCATATTGGTGATGAAAGTTTTATCTGTCATAGGCATATCAAGATGAGCGTTTACTGGATGATTCAACCCAAATGTATAGAAAGTGTTTATGTAGAGATTGCCAAACATTTTCCATTGCTTTTCTTTTTGTCTAAATTCTTGAATATATTACTAAATAAAATAGTCTGTGTTTGGAATGTATGGCTGTGGGATATATGGAAACTCACAGCATGTGAGGGAGGGAAGAGTTAGAATAAGGAAATATAATAGTTTTGTAAACTTTACGTGAATATAGGTACATCATATCTAGACTCAAGATTCAATTTGCTGATCAAAGCATCCAAATAACTTTGGATTTAATAATGTCAGCAATGAATGCTAATATATGGAAATTGAAAAGCATGGAGCAACAATAGCTAGCCACGCTTACCAGTTTTACCCTGCAGCATGTAGATTTACATTTTTTTGTTTTGTTTTGAAATCACAGTTTGGAAAATGTGTGTTCTTTTTCCCTTCTCCCATACTTCTGAATGTGGGTTCTCCTGAGCAAGCTTAGACAAGATTCAAGCTAAACAATAGGGCAGCATCAGAACCTTTGAAGGCTCAGTTTGGATAGGTACCCAAAGCCAAAGTCTGCTTTGATGTACTTGGGCTCAACTCCTGTTGCCCTTGGTTGCCCTCTCTTACCTATGTAACTTGTGTCTGGAAACCCTTGCCAATTTTTTTCTTTAAAAAAAAAAAAAAAGGACATTTTTGCAAACTCATGTTCGTCTTGGTTCTAGTCTGGCTGGAAAAGTACTACAATAATGCCCTCTCCGGTGATGATATTATATTGCTATTTCAGGTCCAGGCTGTAGACTTCTGCCTCCTTCCCACTTTTTAGTTTGGATCCAGCTGAAATTTCAACCCCGTTTCAAATGTCGGGTTTGTGTTGTTTTTTTTTTTTGCCTCTACTTGGAAACAAAATTATTTGAACTTTTCTGGAATGCTAGCCAAAACCATCCTCTTTCCCCTTCCATCTGCTCCTCCCAAATAATTTTTGGTTCCATTTGACTGAAGTTTTGGGCAAGGGAACTTTGATGTCTTTCTCTCGTATCACAGGTCTCACCTGGCAGAACGGAACAGCACATCTCTGTCTTGTTTCTCTCAAAGTCAGTGGGGCTTTTGACATTACTTTCAAGGGAAATGGGATCAGTCCATTGTATTCTTAACGAAAAAGAACAAATGAGTCACATCTTGTATCCATACCTGATTGCTCTTGCCTAGGAGCCAGGAGGTCACCTTCATTCCTCACTCTTCATCTCAGGGTAGCACTGTGCTTGCCTCTGCCAATACACCCAACTCAGATTCAGTTCTGAGTCATTTGCAAACCCTAAACTCCCATTGTCTTCAAAGGACATTTGGATTACAAAGAACATTGAGAGTTTACTCAAGCTGAACAGAAATTGAAACATAGGAGATCACCACACCTAGTAGAAGAGTTTGGAAAGGCAGTGGTTGTTTACCCTAAAGACAGGATGAAGAGGGGGGATGTGATAGATGTGCCCACAGCCTAGAGGATCTTGGATTCCTGATTGAGGGCAAACTCTACTCCATTGGCAAGAAGCAAATTCAAAATGCTTAAAATATTTGCTCCTTTTTAGTTCGTAATTAGATTGTAAAGTGAGAGCTACAAGATACCAGTGATACCAGGATCTTCATAATGTTCAGATAGATACTGGACACTTCTGTTGGAAGTGGGATGTACAGACTTACTTAACAACGAATTGTAGAACCTGAGAGATAATTAAAGGCTATAAACCCTCTTACTCTTCAGAAAGTAAGCCACTGTCTAAGTGTTGAGGATTAGGAGCAATTTATTTTTCGCAGGGGTAGGTGATTCTGTATCTGTCCAAAGGCAGTTGAACTTTCTTCGAGGGATCTGGTATTGGCTGCTCTCCAAGGCAGAACAGCAGACTAAATGGACCTCTGGTCTCATCTAATAGGGAATGTTCTACAGTCCTCTAAAGCGTAACGACAGCAAATTAATAGAATAACCAGAAGATTCAGTGAGGATGGCAGGGCTCTCGTAGGAGGTGTCAGTCCTGGCAGAAGTCAGGTATTTTATTGCAGTAAGCGAATCGGGCTGGATTCTCTCTGCAGTGCAGTAACAACAGATTGGGGAGCGTGCAAAGCAACATCAATACATAAAAATTAAACTGCTTTTAGTACACAGAGCTGAGTTTAGATAAATGCAGAACAGAGAAGCAAAGGCACAATATACTCCAAAAGTGTGGCCTTTTTATGCTGTTTTGGAGACTAATTCACATACAAATAAAATGTCAGTTTATCCCATAACTGTCATGATAAATTGGAGCATTTAGACTTCTGCACAAGGTGCTCTTTCTTTCCTTATTAAATTACGGGGTCTTGGCCTTTTGCCAAGTGCTAGGGTGACACTCTCTCTACTGAAATACATACAGGAGGGGGATACGGGCCTGGATATCAAGAGAAACCAGGTTCAGTCACTAGCTAAGAGCCCTGTGTACATCACCTTGAACACCTTGATTTTTGCATCTCTCCATAGATAATTTTATTTGTCTGTAAAATAGCAATGATATTAATTTTCCTGTTGAGGTTTCACAGGTTGTCATATTTACAGAGTATCTTTAGATGCTTGATTGGAAGCCAGGGCAAAGCGAATCTCTGCCTTCTTGGGATCCCCCATCCTGGGTGCATAGCAGTGGAGGTCTGGTAGGAGCAAGCTCTCTGCAGCAGGCCAGTAAGAAATGCAGAGCGGCAAACTGCTGTGCTCAGGCACCCTTAAATAACAGCAGTTTTAGAATTCTTCATTTTGGTTGCAAGATACCATAATATTCCACCCCGTCTTACCTCTTTAGACAAATCACCTTTTGACTTCAGTTTCTTTGGAAGTGTCTGCGTGGTTACCCCGGTAGTGAGCTTAAAATGAAATAAGTGCCTTGGAAGTAGGCTTAAACAATCTATTTTGAAATGCCACTCCTAGACTCTCTGAAATGACCAAGTGTCTGTTTTATATCCGTAGACAAGGTTAGATTTATTCCAGTGGCTAGATGACTACTAATATGTGCTGTGCTCTGAAGCATGTGGTAATAGAAAAGATCGCTTTGAATTAATTTGATGTGTATTAATAAGAAATTTATTTGATGAGAGGTGTTTGAGGGTGATGAGGCTTTGTAGCTGAACAGGATTTAAGATGTCCAAAAGTGCACCTTTAGATTTGAGAATGATCAGTTTTGAGAAAGTAAATGTAAATGGGAAGGAGCAAGCTTGAACAGACCGCAGGTTTTTTTCACTTGTCTCTTTGTTGTAAACGTTGTGGAAAAAAATTGCAAAAAGCTCTTGGCAAATTGGTGATCAGGGACCAAACTGAAGAGTCTAAAAATGCGGAAGGGGCAGAGAGGAGGTGAAAAACAACAGCGTTTTGCTATAATACTGGTCTACTAGTGTGATGTATAAGGCATGATTTTTCTCTTTCCATTTTCTAGATTGATGAAGCTATCATAATTTCAGTGGAGCATGCAGAGTGTAGAATATCAAGCAGATACATTTTGACCAAATACAATGTCTGATCCTGCCAGATTTTACTGATATGAGGAGGCATGTTCTACTCCAAGCAATCTGAGGCAGGAAAGAGTGGCCATGCAGTTCTAGGGCTCGTAGAAGAACATGGATAGCTTAAAAAGTCCCTTGGAATTAGTTTGTCATTTTCTTAGAGCCATGATGTGCCCTGTCTTGTATGGTGTATTTGAAGACACTGGTGCTGAAGAGGGAGGAGGTGGTCTTGTTGAAGAGGGAGCCGCTTGTCATTAAGCTTATTCTGCCCTCCTAGGGTTTAGGGCCTGATTCTTGAGTTCCGTACACAAAAGGGGTGGTTCTTCCCTTCCCTTCTCAGCAGAGAAAGGTTAGGACCATGTACGTATTGGTTGTTTTCAGGCAGGCTTGCTCTAAGAACCGCAGCCAAAGCTGGGAGAGAAGCATCGTGTATGACTGCCTCTAGCTCTGTGTCCCGGCCGGAGATGGTGGGGATGTGAAGCTGTAAACGTCTCTTTTCTGTCATTTCACTGTTCAGGTATCCACGAGGGAAGGTAGAAGGATGGGAGCTTCAGCCAGCCCTGTACCACTGCGTCTGAGTCTGGGGGTAGTTTGCATCTAATGTAATCTAATTTTCAGCGAAGGCTGCAATTTCACCTGGAGTTTCCAGTGCATTTAGAGATTATTATTATTATTATTATTATTATTATTATTATTATTATTATTATTATTATTATTATTATTATTTTAATGCTTAAATTAGAAAACATGCAGGTCTTTGAACTGTGGGCTGTCCTGATTAGCTTGTTAACTTTCTGGTTGTGCATGGCGCAGGTCTGGGCCAGCCTGGCGGGACGGGCTGTGCAGAGGGCTGGGTGCTGGGTGGCTCCCTGGGGAAAGAGCCCGCCACGGAGACGTTTTCCCAGAAATTCACTCTCTCAAGACAGGAGCTTTCTGGCTTTGGTGCTCGTGTGCCATACAGCTGCTCGATTGTTACATGGAGAGTGGGGAGAAGGCTCCAGATCGGTTAGGACTTCATGTGCTTGATAGAAACCGACACTTAGAACACTTGAGGGTTTTTTATATAAAGCACAGCAGACAGTCTTTGTAGCCTATCTGTGTGTAATAAGCTGGGTTTTATTTTGTGCCTTATATTTTTTTTGCTGTGAAAGAAATAGAAAAAAAAAAAAAAAGAAATTAAAACCACAGCAGTATTTTCCCATGCGGCTATAGTGAGTATCCTGCGATCTCACATGATCGGCTGTCCTGGTGGGGTGGAGTGTGGGAAGGTGTCAAAATATGTCTCTCAATTTTTTTTTTTTTCCTTAAAAGGGAAAGCCAGATGAGTGCCAAAAGCCCTGTTCTCTTCTCTAGCCCTGCAGTAACAAACTACATGAGTGTATGTTATTAAGATGATAAGATTAAATTTCTAGCTACTAACGTGCTATCACAACAGCAAAGGGAGAAAAAAAGACCTTGAAAAAATTATGAAAATTAGTCTGACGGTCTCCTTTTAATAATAAGATCACTCCCAACCCCAACAGACAGTGTAGGCTGGAATTCCACAGGGCTTTTTTGTGGTCCTAATGATTTTAATAATACTTTGTGCTATGTAGCACCTTTCATTAGAGGATCACAAAGTGCTTTACAGTCACTAATTAATTAAGCCTCACAACACTCCTGTGAGATAGGTAAGTATTAGACATATATTAAGCTGAGACACTGAGAGTTAATGATTTTTTGCTGCATTATTCTGGCAAAATGATTGATGTTTAAGTGCCGTATGTGCATTATATGTCTGTGTGTGGGTGTGTAATATATATGTGAGTGTAAAAGTATTAATTTTACTATTCCTTAACAAAGAGGTCCTACTTGAGCCTGTTGAATATAAATGCGTATTTTCACTTAACTTTTTGTTGCTGCAGCATATTGACTGATAATATCACAGTCTTCATAGCCCCTTGACTCAGTTTGCTCTTTGTCTGCTTGTGCATCTACTTGTACAAAGATTAGTCAGTGGCATCTCACAAAACTCAGACATCTTTCTAAATGCATTATTCTCTTAAAAAGAGTGTATGACTAAGATCTGACTTAGACCTGCAGCGCAAGCACAAGGCAACAACCATACTGTTGCAATAGGCTTTGATGACAAATCATGTTCAATAAAAGTAATGAGTAACAACAGTGACCCATTGTGGGAGCTGATGATCAGCAGGTAATTAGCCATTATCTTCACCATGCATGAGAAGCTATTGATTATCAGAATTTGCTTTTTATTTTTTAAAAGAAGTACAGTAGTCACCATGGTAATTCATTATACTGAATTACAAACTGGTTTTAGCAGAAGTTTCCACTTTTTGCTTCCAGGGATAAACTGTTGTGAGTGACTGTTGAACAGAAAAGTCTGTATCTTGCAGTTGCATGAATTGTGTAGAGTAGCCTTGGCTGGTTTTGAGGGAAACTACATATAGCTATTAGTATTATTTCCACTTTAAAATAGCTGAGAGTGATCATTTCAGGTAAAAAAAAAAACCACATGGTTTAAAGGTAGTTTCAGTGTAATGAAACCTGGATTATGGAGCCCAAAGACTAGTTCTTCTGCAATCTGGGCCTTATCCAGGCTTCCCTCAGCTCGAGAAGTCTTTTCATTCACATCAGGCTTAGTATTTCTTTTATTTTGGGAAGACCACCATTTCCAGTGATGAAAAGGTAGTTCAGTCCCAATGGCTGTTCGTCACTTGGCCTCTTTCCTAATACGCAACAAATGTGCTTATTATTGCAATGGCATTTTTGAGATGTGGGAAGCTGCCCACTAACAACTAAAGTAAGTCCACTAAATTTGTTTGAAGTGGGACACAAGACAGCCAGCAGATGATAACTTCCAGTTACTGACTACAGAGTCGGGATGTGAACCAGTTATTTGTATTCCATTATCTGTCCCATTAGGCCAGTCCCATTACGATGCACAATACCTGTTAATATTTGTGAATATTTTAGGCACACTTATTTTCTACAGCATTTATCTGGCTCATTTCCAAAACTTACTTTAAACTTGTTTTAAACTTGGTTTTTGGTGAACATCACCTCTGAGATAATTTTTGTCTCTCTTTGTGTGCATGTATATGTGTGCAAGAGCATGTGTGTCTGTCTGAGAAGGCAGCTATAGGATTTCTCATGCTTGATGGAAGTAAAGAACAGCAGCCGCTATTGGTATAGTGCCCACTAATAGATGCATGTGAATGTACAATAGGCATAATAATGTTTTTAAGTAAAAACATATTTTGAATGCATAATTTAGGAAGGAAAACCTTTTTTTGTTTTGTTTTGCAGATATACAGATCAGCTCTCAAAATGTCTTCTGTGTCTTCCGTGCATCTTCTAAGACAGTTGCATTAGCCCGCCTGCTAGTTGACTAATAGAATTAATAATTGTAAAAAGCACTCTAAAGCCACATGCCTTATGAAGTCAATGCTGGGTATGATTTTACAAGTATGTGATCCATTTTTTCAAGTGAAATTGTTAACTGAAAACGTTCTTGGCACACAATAAAACATTGTGCAATCTGTTATTTGTCTTAGAGATAATAATTTCAGAGTGGCTATATTCTTTCTGTATTTAACTTATGACTTGCTAGGGGATGGTTTCTTCGATTTAGGAGTATTGCAAATGTAGTTTTATTTACATAATACGTCTCTGAAAAATGATAGTGGTGGAATTTCAGTAACAAAAAAAAAAGCCCTGTGTCTTTTCTTACCATCCCCTTGACTGGATATCAAGCAAATAAATGACAGATGATTTTTCAAAAGCTAAAAGAAAAAAAAGAGGGGAAAATACTTTTAAATTCAATTTAAGAAAGTTTTAATATTTAAATCAATGTTATCTTCTTTCCTTTCTTTCTCAAAGTGTAGAATACTGCATGAAAAAGCTCCATTAGGCAGATACGGTTCCCCCCCTCCATTAACACACAGAGTCACAGCTATGTCAGGAAAATTTGAACGAAAGTATCTCTATCTGGAATACTGTCTGGTTAGCCTGTATACAGGCCAGATTTTTCTTTTCTTTGCTTTACAGGGATTTTTTTCTGTCCTTTTCTCTGACTCTTTTCTGTCAGTTGTCATGAAGATAGCAAATCTCTAAACTTTCCTTATCTGCCAAAAATATCTGTAACAAAAACATTTTAAAACATTGCATTTAGTCTTGTTTAATTTTGTCTGAGGTAACAGTCATGATGTTTACTTTCTCAATTTCTGATTTTTCTTCACTGCGCAGTCAAGACTCCTTTCTCTGTCCTCTGCCATGAATTGCATTTAAACAGAAGTTATTTTAAAAATGGTCTGGAATGTGTAACCAGGAGAAAAATACAGACTTAGCTGAACACCTACCAGAGATGCTCACAAATATTTTTAGTGTGTGTTAACCAAGAGCATTCATGAAGTCCCACAGAGAAGCAGTAATGCTAAAAGGCTGAGGACTATCTTTATACCTTGAATTATATATGTGCACATGTTGTTTTAGTAGGCTGAGTCTATGTTGTAATAGTTCTCTTACCACAACAGAACATCTTTCTTCACTCTTAGTTCTGAATGACTTAGTGGTTCTGAAGTTATTGGGGAAAAAAAAAGTAAAAATCAGTGCATACATATCCCGGTAGGTGTGGCTGACATTAAAGAGAAGACACTTGGTTCCCAAGCATGTGTGTCTTCTACAGTAAGGAATCACAGTAGGCATTTAAGAAACCTATTAAGACCACACGGAGTGTCAAAATTTCTGTAACACGAGCTGGCATTCTGTGTGAAAGCCATCTCGCTGTAGCCCATGCTGCCTGTGGATCAGCTCAACCACAAAGACAACAGAGCCAGCCCAAGACACAAGTTGAACACTTCCCCTAAGAAGTTGTCTGTTTTTATCAACATAGCATACAGTGCCCTTTCATGTGGAGCAGATGTAAATAAGAGGATGTACAGACGCCTGTTCTTTTATTTTTAACCTCTGTCCGCAGCCGTACTTCTCAAAGTACTGTTTTGAGAAGGTCATCCACAGCTTTTAAAGGTTTGGATACAGCACCATTTGGAGCACATCAGTGCTGCTTCCAGAAGTGCCAGGTGGTCCTCCCTTTGCAGAGCAATATATATCTCCAGTGCCTCCATAGGCGCCCGGCTGCGGCGGGCCTGGGAGTAGGGGCTCAGGCTTGAGTCTGCAGCTCCCACCTCATGTGTGGTACTGCAGGCTGCTGCCACCGGACCACACGCAATTTGGCAAAGAGAAACATCCATCATTGTATAAAGCGTTGGCAAAGATAAGAGCACAGAAAAAGTTGTAGCACATCTGTCTTCTGCCCATAGCTAGCATGTGAACACAAATGGATGAAACCAGCTGGTGATGAATATAAAATCCAGAACCATACAGTGGAGAATGCAGGGGAGTTTCATATACATGTATATATATTTTTTTTTTTTCCCTCCAAGTAGCCTGGGGAAGGTGAAGATACGTAGTGGATGAGGAATTTGGCTTAGTACCTGCGTAGTCTGATCAGTTGTTCTTCCATCATCTCTCCTGTACAGCTAGCAGCTACCTCACCAGTGGCAGACTCCTCCTTTCTCTGTGATCCTTATTGCTGTCCTGTCTCAGCTTTCTTAAACGGATCTTTGAAGTGTACTTGCAGATTTAGCAATTGTGGCTATGTCTGCAAGGAGGACTGACCAGAGGAAAGTTTGGCTGTTTAGATCCATGTGGATTCCAGGTGTTTTCGGGGTAGATCCCGACTCAGCCACACAGCAATGTCAAGTGTCTGGATCCAGGCCTGTAAAATTTTATTGACAACAGGTTTCCTAATAAAGTTAGTTTCTCTTTGTTTGGCAAATAGAACTAATTACATGAATAATGGACTATGGGGCCAGACTCTAGAAGATCCATATAATCCTGTTTGAAGTTTATGGGCAGTAGGAGGGGGAGCTTTTGCTATAGAGAAACTGATACCTGCTTAGGAAAAATACTTTCTCTGAAACCTCAAGTTACTTACTCTCCTAAATCTGTTTCCTTCCTAATAACTTATTTAAGTTCTTCTGATTATGTCTTTTAGGTGTATTTTTGCAAGGCTACATTATACGTAGTTGTACAGTGTATGAACATTAGATTGCAAAAGTTTATTTTTCCCCTTAGTTTTTAAAATGATTTTAGAAGAAGCATTCATTTAAAATTACTTCTGCCAGACCATTATCTTCCAAAAAGATAATGAAACCTGTAATTCACTCACTCTGATGGCAGTGTTTTTGTAGGCTTTCAAGATCTCTTTTTAGTTAAGTTCAGTCTCACTGTGATAATTTTTTTTTTTAAATGTAAAATTCCAGTTTTCTACATAGTCTGAAAACCTGTTTGACAGAAATTTTCTGAAAAGTTGATGTATTCATATAGTTCAGAATGCTTTAAAAAGTGCCAGGTTTATAATCTGTTATGTATCTTGAATAATTCTATAGGGTTTTTTGCTTTTTTTTCTTTTTTTTTTTTCTTTTTCTTTCTTTCTTTTTCTGTGGTAGATATGGTCCGGAAAAAGAACCCCCCTCTAAGAAACGTTGCTAGTGAAGGTGAGGTACAGACCCTTGAGTCTACAGGTACTGAAAGTGAAGAGTCTGGAAGGAAAAAAGAATTTTCTGCAGAGCAGATGCAAGAAAACACTGACCAGGGTGATGCGGCAGAGTTAAATAGCAAGGAGGAACTTTGCACGCATGTCCAAGAGCCATCTTCCAGCATTAAAAAGGACTTGAAAAGCTCAGTGCTGAGTGAAAAGGCTGGCTTCAATTATGAAAGCCACAATAAGGGAGGAAATGTTCCATCCTTCCCTCATGATGAGGTGACAGACAGAAATATGCTGGCTTTCTCATCTCCAGCTGTTGGGGGAATCTGTGAGCCCTTGAAGTCTCCTCAAAAATCAGATGCAGATGACACCCAAGATGTGGTCTGTACCCCGTCAGGAGATGCAGCGGAGACAAATGAGGAGCATCAGATGTCGCCAAAAGCTTCAGATGAAACAGTGCAAGTGCAAAGTGGTCAAACTGATGGCCAAGGCTCCAGCCCAGTCCCCACGGCCTCAAAAAACCCACAAGTGCCTTCAGATGGGGGTTTAAGGCTGAACAAATCTAAAGCAGATTTGTTGGTAAATGATAACCCAGATACGGCGCCTCTGTCTCCAGAGCTTCAGGACTTCAAATGCAACATCTGTGGATACGGTTACTATGGGAACGACCCCACAGATCTCATCAAACACTTCCGCAAGTACCACCTAGGACTGCACAACCGCACCAGGCAGGATGCTGAGCTCGACACTAAAATTTTGGCTCTCCACAACATGGTGCAATTCAGCCACTCCAAAGACTTCCAGAAAGTCAACCGCACTGTGCTTTCAGGGGTGCTGCAGGACATCAATTCCCAGAGGCCTGTCTTGTTAAATGGGACTTACGATGTGCAGGTTTGTATCTTCCCACCCTCCCCGCTTCTGCTAACGGCCGTCTCAACTGCGAAGTCGGTTATGTGCAAAGCCTATGTGATTAACGTATTTCATATAACCTGCTTAAGCCTTAAGAACTGTTTTGGTCCATTTTAGCCAGGCTTTCTGCAGGTCTGCCGAGCATCTTGTACGGTAGAGCAGTACTTGGCTTTTTGACCGGTGATATTTCTGTGTATGGTTTAGTCGTCGCGATAATCAACAGCGAAAGATCCTATTCAGCAAACAGGCAAATTGCTGAATTGGTAATCGTATCTGAAGGGTTTGCTGTCACGAAAAGAAAAGAGCAAATAATAATGAAAAATAACAACCTGATAGACAAAAGACAGCAGCTGGAAATTAAAAATGAAATCCTAAATTATCAGCTGCCGGGAGTCAAGATTTGGCTTAGTGATTCTTTATTAAGATAAAATAAATGGCAAGTCTTGGCAACTCTAAAGTTGTCTAGTGCCAGAAAAACAGGATACACAATGGGTATTCAAAACATTTCAAAAAGTAACAGTAATCCACTCTGTCCTTCATGTTAGCGAGCCTGCAAGGAAAGGACTGTTGCCTCAGTCATTTTCTCATCTAGTTGGAGCAGGGGAAAAAACTACAGATACTGCTGTAAAAAAAAGTAATAATAATTTAAAAAAAATCTTATTTTTGCCATGAAAGAGTGGATTCAAAAGCTTTTTCATGGAGTTTCTGTTAGTTTGTTATCAGCTAATGTTTAATTAGGTAAAAAAATAAAGTGATGCTGCTTTAAAAAAAAAAAAAATCCCCTCAGGAGTGAGCTGAGAGGTACGGTAGGATACCTCAGTATTCTATGATATAAAAATTCAGGTTTTAGGGAAAAAACCAACCAAGTAACGAAGTTTGCATACAAAATGAGTTCAAATGTCCATCCAGTATTTCAAGTGTGTTTGCATACATGATGTCCGACCTGGTAGTAATCACCAGACAAAACTCCACGGTATGTTAAGATAAAAAGGTAGAAGGTGGAAAATACTTAATAATGCTTGCAGAACCTAGGAAAGAAGTTTTGAAAAATGGGTTAAAATGGCTAACATCTAACTTCAAGTAAGAAGCTGCAACCAGAACACAAGTCAGGAACTTTAAGCTTTTTAAGCGATGAAAGTTTTCCTCTTTTTTCAGAAACTCTACAACTTCTTTGTGGAACAGCAAAACAAACTAAGGTCGTTACTATGCGTAAAAGCTGCTGTCTTTGAACTTCTGTCTTATTAAAAGATCACTTCACTGTCTCGTGTCAGACACTCTCTCCTGTCAAACTGTGATTAGGAAGCAAATACGTGATTTAGTTAAAAGAGGTTAGAAGTGAATAATGTCAGAATGTGAAATGATGGTTTATAATTAGCACATAGTATGATGTTAATACCTGGATTTCCTGCTATAGTTTCAGTTTGCTGACTCCGGGGACAGCATCTTAGAGCAACTGATCCATGCTGTCAGGAAGACATTCAAACTGGAACAGCTCAGGCATACAGTATAGAGGAATTTGAGTTTCTAAACACACTTTCATTTCCTCCAAACAATTGTTTCGTTAGGTCCTTAGTTATTTATAGGAAAGTTTATGCTTGATTAGAATGAGCTGGACACTTTTCCTATGCAGTGCTTTCAGAAATAAAACAGATGTGTGAGCTATCTCAGTTTGAACTGATAGAAGGAGAAATAAAACAGCTGAACATAGACTATACTTGTCTACTAAACCCTGGCAGTAAGATACTGCAGGGGAGACAGAAAGTGGTAGGAAACAGCCCATAGATAATCTACTTAAGATCAGTCTTTTCTCAGACAAAAAACATTTTCCAAAATAGAACAGAGAGCCTATACAATGTTGGCAATTTATTTTAAAGAAAAAAAACTGGATCTGGGAACTTAATTTTTAAGAGTGCTAATTATCCCTGCCCAATTTGGGAAGAGAAGATTAAATAAGCTTTTGTGGCAAATGCCATACTTCATCACTTGCACATGCACCAGATGTTGATCCAGAACATGTCAGAAGATAAGTAAATGATTAATATTTTTATGCTTTCTCCTCCCCCACTCCCGATACAGAGCCGCTTTGTGAGATTCATAAACACAGTAAAAGAATGTTTTGAAAATCCCCTTTGCACCCACACGTGTTTATATTGTTACCATGTCCGTTTTGGAGGGGATTTTTCTCAGGCATCTGAACGGCTGGCGTCTCCTGCCGCAACAAGGGATCGTATCGATTGGAGCATGGGTTAAAATTGGTTCAGTCAAACTCCTGTGTAACACAGAGAGGGAACTGAACCTGAATAATTAGTTCACCTGAACAATACTATTTTGTATAGGTACTGGTCTAACAGAAAATAATCCCTTTGTAATTAACCTGAAATAGTAGTGGCCTGGGCTTCGGGTCTGATTTATTGATCCCCTTGCACTTAACAAACTGTTCTGTTGTAGCTCGGGTGGAAGTTATTGATGGATTTATGGTCTCAGGCCAGGGAGCTGGGCGCAGAAGCCAGAGGATGAGGATGACTGATCTGGCTCACAGTGGTCAGTCGGAGACGATGGTATATGAAGATTTGTAGTAGTGAGGGATGCTACTGAGCCCTGTAGCTTGCATTCATAACAAAAGCAAACAAAAAGCAATGGAAATACGTCTTGAGTGCAAAAATCTGCAGATAGGTAGGGATGCGGCACCCTTGCCAAGGGCTTGGAAGAAAGAAATCAAATGCATTTTGGGAATTACACCACAGAAGTGAAGTCCATCCTAGAAACCACACACACACAGACACAAACAGACACACAGACACACAAACACACACACAGAGTAGGGATACACATTTGGCTTTACATCTAGGTACGCAAATGTTAGGACTGCGTTTTGTGGTACCTAAAGAGGATTTGGCTGGGAACTGTTTAAATAATCCAAGCTTTCTGGCCTTACTACTGTGTAGATATTTATTTGATTTGAATCTTTAATCCAGCAAGGTTCCTTTGTCTTCTTTGAAAATGTTATTTTGTTTTGAAAATCTCCTGTACTCTTTGTTCCCATTTTCTACCTTGAAGATTTTTGGTTCATTGATTTATAATAAATTCCATAGGATTGGGTAAAATCACTGAGCTGTTTCTGGGAGATTAACTTTCTTGTCAGTGTAGGTTTCAGAAAACATTTGCTAGCACATCTCTGAATTCCCAGAGTATGTGTTAATCAGCTTTATTGCTTTTATTAGAACAATACTTGGTGAGTTCAATGGATCAACTTTTGCTGATGCCCCTCAGTCCTTTTTCTTCACATTTAGTTAATTGATCAATCTCTATAGACAGCTTTGTCTTACTGGATATTTTAGCCTATGTATGGCTTTGTAGATGTGCCTAAAGCAGTAGACTTTAGAACAGATCTAAAGATTTCCCTTGAACTAACATTCAGGTGACTAGGTTAACAGCTATGATGCTGAAACCATTGCTTTGCTGCTGTATGATTAAGTCTCCTTCTGTGTTTGACCTAATGACTCTTTAATGTATATGGGAAGGTCTGGAGACAGGCAAGTTGCTGGCAATAGGCAGGAGTCTTTTTCCCATCCCCGAATTTTTTTATGAGTAGTGAGTGCGGCAGCTTCAACAGAAAGGTTGGAGAGTGCTGTCTTCCATGTGTCAGCTTGTAGCTAAGGGGTAGGACATTGCCCAGCAAGGGAGAAGCAGCAGGCTTGGATCTCCTCTGACAGAGCAAGGAAAGGAGCCTACTTTTCCTGTTTCCTGAACAAGTGTTCAAGCCATTAGGCTATTGTATAAAAGGGAGCAGGACCCCATTTCCTGGTACGTTTTGAAAGAAAACAGTGTCCCTCAAAGAAAGGACAGAAATGTCTGCGTTCAGGTGAGGGTTTCAGATGGCATATCCCAAGGGAGAATGGTATTCATGCAGCCATGAATAAAGACATTCTGCAGTGCTCAGCAGTTCTTGCCGTTGACTCCAGGCAGCTTCACATTGTGTGTCCTACCTTTGAGGAGCTTCCTGCTCAGCATGGCCCTGGTTCTGGGGCTTTTTCTCACAGACCTGCCTCCTCTTATGTTCAGCCATTAAAGACATTCAGGCTATGGTCTGAAAGTACTAAAAAGTGTTGTTTTGTTTTGTTTTGTTTTTTTTAACCCAGCCCTCTCATTTTGATTATTTCATGGTTTTAGATACTAAACTGCCATATAAGATAAGACAAATTTCTGAAAAGCCATGGACTGATAAAAGCCATCCAAAAGTTTCTTGATTGTATTTCAATGAGCCAGGGGGCGGGGGGGAGAAAAAAGAAGGAAGTGTTACATTATCTAACTATCCCACAGACTAATGGGAGATTGGCGGCAAATTTTTTCTTTCATGGTTCTAGGCATCCAGTATTGTAAGAGTTATCCTGTACCACTCAGCCTGATCTTTTGTCATATGTGAATATGGGTAACAACTTTTCCAGGATTTTGACAGCAACTGAGAGCAGTTCTGGATGTCCAGCTACCAGGCTGCTCGGTGTCCTAGAAAGTGGCAGAAGTGCCCACGCACACAGAGTGTGTAAAGCTCTTCCTTTTGTGTCCTTTATAACTCAGTGGTGAGCTCCATGTGCCTAAACAAAGTTATGCATGTGTGTTTTTTAGCAGTCTGGATTTCAATATATCAAATCTGGCAGTTTTTCTGTTCTGATGTTGGAACTGTGTGACTTGTATAAAGTTTGGTCTAACTAGGAATCAGCTGAATGAGAACCAGTGGTTTTATTAGTAGCTTCTGTTTTTTATTCTTCACTCTTATATTAGCAGTTTGATTGAATATGAAGCTGTGAAGGTAAGACTAAAAAAACTCTAGGGGGTTTGTAGGGGTACAGATGTAATCGACATCCCTTCTCATGGTAAAGGTTTTCCTCTACATTTTTGGTGGTTTTGGCAAAGGGACTCTTACAGAGGTGGTAAGAATCTAGACTGGAGGCATAAACAAGTACAGCATTTACTTTTGTATTAGTAACAAATCAAACCTTCTTAAAGTTCAACTTTGTCATCAAGTGGGCTTCCTGCAAGGTGACATGGATATATTACTAGTTGACATGAGCAAATGAAAACATGGATGTGAATGAATTTCCTTTTCCTCGCATGCTAAGACAAATGGATCCAAATTTTATATTGTTGGTCTTACTGACTTTAGCTCAATTGTCCATAAAACAAGAATTAGATCTAAATAAACTGACCAGCCATTGCTGGATAGGATGTATCCTGATCTCTTGGACTAGATTATGTCGTGCTAGATCTTGGAGGGTGTGCTGGAACAGAACTTGCATGAAGGTGTGATGTTCCAGAAGGCCCATTTAATCTGTTCAGCTGCCTTGCGGACTCTCCCTGGGGACTTCCCTGCTTAAACTGAAGGCCATCAAGCTCTCTTGGGTGTTGCATCTGCATGTTTACATACCTGTTTATTTTGAGTCTTATTTCTGGGTCATGATCAGGCTTGGAGACTGCCTTGCACACTCAGAGGCTCACACCTCATAAACACAGGAGTCAGTCATCTCTTTTAAACCACAGACATGAAAAGGAAATGGTGGCAGGTGGAAAAATGGGTGGTGGTAAAACACATGTATACATACATTCATATGCTTGTGCTTGTGTGTGTGTGTATACATATATGTGCTTCTTTTTCTTATATATATAATCTGCATACATATATATATATATATACAAAAATCTTGTGTGAAAAAGCACCTGTGGTCTTACAGGCATCTAAATTCTATATTGACTATAGCTCCTAAGTAATGATTTATATTGTTATATGTAGTAGAAGTTCTTTATATCATTTCTGTGGAGATATGGGCAAGTTTACTATTCAGAATGATACACAGTGATTTAGAGCATGTCAGCTACTAAATAGTAAGTGCCTGGGAACACTCACTTGGTCTGTGACAAAAATGAGCTATTTTAGCCTTCTTTCAGTGAGAAGTAAGTCTACCCTCATATTAAAGCATTCAGATGGGCAGTTTACGTGGAACAAGTGACATGATGTATATTCGCAGCCTTCAAGGCAAAGTTGTTTATGTGTTAATATTCCTCATCTTTATGCCAGGGGTATCTGGCAGTGTTTGAAGAGAGGTTAATGAAGAAAGTTGGTAAGACCAGTAATAGTCACAGATATATTTAAAGATATAAACTGCTAAGCTAGCCCACAGAAATGATGAGAGCTCAAAAAATAAAGTTGCCGGGGAAAAAGGAAAGCAGCTAGGTTTTCTTCTGGTGTAAATCAGTGCAAGTTTTCCTTGAAGTCTGTGAGGCCTGTGTGAGTTTACAGTAGCCAGTGAACTGTCTGGTAATTTTATCTATACAGAGAGAGAACAGAAGGGATGGCGCTTCTTTTAGGTGCTAGATACTAGTCTACTAGCATTAGCTGGCAAATGGAAGTCTTGATTCTGTGTTCCTTCTGTTGTTTTTGCACATCTGGTCTCCTGATCTTAAGTCCTGTTGTTGTTCTGTCACAGTCTTTGTTTTAAAAATACCTTTTAAATTCTAATGTGAAAACCCATACTGGCTTCAATGGCAACAGAATAAATCTCAAGAAGAATACACTCATCTTGAATGAATGTGACCCAATAGTTTGCTTTCTTGTTTTGGTAATTACAAATAGCCCAGAAAGCCAGGAGTTTGCTCTGAGTCCTTGCCTCACTTGTGCAACATAGTTCTGTCTACCTATAAATTAATCACAGTGTGGTAATTAGTTTTAAGAATATACTCTGAAGATTCTCTTAGTTTTACATGCAGAGAGAGAGCGAGTGAGAGGGACCGAGTTCTCCATAGTGGAGGTTAGAGAACTGGGTGGTGTTATACAAACTTGCATGAAAGCCAGGAATCTGTTCTGGCCTGCACAACATGAAGAACTTCATAAATGTGGGATCGTTAAAATGTTCTGGATGCTATATTGCACAAAGCAAATGAATAAACAAGAGCATTAGAAAATATTTTAGGATTAGAAGATTAAGAGTAATTGGCAAGGGCAGACTGGATGGCTCAGGAGATTGGTAAGGGATCTGGAGCCTTTTACCTCCTGATTAGCCAAAGACGTAGCTCAGGTAATCAAAAAAAGAAAATTTATTAATGTTTGATGTTCCAATGCAGATGGTTGGTCTAGTTTCTAATCAGTAGTTGCAGAAGCCAGGGGTCGAAGACAGCTTTACCCCATGCATGTAAGCCTTGCAGTTGAATATCTTATGTGGATACAGGCCACTAGTTTCTCTTGGTAGAATTTTCTTCATGAAATGAATGATACAGGAGCTGGCGGACTGTCTTCCTTGGTATTTTTTTTTCCATTTTCTGTAAGCAGTATTTGTAAACTGCTTAGGTGTAATAAAATTTAGGATTGAACTTCGAAAAGGAGGTGGGAGAATAGAGTAGGGTAGCGTTTGGATCAAGGGATGATTATGTATCAAAGACACTTTTAAAAAAACCTGAAAGTACCTCTCCTTGCTCAAGTCCATCTATTCCATAAAATCATTGTTTTCGGTCTGACTAATTAAGGTAATAGAGACTATCTGTTGGAAACTTACAGTGCAACTACACAGCTTTGTTGAAGTACTTGCCAACATGCTTTAGAAAGTACCTCTTGAAACGTTGTCAGTTACCATGTTATCTTTTCTCCTCTTTCTGACTATTTTTGGAAATGTGCGTGGTGTTTGAGGAGATAGCTTAGTTGGATTAACACATGAACTTCAGTCCTTGTGGTAAATTCTTTCCCAGTCTTCTCGATTTTGATAATTTTCCCCATTAGTGAATGAACTCAACGATTAAGTTTTCAGTTCCAGGCAGTCTTACTGTGAAATATATTTCAGTTTAATCACAGACTGAGACATGGCTTTGAAGGGCAATTTTTGAAGAATATCAGTGCAACCATCTCAAGTGCAATAATGGTGAACCCATTCCAATAGCCGTCTTCCTCTATACAGCATAATAGTACCAACTATATTGTCATAATTGAAGTGCTGCAGAAGTAAGTGGTAATCCTGAGGTCTCAAAAGCAAGCAACAGTGAAGGAAAGTACTAAATCAGTTTCTACAGTCCAAACAGATGCCTGGTATGTTAGGTTCCCTTTAAAAAGAGAATTATGAAGATTAATTTTCTTCTGTGCTTACTGAGGGAGCTTTTGATCTATAGGTGTTCTTACATTTCCAGTGCAAGCTGTACCGGTACTTGTGACTGCCTCTAGTTATGTCTGCTGGCACTTTGGACTCCACTGCTGTAATAGAATTGCAGAACTGTCGCATTGCTTTTGTTTAGTTTCTTCTTTATTTTGGGGAGGAGTGTCTACTTAAGAAAATATAACTCAGGGCAAAGCAGGGGACTAGGTTTTGGTGGGATTAAAATGAAATAGAGGAATAAATATGAGAAGCTATCACTTCTGATACCACACAGAAATGTGGATATTGATTTCGAGGGGGGGAAGTGTGTGTACGTATATATATGTATTTATGTATGTGTGTCTATATATGTATGTGTGTGAGTGTGTGTGTATATATATGTGTGTAGTGTATATATATTTTGTATATATATTACCCTTTCTTCTTCTCTTTCTCCTTTATTTTTCCTCTTTCTGGGGCAGGTCAGGGAGAGCAGGAGGTTAAGGACAATTACATACCCAGTGAAGGAGTTTAGTGCCTGTACATAGAGATACAATATGTAACTGAAAAATCTGAAAGTCAAGCCAAGACTTGAGCAGAGTGCATGAATCCAAACAGTTTTGCAAATGTGTAGGCTTCTTCCAAATTTGGCTGGCTTAAATCTGAAACAGCTTCAGTTTATACCGTCATTTCAAGTGCTTCTCCCAACCTCTTTGCATGGAAGCCAGTTTCTTCAGTTCTCTTTACCTGATGACCCTCAAGGAAGCTTTCAGTAGGTTTTGCTATGTGTGAAAAATGGCTTTTGTGTGTAATAACATTAAGATGACCCTGTGTTACCTTTCACGTACATGCTTTCCTAATAGGATGCATTATTTTGAATTGTGGCAGGGTAGTTAGGGAAATGCCAACCCAATAATTGGTAATCAATTACATTCCAGTGCTTTAAAGGTTGTGTGTGTCCCCCCATTGCAAGAGGTTAACACAAATAGTTTGAGAATACTTAGTTGTATTTTATCCTCTTGTGATGCAGAGAAGGATGTATTAGCATGGGACGCAAATCTGCTATGTAGGCCACTAAGCAGGATTAGCACAAGTTACAGAAATGATGTCATTTACAGTCCATTGTATAAAATGCTAGTACTAATAATATGTTTTTCCAGTGTTCAGAAAGAAAAGTAATTAGCAATGAACAGCAGCTGGGATTATTGTCACTCAGTTTCTAACTGGTGTCTACAGAGTGTCTGCAAAATAGGTTTGTTATTTGTAGGCTCTGTGAACGGACAGCTGAAAGTAATGGATGTATTTACTCATTAGAGCCACTTAAGGTAAAGCATTTTGGCCAGTTTTCTGTGCATGCATAGAACAAACATAAGTATCTAATTAAATGAGCAAAACCAGATCACCTTGCAATTTATGTAATTGCGCGGCGAGCTGCTGTTATTTTCTGTTTACCATAATTCCATCAGTGTTTTCTTTAAGTTGTCTTTCAACACCATTGAGACTTTGAACACTGAAATAATGCAGTGGATGGAGACCTGAAGTGCCAGATACTGTGGAGCAGGCCTGAGTTCCACTGTTGTCAGTGGATCAGGCTCAGCATGGCTTTGTCTCCAGTTCTTGCTCGCCATAAAATGAGTAAAATGAGATATCTTCTGCAATACAGAAGATCTGTTAAAACATCCCTCTTCCAAAGAATCTCTTCAAAACGAAATTCCTAACTTAATACCAGAACTTGGAGCCCCAGTTTAAGTGAAAATGTTACTACAGCGAAGTCGTAGCTACTTGGCTGCCCGACTCACCGTTGCCTAATGAGATATGTTTCCTAAACAAACAGAAAGCAATTTTCAGTTTATTTAAGAAAAAGTTTTAACCAGCGCATGGGAATTGTGCTTTCTTTAAAAAAAAAAAAAATAAAAAAAATAAATTGGTGGCTGAGTAGCAGCAGCTCATTATATCATGGTTTAGCAACTCATTGACTCACTATACATGTTCAGTTCTGATGGGGTACAAAGGATAGCATCTCATTCTCTGAGCTAAATGGCTAAAAGGCATTTATATTAAATGCATTTAAAAATGTTTATGTTTCGTGCTCTCTGTATGTCTGAGTCTTTCTGTATGGTGTGATACTGAATGAGCAGTGATCATGTTTTCTTTGTGGCACAGCTGTTGAGGAGGAAAAGAAAAAATAATTACACCGTTTGCCTAATGCATTACAACTGAATCCTGCACAAATGTAGTAATACACATACTGGTTGGGAGAATGGAAATTAAACCCTGTGTGGAAATTTTACATTCCGTGTAAGGCATCTCTTGCGTGTAAAAATTGAGAATGTAGCACAAGGAAGCTTCCACCCATGTCCTTGATGTAGTAGTATAGACTGGATGATGGCAAAGGAGTAGATGTCTGTGGATTTCAGGTATAAAGAGGAATTACCTTCTGGATGCTGTATGCTATTTACTATTCAGGAAAAGAAGTAGAGCAATGGAGACATTTTTGTCAGGAGAGCCTTTCTTTGGCCTTCAGACCAGTTGTATAGGAGCAGCAAATCTCCCCCTGATGTCACGGGCAGGTGTGGTGCACTCCTGGGAAGGGCAGGCCTGCCTGCTATGAGAACACAGGGTTTAGTAACGTAAGCCCTGGAAGCCTTGTTTCCTTCCTGCGGACTGTTTTGCTCAGAGATCATGAGAACAGTTAAGTAGACCTACCTTTTTTTTTTTTTTTTTTGTATTAGTGATGTAATGGACTTGGGTGTGGTGGGTTTCTTTGCCATATGCCATTTTTCTACTGTAGTTTTTCCATCCTTGTTTTACTAAATTGAGCTCTGTGCATGAGAGGAACAGAAAATTTCCTTGGAGAACGTCTGCACTGAGTAATCTTTGAGAAAACCGCCTTTTGTTTCAGACATCAGCCACTATGGCTGTGTAAAAGGCGTCCTCTGGATACTGGATACTCCTGTAGGAATAGTCTTTATAAGAATTGGTCATACTCTGACCCACCAAACTGAATTTGTTATTTCAAATCTAGTTTTTGTTTGCTCGTATTTAGAAAGCAATTCTCTTGGACTGTAAGCACGAATATGATTAAAAGATGTAAGTGTATTGAAAGAAAAAGACTGAGGACCCATTCTTTTGTTCCTCACCTGATATAGACTCCCAGCAAAGTCTTCTGTCAGAGGCTTCAGGGATATGGGACTGATCATTGGGTCTTCTATCAGTGACGTGATTTAGTGAAGGAAGGAATAGTCGTATCAGAGAACGCTGCGTTAAGATCATGTTGTGTATGTGTGCCTCAGTTTCCCCAAATAAATACATTTATTCTTCGTATGGAATATATATTCAGCTGTGTGAAACATTTCAAAATCTTCAGCAACAAATGCTAAATACATGAGGGTTTATGTATGATATCTTACCACATTGGTACAAACGAAAACGGTGGTGATGGTTAATGAAAGAGGCTTATGAATTAATTGCTCCCCATGTATTTTTTTTTTCCCCCTTTCTTGATATTTGAATAAATCTACAGGGGAGCTAAAATGACCTTATTCTTTATTCACAGGTTACTTTAGGTGGAACCTTTATTGGAATTGGGCGGAAAACTCCAGATTGCCAAGGCAACACCAAGTACTTCCGCTGCAAATTCTGCAATTTCACCTACATGGGCAACTCCTCCACTGAACTAGAGCAACACTTCTTACAGACTCACCCAAACAAAATGAAAGCAGCCCTTCCCTCCTCTGATTCTGGTAAAACTTCAGAGAAAAACTCCAATAAATCCAGTCCTACTCTTCGACCATGTGATTCTGGAGACTTGGGGAAGTGGCAAGACAGAATCACTGTAAAAGCAGGAGATGATACACCAGTTGGATATTCGGTGCCCATCAAGCCAATAGATTCCTCTAGACAAAATGGTACCGATACAACCAGTTACTACTGGTGTAAATTTTGCAGTTTCAGCTGTGAATCGTCCAGCTCATTGAAACTATTAGAACATTACAGCAAACAGCATGGGGGAAGCCAGGCAGGAAGCCTTCACCCAGATCTGAATGATAAGCTTTCTAGGGGATCTGTCATTAACCAGAATGATCTAGCCAAAAATGCAGATGGGGAGTTAGTGACAAAGACAGAGAAGGGTGCGAGTGTGGCAAAAAAGAAAGACTTGACTAGCAAAGGAGCAGAGGACAGCATGGTGACAAGCTACAACTGTCAGTTCTGTGACTTTAGGTACTCAAAGAGCCACGGCCCAGATGTAATAGTGGTGGGCCCACTTCTCCGTCACTATCAGCAGCTACACAACATTCATAAATGTACCATTAAGCACTGTCAGTTCTGTCCCCGAGGCCTCTGCAGCCCAGAAAAGCACCTTGGAGAAATTACTTACCCATTTGCTTGCAGAAAAAGTAATTGTTCCCACTGTGCTCTCTTGCTTTTGCACCTGTCTCCAGGGGTGACAGGAAGCTCTAGAGTCAAACACCAGTGCCATCAGTGCTCATTCTCCACTCCCGACGTGGACGTTCTCCTGCTCCACTATGAGAATGCACATGAAGCCCAAGCGTCTGATGTCAAACCAGAAACAAACGCCCTGCCAGGGGCAGAGGGGCCGCTGACGCTCAAGGAGAACAAAGAACACTCATGTACCAAATGTGACTTTACCACCCAGGTGGAAGAAGAGATTTCCCGACACTACAGGTACAGTGAAGTTTCACATGATTAATGATAGGAACCCAAACAAACAGCCCACCCTTAGTTCCTTAATGAAATGTCACCGTTCCCCAAACATTTGAGGAAACTGGAAATCAAAATAGGAATGTGTATAGATATAAATCTTTACAGCCAGAGTCCAATCCAACATCCACTTTGTTTTGGAAAACCACCAGCTAAGTCGGTGGATTTAATTATACATTTAAACCTGTGCAAAGAAGAGGGAGATTTGGATTTGTGTGCAGATGCTGAAGTTCCAGCATATTTGAGGTTTGGTCAACTATTTTCCACCCAGAATCTTTTAGGTACTATTTTAGTTCAGGCTTTTTACCAGAAAGCTGGCATCTTCATTCAGTAGGGGAACACAAATGGCTTTACTTTCCAAGATAGACTATGAATCCTTTCATGCTCCCTAACAGTGCTTCAATGTACTACCTTTTTGTAGTATTTTCCATTCCCAAGTCCAGCAACACAATAATTAGTTTAAGAGCATTCCACTGCTGTTTTGGTGTTGGTTTCACACTGGGAGCAGACACTCTTTTGTCTGTTGATGTCATCCCCCAAGATCCTTTTGCAGATGCTTATTTTCGTGTCCTTCTATTTATTTTAAATGCTAATGTTCCTATTTGGAGGTGGACGAAGCCAGTCTCCTGACTCAGTCTGACACAATGTCGTAGTGGCAGCCAACTCCCTGCTTAACTTCTTGGGTCAGTTCCTGGGCTGTTGTAAACTGGCAGTCCAGTTTACATCAGAGGAGGAGCTGGCTCTTAAGCTTTCTCAAGAGCAACAGTTATGTGCTGCTGCAAAAGCAATGTTAAATATTAGAAAATCATGCTGAATATGTTAATAGTTAAGGCTAATGCGTCAACAACAACGGAAAACTCGGTATCTATCTCATCTAAAAGATCTTTGCATGGAAGCCAGCTAGAACGAAGACAAAAGAAGATGCATTTTCAAAGCTAAAGCTTTGTTAAAAGCTCAAGAAACTGTGCCACGTTTAATAGATTCCAAGACATCCAAAATTAACAAAGGCATACTGGGGCATGATACTTTAATAGAGATTAAAGCTGGGGGCATCCAAATGTTGCCCAACAGAGGGCTGCATTGGCAATGTATCAGGAGTCTATTTAAAAAAAAAAAAAAAAAGAGCAGATTGCTCATCTTTAATTTGGAGCTAGGGCCCACGGAGGATTCAGGTCCCAGCATGCAGTGCCCCATTTTTGATCCAAGTGGGCCTGAGGGATGTTGTGCGGATTAATTAGTTAATGTTTGTAAACTGCTTTGAAGATGAAAAGTGGTATCTAAGTTCCAAGCATTATTATAGCAGCTTTGAGCCATGCTGTAGAACTCCATAGGCAGCACTTTGTCCGCCGCTGGGGCATGGCACGATCTTTTTTTAGTGGTTAAATAACTGGAAGATTGAAATTGCTCCTTGACTGAAAAAAATGCTTTTATTTTGCTGCAGCTGGTAATTTAAGTTTTAACAAGCACGCCTAGTTAAAATCCTTTTTCCCAAGGAAAGGAGAAGCCATGACTTTCAAAATTAAGTGCTATGTCTGAGATGGGGTAGCAGTAGCTTCTCCTTCAGAGGGCTCAGCACCCTGCGGCTCTGGCAGTTGTCACAGGGAACTGCACTTTGGAAAATCAAGAGATACACTTAAGCGTTTGAATCTCAACTGGTTTGTCTAAAATTAGGCTATTCTGTTTCAGACACTCAGACAATGTATTTCGTTAAGCCTTCAGTCTATGACATTATTGAGTACTTGGAGGATGTTGTGTAATTAAAGTGAAGTACAACATCCCCATAACTGCCAACTTCTTTCCCTTTCTCCTTCCCTTCCCCCTTTTTGAGTTTTGTTTCTTCTCTACGTGTACTGCTGCTGTTTTCGCCCAGTGAGCATCTTCTTTGAAATCACAGAAGTTAGTTCAGTTTGTGGTAGGTGCTCTGTAATGGCAAACATCAGCAGGTTTTATTGCTTTTCTATGCATAACCTAGTTTTCACTCTTATCAAACTAAAACAAATGGAAAGAGAGACTTTTGGGGCATTATAGCTTCCATTATTATTATTATTATCATCATCATCATCATCATCATCATCATCATCAATCATCATCATCACGCTTTTTGGTTTTTAATTAAAGTTTTGCATGTGTTGGGTATGTATTTTCTTTCCCTTTTTAATTTTATGAACTAAAGATACAGAATATTTCAGATTTTAAAAAGTAGAAGATCTATTAAATAGTAGTGTTAGGGGGTTACGTGACACACAGAAACATGCTGATGTGGAGTCAGCTCACATCCTAGCTGGCCTTCTCTGTGGCTTCATCAGCGTTTACCTCAATAAAGCTGTTATGCCATATGTTATGTATTTCTGATGTATTTAAAATGCTATACATGCACATATATCTAAAACCTGTCCATTTATGCAATAAGGAGCTGAATGGATTCTAATGATAGACATAATACTAAGCATTAATGTGGTGGCAGAAAGTGTTCTGCTGCTCACATATTTAAGTTTACCCGTGATAATTTGTGAGTATCAGAGCTGGCTTTAGATGCTACTTACGTATTTTGGTTCATGTATTTTTTGTCTGCATTTTTGATTATTTTAGGGTTTGAGTCATATGCCTGAACAGCATGCTTAATTTATTTTCTTTTTATTTTGTTTCCTTTTGGCTCTACATCTACAATTTCACTATGTCTGCTAGCTAAAAAATTTTCTCTGTCCCAGTATTACTCCTTTGCAGCCATGTGTATGCAACAGTATTAGAATTTGCAAAAGTGGTTCTTTCCAAGTTTTCTGTCTACAGAAACATATACATACACTTAACGCTCATTCAGTATTTCTTGACGTGATTATTTGAGAGTTGTTCAGTTAAATTTGAAGTTAATGAATCACATTGCACTTGAGTTTACTTGTATTTAAACCTCACTAAAATGTGCTTACTCAAATAAATCCCCAGCAGGTTTATTGGCCTCCATTTTCTACTAATTCTGCTACTACTCATTTTCCATTGTACCTCTGAGGAATCAGGTACTCTTCATGTTCATTGCGAAGCTTAGTTTTTCCTCAAAACTGTCTGGTATTCTGTTGAGCTAAAAGATGCCAGCACTTGTAATTTAGATAAAAATCATACTGAGTATTTGGGGAAATTTTGCATGTCAGATCTCTTAGTCTAGAGATTATTTTCCTGCTTGCTCCAAAATAATTCATTTTTAAATTTTAATTTTTGTCTTAAAAATGAAAGAGGCTTCTTGCAGAAGTTTGGGTTATTTTTTTTAATTTTGCTAAAAGATGTGGGAAAACAATGCATTTTCTCGTTTTTGCAAAAATTAGAATTTTTCATGTAAATCCTTATTTGTCAAAACAACTTTGACGAAGCATTTATCAGTGCTGGTAGTAATTAAAAATGCTATGCTGAAAACTGCTCTAAACTTCTTTTTAAGAAAAGATAGGGTAGTGATTCATTAAAAACTACAAAACAGAAAAAGAAAATAGAAAGGCTCAAATGAAATACAAGCTTTGGCAATGGTGTAGAACCATTTTTCTAATTATTTTGAAAGTGTGGATGACAGCAGTTATGTAGCGTTCTCTTTTGAAATCAGTATCGAGTTAATTTGAAATTAAATATTTCCTGACTTCTTAAAGATCAGTGGGGTAGAGGGGTAAAAGGCCAAGGGGTCCTCGGGGCTGGTGCCTCCCCAGTGCCAAGGCTGCATGTCGGGGACAGGGGTGTTGGGGCTGCCCCTCCCCACTGTCAGGCAACAGAAGCGGGAGCAGGGTCTTAGACGTGCAGATTATGGAAATGCAGAGCCCTTGGGACACTCCCCAGAGAAGCCAAGCCAGGGCAAAAGTGTAAATTGAGGCCCAGCAGCTCCTGTTTTTTCGGCAGAGCAGGAGTCTTCCCTCATTGAACAACAGCAGCAGCTGCGAGGACCTTTTCCATCCTCCTGACACCTTAATTCACTGCTCTGAACTTGTTTGCTCTTGCCAATGGCTTTTGCTCTGCTTTCATCTCAGCCTTGCTCTCCGCTCTGCCCGTTCTCCTCCTCTTCCTGACCTTCTGCTGAGTTTTTTCGCTTGCTTTGCTCGCTGACTTTCCTTCTGAATACTTTCCGCTCCCCACAAGCCTGAGTGCAGCACCCATCTCAAAAGTGAACTTTCTTATAAGCCTGTTTCTTCATGAGAAATGCTAGTAATTATTATATTCATAATGAAATCCAAAACATGCAAAAAAATGGGAGTGATACGACAGCCGTACCTTCATCCAGAATATTTTCTATGCCCTAGAGCCTAGGAATGTTTTCAGGTAATTTAAAAAAAAAACAAAACCGCTTGTTTTTTAGAGGATGGTGTTTTGTAATACTTCAGACTGGTTAGAAGTATGTCAACAAGACTTAATTAACAACTGGCTAGTGTCAGGAGTATCACAGCCTATTAGAAAGCTCAAGTAAAGAGCATTAAATCCATCCAAAAAACCCTGCTCAATCTCTCCAGCTTCAAGATTTTGCAAGGGAAAATCCGTATATCTTATAGCACCCAATTCAAGTACATTTCGGTACAAATAAATAATGATAGGATTTTATTAAGTTGTCAGAATGTAACAGTGCAGCAGAGGTTTGGCCTGAATTTCCTGACATTCAGTCTTGGGATTGGGCCATAAATGTTTTAATGTCCATGAATAATCAGGTCTTTGATTTACTTTGTAGTGAAAATAATAATGCTAAGGGACATCAATGGATAGGATGACATTGCCACCCCAGTGCCACATTGAAGATACTGCCAGTTTATGGCTTGAACCTGCTGTTAGTTTGCTTGAGTGGTGTATAAGCAAGATCACAAAAGGGAGAATGCTGTTTCCTTCTTCATTTACATTGCTTTCTTCCATACTGAAGTTTTCCTCAAACATCTCTCCTTTGATCAGCTGTGTATCAATACACTGTATTGCACCTGATGAATTCAGAGTTTCAGATGGTATAACTGGTTTAGCGGTAAAGTGTAACTTTCAGGTAATGCACAGGAGTGCTTATTGTGTACTTTGCAAGTTGGAATTTTAAAAATTTTGTTGCTTAGCTTTGAGGAGCTTTGTGCACAAACCTAGGTGTAACTTGGGCCTTTAGAAATATGGGGTAGGTTTAAAATCTAGTATAAAAAGAAATCAAACATTGCCAACTTGTTTCCTTGATTGCTATCAGGGTGGGGTGAAAACAGTCAGAGATGAAAACATTTTCTTTTTATGCCTTGTTCTGGGAAAGAATAAGTTTCCAGCTTTCAAAAGTTCTCTAATAGCTGATGATAGTTACTATTTTATTATTTGAGACTGTGACTTATATTGGACAGTTCCAAACTTTAGCTTACTTTTTGGAGCGTGGGGGATAGAATAATACACGAGACAAACACATGCGAAGTATGAAGATTTATAACGTCGATGGCAGAGATTACTTTTTAATGCATACTGGAAAAGTGTATGTCCTGAAAAAAAAAAGCCTGTTGGCTTACTATCTACCTAAATCAGTCTTTGTCTTTTCCACATCACAGTGCCTATCACAGTCTTACAGAAAAAACAAAGGAATGCTTGTATGACTCTATTTGAATCAATTGTAAATAATTTAAATGAACAAACCTTTAATGTAATAAAGGTGATTTTAGCTGGGCCTCAGCCATGTAGTTACAACTGCATCTAATATTCGGCATTTATTTGTGGCCTCAGAAGTGTGGTACCACTCCTGTGGTGTATGCTGCTCCTGATCAAAAACATTTAGCCAGCATGGAAGGGGGGGAAAAAAAGAAAGGCAAGTTAGGCAGAAAAAGATCAGCTGTTTGGAGGTGTGATATCTGTAGATGAGAGCCAAGTTAGGAAAGGGGTTAGCTATTGAAATAGCCAAGTTAAACAAGAGACACTTAGCGCTAAGTAGCCTCCCAAAGGATTGATAAACTTTCACATGGGGAGTGTACGCGGTTGAGCCATTAGCCCCAAATGGTGTCTTGTTTAACTTGGCTTTTAAGATAACTAGCCCCTGTCTAACTTGGACTTCCCTGATGGTATCCCACCTTTACGGGGCTGACCCTCTTTATAACTTGGCTTTTTGTATTTATAAAACAGTTTTGATCAGATAGCACTCTCACTTATTTTTTGGTACAGAAAAGAATTAAACTCGGTTTCGAAAAGAATTAAGTTGCAAGAGAGAATATATTAGTGTCTCATTGAGAGACAAGCTGATTTTAATAAAATGCAATCGTAGAATGAAGAAAAAGGAACACGGCCAGAACAGGATTTTAACCCACAGCTTGCTCTCCCACAAGTAGATTTTGTTGCCATAAGGCTGTGTGAAGAATAGCTGACTCTATTTTTTGCATAACTGAATGAGCCCATCTAGTCCCTTAAAATGAATGTAAATACGGAAAACGACAAAAAGAAAACTGATATTGCACAAGGGCCAAAGAAGCTTGAATCTGAATGTGTACTCATGTCTGCACACTGACACAACTGCAAGAAAATCAGACAATGTAAATAACATATGGTTTGTTTTTCCAACAAAAGGAAAGAAGGAAGACAAGGGGGTTTAATAAGTTTGGCAAGTTGTCCCTTCTAAACTATCGTACTCTAAAAGGGACATTTTGTGTAGCGTTCCAGTTCTACAGATGCACTGAGAGCCAAATCCTGCTCTTACTGAAGTCAATGGGAGTTTTGCCATCAGCTTCACTGAGACGAAGATTTGGCCTCAAAAGAATTAATTCTAACAATTGGAGTTGTCAGGGCAGTAACAGATTTCTTATACAAGTTTTGTCCTGTGTGGATAGCGAAAGGCTCGTTTTTAGCTTGGCTAAAGACACTGTTGTGACTCTAAATGCCTGGGGTGTGGATGTGTGAGTGTGTCTGTAGGGAGAAGCCTTCGCAGAGTTATGTACATTTTGATGAACGTACTCTGCATTGGTACGATGCTGGGCGCAGCGGGGCCCAGAGCCTGACGGAGGGCTTTGACCGCTCCTGTGCTATAAACAATTATTCATAATGGCATTACAGAGCTCATAAACAGTGTTCTGTTCCTATGATAGATACAGTAAACGGGTAACTTGTTGTTCTCATGTAGCAACATATGCTTTACATAATTTAGTAATGCAGTACTTTATATAGGCTTTTAGAATAAAAACAGGAAGGCGTGTTATTCCACACGGCTCCACAGCTCATACCCAAGCATTTCTGTATTTGACAGGAAAACGCAGTTTGTAGTGACACAGCCAACTATTTTGCTTTTTCTTTAGAGCAGCATCTTTTAAAGTTGTGTTAAAATGTCCATAGAGAACAAATAAGTACTGTCTGTTGTGTACAACCTTCTGTCCTTTGGTGTATTCTTATCCATAACTTAATGTCATGGTTTAACCCCAGCCAGCACCTAAGCACCACGCAGCCGCTCACTCACTTCCCCAACACCCCGTGGGATGGGGGAGAGAATCAGAAAGTAAAGTAAAGCTCGCGGGTTGAGATAAGAACAGTTTAATAGAACAGAAAGGAAGAAACTAACAATGACACTAATAACAGCAAGAAAGTGACAATAATAATAATAAAAGGGTTGGAATACACAAAACAAGTGATGCACAATGCAATTGCTCTCCACTTCCCAACCGATGCCCAGTTAATTGTCGAGCAGCGATCAGCCCCCCCAGGCCAACTCCCCCCAGTTTACACACTGGGCATGATGTCCCATGGTATGGAATACCCCTGTGGCCAGTTTGGGTCAGCTGTCCTGGCTGTGTCCCCTCCCA
>JAVKLA010000027.1:37857136-37877947 GCA_034782735.1 Sagittarius serpentarius | reverse complement strand
CAACAACTGAAAACATCAGGGTGTTATCAACATTCTTCTCATCCTAAACCCAAAACACAGCGCTTGTACCAGCTACTGGGGAGACAATTAACTCTATCCCAGCCGAAACCGGGATGCTTAACCAGAGCTCCACTCAAAATCATCTTTGTTAACCGGAAGTATATGAAACTGGTGGAAAGCAAAGGATTTTTTTAAACATTTTAACTTTCTAGCATAGATCTGTATTACACAAAGTGTTTTTTTAATACAACTCCCCCTATCCTTTTCTAAATATTTGATTTTGGTTGAAAAAGGTGTGTTACTTCAGTGTTTCTACTGCAATAGAAAGTGAAAAGTGTATTGCAGCAAACTGAAGAGGAAAAAACAAAAAAAAATCCCAGTTAAAATTACATGAAGTTTAGAATAATGCAGTGGAGTGTGAAAGAATGATAGGAGGCCATTGCAAGGCATTGGGTGAAAAAACAGCAGGATTTTTCCCACATTGTATAAGGCAGCGAAGTAAACCTGCTTGCTTTATTTAGAGGAAATCATACTGTAAGTGTGATTTTCTTCCTCTTGGTGGCTAAAACCACTGTGAGAGGGAAGGGCGAGGGGCGACTGCCACGTTAATACGCTTCTTGTTTTCTTCCAGGAGAGTACACAACTGCTACAAATGCCGTCAGTGCAGCTTCACAGCTGTTGACACTCAGTCACTACTAGAGCACTTCAACACTGTGCACTGTCAGGAGATGGACGTCACTACAGCCAACGGGGAGGACAGTCATGGCGTTTCGTCTATCAAGGAGGAGCCAAAAATTGACCTCAAGGTCTACAGTCTGATTAATCCGGATCCCAAAATGGGGGAGCCCATATCTGACAGCATAGTGAAGAGGGAAAAGATAGAAGATAAGGAAGTGCTCAAGGAGAAGGGTTGGACTGACAGTCCCAGTGATGATCTTCGCAATGTGACCTGGAGAGGAACAGACATTTTGAGGGGAAGCCCGTCATACACACAGACCAGTCTAGGCTTATTGACCCCAGTGTCTGTTGGCCAAGAGCAGCCAAAGCCTTTAAGGGATAGTCCAAACGTAGAAGCTGCCCATCTTGCGCGGCCCATTTATGGCTTGGCAGTGGAGAGCAAGGGCTTCCTGCAAGGCGTGCCAGCCGGAGCGGCGGAGAAAGCCGGGCAGCTCACCCAGCCCTACGCTGGATCCGGGGACAGCAAGGCAAAGGACGAATCCCAGTCCTTATTACGGGTAGGAAGCTCTTGTTCTTTTTTCTCTCACTTTTTATGATTATATGTATGTTATGTTTAATTAGGCATGCAAATGATTTCTTCAGTTCCAGAGTAATGCGGTTGGGTTTTTTTTCATGCATGGAAAAAAGAAAAAAATCAAGGAAAGAGTGAAAGACTCAAACTTGTAGAGCCAAACTGGCAGGTAAATGTTCTAAAGTGTTTGCATAAAACAATTAATATATTGATGTAGTATTACTAAGCAAGTGCTTCTGCTTTTGCTATTTAGCTCTGACTGAATTTTGTTTAATCATTCCTGCTAATTGTGCAGGTTGATGATGCGTTTGAAGAAGGAAGGTTTAGAACCCCAGAAGGCTGCACATCTGTTACACTAAAACAACTAATCACCTCTTAAATTTTCTGGTGGTGTGACAGTTCACACTTAAGCAAGATTTCACATTATTCAATAGCTAAGAATATGAAACCTGAGTTAAATATTAATAAAAAGTAACCTCTTTTTTTTGTAAAACAACATAATTATATATCAATTTTGACACTTGTCTGGTTGCCTTGGAAGCAAAAGAAAAAGAAAAAAAGAGAAAAAGAAGGAGCTTGGGTCATAAGAGAAGGAGAATCTTTGTCACACCAAGTAATTCTTACTCTGTCTTTTTTTTAAACAAAAGGACCTATGTATAAGGAACTTCCCCTTCCATCAAGGCATGCTTTTCCCACCGTAGAGAAATCTGAGGTTAGAAAAGGTCTCAAATTCTGAGGAACTGAACAGGGAGACAAATAACTGCCTTTCTCCTGGAGTCACCACTGTATGTTTTCAGGGGCTGCTCCCTGTCTGAACTTCTAGAAACTTTCTAGGAGTGGTCAGTTCACAGACAAACCTCACTAGAATGGAAGTGTTGATCAGCTATTTTTCTTCATTATCTTTTGTAAGAACATTCATAACCATAACATCCATTACTGTAAGAGTGAACAACATGTCAGAAGAAGACAAAAGGCAAGATAAATGTTTTATTCCATGGTCTGCTAAGATTATACATAGGTATATCTGTCTCTGTATACATATATATGTCGCACAAGCTCTTTTTAAATGAAGTCAGTAGTCTTAAAAATATTGCAGTTATTCTAATTATAAAATAATGTGTCTGTCACTTAAAGCCTGCATGCAATTTAGGGCGACCACAGTCTTTTGTACCTTACAGGTCATGAATAGTTACTGTTGTCAGATTTTAAGTGTATGAGAAGCAGTTACGGTATGACAGGTTCCCTGTTGCAAACCTGGGTGTGTGCTCACTGAGAATGGCAGGATTATACTTCTCTCCTCCATGGAAATATGTATAAAAATGTATACATATATCCAGCTAGCAGTGGAGTTCATGCTGTACGTATGATGCTAGTTACATCCCACTTCAATTCTTGCAGTGGTTCTTAGCAGTGCACAGACATATTGGCCAGAGGAGCCATTTATGTTGTGGGTTATCAGAATACAAATAATTTTCATTTATTTTTTGACTACTAAAAAATGAAAAAAAACTAGTAAAATATCTGCACAGGGTCGTGGTAGTATGCAGAATCAGCTTTGTAAAGGTCTAGACTTGGTTGGTAGCTGGAGCCCAAAATCTTAATAAGCGATAAGATAAGGCTATTGTAATATCAGTTTTAGCCATTGGTGAATATAGAAGGGGAAACTGTACACTGTCTGCTTCTTATGCCCTTTTTAAAAATAAATTCAGACACTTTTTTAAAGTCTTTATATAAAAGCACTAATATATGTATTTTTTTTTTCAAATCAGTATTTTCATCACTTTGGAAATATTTTGATCACTTCTGGATATTTAGAAATATGAAGTGCCTGTAATTTCCATGGTTTTCTAAAAAAAAAAAGTTTCAAATTTTTGTATTAACAGTGTATATAAATTAATTCCTTGCATTTTAAAATGTGTACAACCCAACTCTTCTTTTATAAGGTTTGTAAAAGGATTTATTAACATATTAGGTCTATACTGACTGTTGAAACCATACCAACACCCTTCAAAGAGGAATTACTTTCGTGTACACCTTTAGCTACCTTGCTCTTTGAACTCTGTTGTGCCAAGGACTTGTTTGTCTGGGTCTTTTCCTTAGTTATAATATTTTAATTTTCACTTATCTTCTTTGAAAATTGGGCAAGTTGCCTTTGTCACTTTGAAATATTGAAAAAAAAAAGGAAGGAGTTTAACTTTCTACATCTGCTGAACAGAGTCCCTGTTCATATATTTCATCACTAGTGATGAACAGAGGAAAATAGTGAGAATTCAAACTTCTTGAAGGTAAGGGGTGACCTGAATGATAGGAAGTGGTAGAAGATGGAGTGTGATTCTCTGAGTGATATTAATTCCTGTTCCCCTGCATCTGTGGAAAAGATCATAGAAACCTAACTAACTCCTTTATTTTGCTCTTGATTTAGTTTTCTTTAGACAGTTACGGGATACAGTACTGGAGCCAGGAAGTAGGAAGACAAAGTGATGGTCAGCTTGACCAGTGGGAGCTTGGTGTCGGGTATTATCTGATATACATACATGTTACATGTATGCCTGGAAGCTTACTTGGCCCAGACAGGATTGGAAATTGTTCAGAAAAGAACTTCCCTTCCATTCTGGAAAAAGCTACTTTTTGTAATCCTGTGAAATAAAAAAATACTCGATATTGTTAAGCAAATCTCTCATGATTATCCAGTTTTGGAGAAATTCATTTTTCTAATGTGAAAGAGCTAGTAGAAATAGCTAATGTTGTGCTAAAAGTTGGGCCTTTCTAAAAGCAAAGCGTTAAATCAATACATACTTCTGGTATCATATAATGAATGCTCATGCAAAATACTGTATCCCAGGACGACTGGTGACTAAGAAACAAAACCTATAATAAAATCACTGTGGACACCTTCATTTTTTTTTTCTCCAGAGAGTGACACAGAGGAAGCCAAAAATTTGAGATTACTCAGTGAATAAACACTGTAAGAAATGGACTGAAAAAAAATAATCTAACATATCCCTTTGATTGTACTGGCTATTCAGTATTTATAAAGTGGTTCCACTTATTATAAATGATTTGTAATGATTTGACAGTAGCAGTAATAGCATGTGCTTTTCATTTTTTAGTTCTCTCATGACTGGGGGAAGGGAAAGGGGAGATCGTGCTTTTCACATTTTTTCATATAGACAGAGGTTAATACTGCAAATGGGTTTTCTAGATACTGAGTTTAGGAGTGATTAGCATTTTAATAAAATATCAAAGACGATACAGGTCAACTGCGGAAGGGGTGAAAATCTACAACTGCCCACAGAAATCCCTAATGCCTACAGGATAATTGTAAACTTTTGGAAATTACTTGGATTGTTTTTCAGCTTTGCATGTTGTGTAAGCCGTTTATACGCTGCTTTCTTCTTGCATTCCTTCCATGCATGATGGACATGTTCCCTCCCCAGACTCTCTGCTACAGTAGATTATTCGTGGGAGTCGTTAGGGTAGGATTTCTTTCCTTTTTAGCAGCTAAAAGACCGAATCGCTTGTGACCTTTCGGGAGCTGGGGAGCGTGCAGTGGCGATAGCTTGAACTCTGCATGTGTGCAAACACACATACGCAGTGGACACACCTTTTTCCCCGAGAGCGCTTCCAAGCTGTGTGTATGTAACAGAATCTTTCTCAGGGGCTTGGTACACTTCTGTGAGTAGCTGTAATTTATTTTTCTTATTAAAATGTTTCCAGCAGCTGTACGTACAGCGAATCGGTATGTTTTGCAAATGGGAATTACAAAAAATGTACCTCAGCGTGGTACAATGTAGACATTATTTCTGCTCTTCCTTAGAGTAGCTGATTTTGTAGTTTAAAGATTTGTTGATACTGGAAGGTCTATTGAGATGCAAAAATGTTCCTTTTTTGGGTAGCACATTGGCAGCCAGTGGACTCCAGGCCAGGCAGATTGTTTAATGCTTTGACAACGCAGATCTTGGACAGCAGGAACTTTTTGCTAAACTGATTTTAAATGAAGTGTCCTGTTTTGGTATGTGTGGACACTGCAGAACAAAGTTTTCCACCAAATTGGGAATTGCGGCCTGAGCCTTCAGACCTATACACAGACCTGTTTAGCCCACCTAAAGGTCTTGGTAAATGCTGCTGCCTCGCATCGTGGTTTAGCCGATGCAGTTGCAGAATGGCACAGATCAGCGTGTCCTGTGGTGCCGCATAGACCTGAAGGCAACAGGGAGATGCCTGTGTATTAATCATAATTCCTGTAGTGGGGGGATTTGTGTACTGTCAGAGGGAGAGAGAGTCAAATGATTGCGAAGGTACTGGTGATTTTTATCAAAGGCAGACTGCAGGCTGTAACGTTAAATATCTAACTGAAGTTACATTAACCTTTGCTATGAGCTTTTTATATGGGGCAAAGGATAAAATCAGCTCTTCCATTAAATCGAGGTTATTTTGTACCGTAATGATCAGACTGTTTACACACTACAGGAAATCACGGCGTTTCAAGAAAGTTTCCATTTACTTTAAGAGAGTTATTTTCTTTTGGTCTGTGATATTTACAGTATTGGTATTTCATATAGTGTTCTGTCTAGAGCTGGTTGTATGGCTTTAAATTTGGGGGAGACAGGAAATCAGGAAAAGTTATTTATTTGCCCTCTCCATGTTTTGCATTCTCCTATGTAGCTGATTGACAGAGCTAATTTTAAAATGAGCAATTGGGTACGTATGTAGTAAATTTAAGTATAATTGATTTAATATCAGTGTAGTAAATATCAGACACAATCCCCAGTGGTGAAACGTTATTCCTCCTATTACAAAGTACTGACTGCTGTTATCCACAGAGTTAGATGCCAGATTGCTGCAAAGCAGTGGAAATGCTGCACTGGCCTTTGTGATTTCCAAAAGACTTCTCTAAACATTCAGTTCTTGGCCAGAAGGATAACATAACTTTGAGATAAAACCTGCCTCTCTGATGTAGGTAGAAGTATTGCTGCTGCCGCCTTCAGCAGGAGCACAAGGAGCAGCACTGGAAGGTTCAAGCACACAGAGTGGGATCTTGGTTTAAATGTGATTTTTTTGGTGGTCACTGCAGGGTAGTGGATGGAAGGCTTTTTGCGCTTTGGCATTGTGTCCCACTTCCAGCCACCTTTTGACAGAAACATCTTAACGGTATATCTACAGAATTAAATTTAATGCATTAATTATCTCATACATACTGTATTTAAGTTGGTGGAGGTCTCGGATGCTGCACTCAGCCACTTTGGGAAAGAAAAAGTAGCCCTTTAAAGAAGAAACATCTGAAATAGTTTCTCTGTAGCTGTATCTCATTTTTTCCCCATTTCCTCTGACTCTGTTAGAGATCTTTCAGGAAGTATTTATAGTCAAGGCCATTCATTGCCATACGGGTCCTCTAATTAGCTGAGGGGAACTCAGCAGGCACTGTGTCTTACTAAAGCACAGAGCTCTGTCAGGTCAGAGAGCTGCCAAAGTCTTTCGGTTTTTTTAGAAGCACCTGTTTCCACAAGTCTCTGCCTGGGGAGGCAGCGGCTACTTTTTAAAATATAACAACATCCTGGAAAACGGCAAGAATACTCCGACAATGAAAATGAGCAAATAAAGTTAGGACTTGAAGAGAAATTGCTTTGAAGCGTTGGGTTTCCTGAGCAAAACCGAGGTGGGTAAAATCCCCGTGCTGGTGAAGGGCTCATGAACGAAGCTAAAATAACTTTCTGAAGGTTTCAAGTAGTTCAGAAACAAACATGTACTTGGCTGCTTTTAGCAACTACTGGAACCAAACCCACAAGAAATTGAATGTTTTGCATTACTCATCCTGACAGAGTGATCAGATAGGACTGGAAAGTAACTTTCAGAAAAATGTTAACCTGCCCAATTAAAGGCATGTTTCTGGTTTTTGTGTGGGGTGTGTCTGTCATGTGGAGAGACAACCCCACCTCGTGCATGTTTACCCACCCCTCAGTGCGTATTTTTTATTTATTTTTTTTTCTTCTCCCTTTTACGAAATGCGGTTTAGAAGAGAATTAAATGATAAAATCATTATTTGGGTGGGGTGCGGTAATAATGCGAAAGGGCAGCAGCTACGTCAAAATCCTTGATGAAAAGGTGAATCAGTATGTGGAACAAAGGGCTGGGGAGATTGGTACGGGCCCCCGGGCCGCTGTGTAAGCAGCAGGATTTATTGAGGTTGCTATGATCAGTAACAGTGATTCAAGCAGGGAGAACCGAGATAATTCTTGATTTAAAACAAGCTGCTTCATTCGGATGGGAGAGACGGTAACGAAGATGGGAACAAAAGAGTGCTTTCTTGTATTGAACGCAGTGGCCAAACCAGATTGACAATCAGTGTCCGATGCAATTAACTCAATTTTATATTACCCTTCCTAGTTCGGGTAGGAGAACCTCTCTTTTGCTCTCTCTCCAGTCCGGTGTTTGGTGCCCCGGCGCTGGTGGGAGCGAGACGGGGCCGCGCAGCGTTGTCACCCGGACGCTGCGCACCTGCGCCAGGGCCTGGCTTTGCTGGGCACATGCCACCCGCGTGCTTGCGGCAGCCGCTCCGCACCGTCGCTGCCGCGGGGAATGGCGGTCGTTGAACTCGGCGTGAGGGTGGGGGTATCCTCGGTGCCTGGGTACAGCTCTCGCCGGCAGCCCTCGCTGCCCCGGCCTGGCTGGGGGTCCGGCCGCAAAGGGGCCCCCAGTGCTGTCCCCCGGCCTGAACAGGAGCCCTTGGCATGGGGCAGTGTGAGCCAGAGCCTCCCTCGCCCTGGGGTGAGGCTCGGAGCTCTCCCTCCCGGCTCAGCCCCTCGGCGCTACCCAGCCGCCCTTGTTGATGCTGAAAGCAACCCAGTCCTGCAGCCCTTACTTATACCCCGCCTTGCTGCAAACTGGACGCAGTGAATGAGGAAACGTTATTCCTTTAGGTATGACCGATCCTGGGGAGCAGCTATTTTTTTTTTACTGCCTTCAAATACATGCCTGATTTTTTTTTTTTGATTTTTTTTTTTTTTTAAATTATGCTCACAGTGGATGCAGCTCGGTTAAAGCAGTGTCAGGGTATGGAGCACAGCTGTGGGCACTGCAAAGGCAAACAGCACAGCAGCAGCTCCCTCCAGTCTAAACAATTCTGAGAACTGTCAATGGGAAGCCTTGTTTAAACTGGGAAGTCAATGCAGCTTCTCGCACGGTGACTAATTTCAATGATTAGTTGAGCTTTCCCAAAGTTTCAAAAAGTTAAGTGCGACTATAACCGTTATACAGCCCCATTATTGTTCTGTATTGCTAGTAGTACTTAGCATTAGATTATATACCTGAAGTGAAATGGAAGCTTCATTTGTATTTAGAAACTAAGGATAATCTTTGCCAAACTAGATCCAATAAGAAACACACATTCATGTCCAAGGGCAGAACTTGCTGCTAACTTGTAGATTTTCAATGCAAAATTAAATTTCATAGATGAATGCAGGCAAGGATTGTACATAATTCTATTTTTGCCTGAAGTACTATGGTGCTGAACAGTGAAAACCTATGTGAAGATACCTCTAACATCTGGAAGTGCAGAGTTGCTTTCTGTGTTGAATTTCAGACCCTCTACATATATTTGGTAATGAAAAGACAATAAATATACTCTCTTAGAGAAGGGATATTATGATAGACAGCAGATAAATGTTTAATTTATCAGACTAAGAAGGGAGCATTGTAATTATAATTGATTTGAAGGAATCAAGATGCTATCTACATCCAAACAAATTCAAAATGGTAAAGATTTAAAAACAGATTTATGAATAAACAGTGCACACACATGTTCTGTGATTTTTCCATGGAGGTATCTAGGGGTTAATACGCCCAGTTAAAAATGACATCTATTGGAAAATAGTTGTTATATGAACAGACGTGCTGAAACGGAAAAAAAAAATATATATATGTGAGATATACAGAGGGTTTTCTGGAATGTGTTACCTTAGCACTCCTCAGAATGTGCATGTGGCCACCTTGGAAGTAGTCTTAATTTTAAGATCTCTAATGTAGCACAATTGATTTAGTGAACAATTTCCTGCCTAATATGATTAATTTACTTCTTGTACCAAGTTCTGTTTTTAAATTGAAGCTTTATAATGGCTAAATGGTTCTGTTGACGTTTTCTAAGCATTTTTCTAAGTAGCATTATGTGTATTTTAGAAGATCTTACAATCTTTGTTGTAGTGATAAATAATATGTGTATGTAATACAAATCTGTAAATACATGTATTCCATGTTGCATGTTACATTATTTAGAGTTCAGATAGGATAAAATTTGTGCATAAAAATGGGAGGAGGAATAAGGATGTTTTCTCTTTTTGCGCTGTGCACAGTATTAGGTTTCTGAAACACATGGCATGGTGGCAGCCCAGGCTATGCTGCGCTTTGCAGGCAGCTTGCGAATGGACTTTGAAATCTTTGCTGAGTTTATGTATCCCTGTGCTGTCTGAGATTTGCAAATCTCACGTTGGGGAATCGTATGTGTCTAGTTAGATGGTTAAGTCTATGATATCTTGGCTGCTCTAGACCTTAGTCTCCCGATTCTATCTGTAGAATGGAATAAGGGCAGTTTCCCATCTTGAAAGGCAAGAGCGAAGAGAGATGCATTAAACTCTGTGTTGCACAACACTATCATCCTGAATCAATATTCCCAGTTAACTTCTCTGGACATGACAATGTAACTTTTTGCAAGAATACCAACGAAAGAGAAAAAATTAAGAAACAGATTATAATTTTAATTTTAACTGTGTTAAAATTTCTATTCTTTCCCTCAGCTTCGGGGGAAAAAAAAAAAAGAGAAAGCAGGAATTTTGGAGCGATGCATTTGCATTTCTCGTTTGACTTTGACCTCATTTTGGTTTATGTGCCTATGATGTGTATAGTGGCAAACTACACGTTTTCACTTATGGAAAGAAGTCTTTTAACAATGGCTTACAGTGCAGTCTTTAATCATGTGCGTTGCCTCCAGCACTTGCTGAGAGTAAAATTCCACCCTCTCCATTTTCAGGTGGGTTGTACTATCGGCTGTTTCTCCTTGCAAGACTGTATGTGATTTGAAAATTGTGTTTAAATTAAAAAAAGCAAGGAAAAAATAAAAATAATCAGAACATTTGTCAAGAAATTTGTTATGAATGGGAATGAGAAGCAATGCAAACAAGCTTGGAATGAGTTTTAATTCACATGTTATTCTGGGAGCCTACAATTTCTGGTGAGAAAATGGCATATTTTAGGTCTATTTCCTCCAGTTTTTGGCATGGAGCAATGCCTGTTTTGTTCAGTCAGATGTTCAAATGGGAATTTTGGATGCTTAGAACTAATTTTAGTAGGTGGGGGGCAAATTTATTATGATGCTACAAATAGAGTTTGATCACAGCTGCTTCATTGCAATTATAAAAATCGGCTGTGAATCACTTAAACTATATTTACTGGTTGCAAAAAAAATAAATTAATCTCATCTATGCAAAACTCTGTCTTGTTTCCCTTAAAGTTCTGAGTATCATCATTTATATACCCAGTATTTTGAATTTGACTTTATCATGTTGCCAGAGTATTTTCATGCCGCTCTCCCACCGTGCCCCGACAGTAATAGTGTGCTCAGATGACTCTCCCATTCTTTCCTGAAGAAACTGTATCTTTTTGTGTTAGGGTGAATTTCTGAGTTTGTTCTGAAATTACAGTAAATCACACACAAGCTTCTTCAGACTTACTAAAAAAATGTTAGAAACTTCACTGGAAGTTGGGCACTTCAAAGCTCTCCCTGCTCCAGTCTGTACATGACTAAAAGGCTGTAAGGCAGACACCGCAAGGTGAAAGCTTTCAAATCAAAGCAAAACTTAATATACCACTATTATCCCCTTTATAAGACATATGGAGAATAATATCTTTACATATTTATGAGTTTTTTTCTGATAGTAACTGCTTTAATGTTCATGGGGTTATGCTTTTGAGTTAGAAAATACTGAGTTGTACTCCACATTTTTTCGACATTTCATGGCAGCTCCTCTCCCAACCCAAAGTGGATGTATTCCAGATCTGCTTAAAAGTTTGCATTGTGCAGAATAAGCTTAGTCAGCCTGTTTCTTGAGAAGAGCATTTTCTTCACAATTCAGTTAATGGACTCAGCTATGGTGATCATTTTGGCATTCCTACCTGCAGCTGATAAAGAAGACAAACATCTGTAAAGCTCTCCAATGATGGTAGCACAGTACCTGTTAGTGTATTACTGAAATTCATTTATATTTGACTGAGGCATGCTAGAAACTTAAATATTTCCCTTTGTTTAAAATTCTCATAGACTCTACCTTATGCAGTGTTTGAGGGGTGGGGAGAGTTAATGGAAAATGTGATTAAAATCTTGTAGACTTCAAGGCTTGTAAACAGCTTGGCACCTACATACATTTGTGTGTGTGTACGTGTGTTTTACTGGTTTGTTTACTAATTTTAAATTAGGTTTAAAAATCAGAATGAAATTAAAAAAATGAGATTTATTTTTAAATTAAAAATGAAAAGGCTTTTCCACTGAACACAGAATTCCTGTAGTTATTTAGCCAAATGGTTTGTAGGACTAATATTAGTAATTTTTAAAGCAAAGAGTATGTTACAACTTCACTGATTTTTCCATTACAGAAAATTATGTTCTGCTTAGCAGAATTTTAAAATCTAGGTGGATTTTTAAAGAGATCTTTTCATGCCTTTAAGACTGTAAACTTAATCATCACTTAATCAATTTGCCGTTGCTTTCTAATGGCCAGTTAAGCGGTTGAAGGGTAGAAGTGTTTGCAATGGTTATCCATAACAACTGTCAGAGCAGGTTTGATGTAGGGACTTCTACAAAAATTAAGAGGATAGTTGACGTCTGTTAAATTTGGTCCCTCAGTTCCTTGGTATAAAGTTAGCTAAGTGACTCCTCATCTAAGACTCATTTTTAGTCAAACCTCATGACCAACTGTGCGTATATCTCAGAAGAAGTGTTTCATTCAACTTCAGTGCCTCATGTTGGCATTGGTGTAGACCTCTAGACTGAACTTTTTATGAAATGTATCATTTCGCTGAGTGAACAGACAGCCTGGGGTGAAGCCTTAACCATTGCTAAAGGTGTTTGAAGGCTTTCTTAGCGGTATCTTCCTTAAGAAGTGAAACATAAGCCATTTTGGACACCATTCCCCCAGGTACATCACTGTTGCAAGGAAAGAGCATTTTTTAAAACTCTTAAGCTGAGAAATATTTTATCAGCTCTGGTTCTGTAGGTCCTTGGCAAAGAAGTTAAATTTTGTAAGTGCTAGGAAGTTAACAGCACCTCCATCCCGCTGGCCCCACCAAAGGGCTCCCAGCGCCTGGAGAGCTGCAGGGTGTGCCTGGTGCTCTGCCTGGCTGTGAATGCCTCCAGACCCCTGCTGCCAGCTAGTTCTGTCAGTACAGATCTGCTTCCCTCTTTGCTTGGCGAGGTTGCGAGGAAACCTTGCTGTAACCTCTCTTTTCTTGTCGTCTTTAGCTTGCTTTGGCTCTCTCCCCCATCAATCTTTTGTGGAACTCAGTTTTCTGTAGTAAAAGTCATTGAAATTCTCAAAATTTGGAGCTTTCTTTTCAAAGAAAAAATACCAAACCATACATTCTGTTACAAGAACTGTCTAGGCTTTCTGACCTGCCTTTCCTAAAATATACATTGTCTGCATCGCAAATGGAGGCTTCCGGATGGGGAGAGATTAAGCAAAATTGTCTAAATCTTCTTCTTGGCACCTGCACTTTGCCACGGTTGGAGCTAGGGTACTGGTCTGCATGGGCTTTGCTCTGACAGATTCTCTCTCTCGAATGCCTACTAGCATGCACATCAATGGCCCTTGCATCTGATATCCTTCCTACCAAAAATATTCTCATGGCCTTGATTGCTTTCATCAGCACCACCAAGTAAACCTCAGCTACTGGAGGGAGACATGTTGGAGCACAGCAGAAGAACAGAATGGATGAAACTACAAATTGTTAGTCTGTTAAACACAGATTATGTCTTTGGGTACAAATTCTATTAGCGACTGAATGAGTCTGGATGGGTAGTAGCTTGTGGAAGTATTTGTTATGACAAAACCAACTTTTCATTAATAGACAAAGTTACCCTGTTTTCCTCTGTAGTCTGGCCAACATCAAAATGTTTCAAACTAATTTAAGACTTGTAAAACACTGTCTATCAGATACAGACATATGGATTGAACTACTAATTTGCTTGCCATCTGCTGATAAAGGAAGTAAGGCGTCTAAGTAGAAAATGAAGACATTCCCCCCCCCGCCATTGGCATATCATATGGTGCCTCTAGTAGTTGTTTGTATTGACATTTTTATTGATTGTTATGTAAAGTGTTACATTGCATTGACCTGCATCTGCCTTCAATCTGATAATTATGATTTTTTTTTGGTTTACAAAATATCTGTAATCATTTGAGCCTGTAAATTATGCAGTTAGAAAATAACCCACTTTGAATCTGAAAAAATAAGTTGATAGCCATAGTTCTTATTGTGTGAAACAGGAATAAGCATACTCTTTTGCTTGGAAAAGAGAAAAACCTTAAATGTTACTAACAAGAGTTAATTAAAATTATATTTTCTTTTAGTCAAAATTTTCCCTTTCCTCCTGAAAGATAAGGTAGAGGCCAGGAAGAACAATACAATTTCCAACATAAAAACAAACAAACCTGCCAAAACTTTTCTGCTTAGGGGAAAATGGATACTTGATCTTTCTGGGTTTTTCTGTAAGAGTCTTCTCTCACGAGCCCTGATGGTTTGTGCAGGTCCAGAGTTTCCCCCCCAGATCTTTGCCAAGCCTTAGCTGTGCTGGCAATAGCTATTTCATGTGGGGGTGGTTGACCCGGAGGGGCAGAGAAGTCTCTCTGCCTCGCTGCCGCAGGACCAGCCCGGGGCGGCTGCTCTTTGCCCTCAGCTGTAACGCGGTAGTGTTGGGAGCCGTTCCTCTGCCGGGCTGCCTCGCCTCGCTGCTTGCCTTTGGGGACCTGCAGGCTCTAAGAGTTGAAGATTTGCTTGCTGAAATGGTGTAGACTTCTTATTGCAGCATATAGGCCCTGGTTATCTGTGGAAATAATAACAATAATAATCAGTCCATAGTGAAAGTTTAAGTGTTCTTTTAGTAAATGCTTCTTCCATGTTTGGCATTTTCATGAAGCATTTAGAGTTTCCCTGTTTAAAAGTGATGTAGCAAGTACAAAATGCAGTAACTTCTCAATAGGCATACTGCTTTCCTCGGTAATACATTCTCAATCAGTGCTCAGATATGTGGAACTGTGGTTAGTTAATAATAAATACTCATTTCAGCCCTGCTTCTCCATTTTTTTTTTCATATTGACAAGTATTTTATTTTTCGTTGATTGCAGTGATCCGTTTTGAACAGATAGTGCTATAAGTATTCACGAGCTATGTTCTTAAACATGAGTTATGTCTTCATAAAAGTTGTGACTGTACTGTTGATTTTCTTGTAAATAAGGGAAGCCCATTTTTTTCTACAGCAATTGGATTATTGACTTGCTGGAAGTGTAGGATGTAAAGAATGTACCAAACATTTTCTATATGTGTTTGAAATGAAAGTAGTATGGAAAATCACTACTTGTCCAATGTACTGTTTTCTGTTTTATAAATATCTTTTTTTTCTGAAAATTGATGTTACTTGTAATGACCTGCAAAGTCTGTGAACAATGCAGATACCTATGAACACACGCCACCTTCTCTTTTCTGAGTGTGGTTATGTATGGTTTCATTTGAAAAAAGCTAAACAGTTACATAACAAGTTTTCCACAATGTAGAGTTAATTACCATTTTATATTTGGAATTTACACTATGCAGAAAGCTATTGCAACAGCAGCAACATTTTAACAGATAGACATTTGTTGCAGATGTACACACATAGGAACCAGTATCTGTGACAGCAAGAAGTCTGCAAAAGTAAGAGGAAAATGCAGGTAGTATTGATGAAGTAAAAGCTTAGGTAAATGCAGTGCTCCTGTGATGGCTTATGGAAGGCATTAAGGTACAACAAGTACTGCCACTAGTAGTACCATTACTATATGGTTTGCCACATGCTTTCCCTCTGTTTTGTATGGCTTGAGCTGCATCTGATAGGCTCAGGCTGTCCTTGTATTGTGTTTCTACGCCATGTTCCAGCACACTGAGTCCAGATCTACGCTGCATCTGATGCGCCTTTTGGTTTGTGTTCTGGTTTTATTTCATTGAAAACATCAGGACTCTATGTTTTCCTGCTGGTAAATGTTAATATTTACAGCATACACTGGGAAGTACACGTCCAGGGTAATTTTATCCTTTTAAAGGTTTTTTTCTGTTTTTTATATGACTTCTCATGCTGTACCGTATCTGACAATTCCCATGTTTATAATGCTTTGAAACATGTATTGCAATTGATAAAATGCAGGCGTTTACAGCATTGTTTGAGTACCTTGACTGCAGCAATGATGTTAAATTACTGCTAAGAAAATACTACTTCACCATAATCAGGAGGATAGCAGATACTTCGTCTGATGTTGCCTGCCAGAAGCTGGTGAACTTGCTGTTGATGGGCACATTCACCTCAGGGTATTAACTGGCTCTTCCGCAGGTTAATATTTGTAACTCCATTATGTAGCTTGGTAGACTGCCTGAAGGAGATGAGGGTGTGATTGATAGGGTAGGAGGAGCCAAGACCCCTTCTCTTAAACAGGCTGTACGATTTGGGACAAATGCAAATTTCTTTTTTGCTTCTGTTGATGAATATTTTTATTATATAGTAGCTTTCAGAGAACACTGAGGTTTATGAATATTAGCAAATTGCTTTGGGAACGTTGTATATGAGGTAGTTCAGAAGCAGAAAGGTTTATAAAAAATAGCTAAAATCTTGTCTGTGTAGTATACGCTTATCTCTCCTCTATCATCAGAGCTGTTCTTTTGCAGACCGAATTGCCTTACTGTGATAATCTCACACTTCTGACATGAACAAATGGTTTGAAAACCATTCATGTCAGGTCAAGATGGTGAGAACCGCAGATAGACATGAGAACTGCGACTGTATAAACAACATACTCCCATCACCGGACTAACGCAGGTCCAGAGAAGTGGCAGCGTCATTCTCGCTGCTCAGACGTTGCCAGCGTGCTGTTCCCCCCCTTCCCCAGTGCGAGAGAATTGACTGCAACTGTTTATTTTCAACACATGCTTGATATCTTTGTCTGTCTGTCTGTAGATCAGCTGTGCCTTGTTAGGGACTTTACTCATGAGCCCTGAGAATCTTGCTCAACCTTTCATCTCCCTGCCATTTAACTGTGGTTTGTTAGAAATAACTGAGAAAAAATGTAAACTTACTGAAATGACTAAGAAGTCTATAGTCAGTGTCAAAGGAGAGAGAGGATAGACCGAATCGAGGGTGTATGTAAGAGATTAGTGCGTGCCGTCTCAGATATATTTATAATATCTCTCTAGATGGAGAAAGAAAAACTTAACAGTTGTATTTGCCCTTTGTGAAATGTCAGAAAGGATATTTCAGCCTGGTCAATTCCTCTTAGTCTTTAGGTCTCTCTTTGTACTGTGCAAAGGCATGAGAGTGTGGTATTCCCAGCTCTATATAATCCCAGAATATACCCATACGTTATATAAAAAACCCCATGACTATATATATAGCATATGCCGTATTTATATGAGCGAATTTACATAGTTCGATTAAGAGGCTGTAGAGACACTGACGCAGCTAATGGAAACATAGCAACAGCGGGAAGGAAATTTGAGAAGTTTGTGCTTTCTTCACTGTAACCTTATCATTGATTGTCATGTTCAGCATTGCTTAACTGAATCCTGGAGAGAAAATGCTATTTATTTTTGAAGTTTTCAAAGTGTGAAGAAGTCATAGCTCTCAGGTGATCCTTCTGTAGATGTAAAAGCCATTTTTACGTGGAGGAAAATGTTACTGTTTTTCTGGCCTATTTGGAGACTGTAGAGTACTGTTGATGGATTCAGGTGGCCTTCAGCACTTATGTCCACTCCACATGAGTTATTCAAGTGTCTCAATAGAAATTACATGTATCATGTTTTTTGCATGTGCCTACCGGTGCCTTCACTGAATCATACTTGTGCTGCTGCTACGGCTCTGTTCTCCTGCTAAACCAGGAAGACCCCGTCTGGAGATCAGCCAAGTTTTCAAAGTACTGATAGTGTCGGTAGTCAGGACAGAATTATCAAAAGGTACGGATTTTCCTTAGGATTTTTTAAAATGGAACTATATTCATTACCTTGCTGTTGTCAAAAGCACTTCAGCCGGTCATGGTTTTTAGTCGTATCACAGTTGTGAAGTGAGGGTTGTTTTCAATAGCTGGCAATGAGTTGTCAGACATTTTGGCCTAGCATTTCTTCTTTTGGAACTGTTTAAATAATGGACAAAAATTATAAATGTGCTTTATAAACCTGTATCATCAAAATGGTAAGCCATAGGCAAACTTGGTGACTTGAAGAACAGCATCTATTTAACCACCCAATACCATTATTATTTTATAGAGACTTACAGATATGCAAGTGTGGTGGAAACATTTAAAAATAAATGATATTTCCAAAGGGAAAGTTAAAATGTATGCCTTTTCTCCTCTGTTAGCATTTTCTGGAGAACTCTACCATGACCAGCATAGGTATGTCACTCTCTTGTTAGTATGTTGAGAATGTCAGCCTGCCTCGCATCCTTTTTTAGGAGAAGATCTCGAAAGATTCAAGTTGCCCTCCATTAGTAACACCGGAAACAGAAATGGATGAAGTACACTGACATTTGTGCCAATGCAAAGCTGTACAAAAAAGAATGAAAATTTTATCCTGTTCTTGCTGAAATATTAGATTGTTTAAAACCAACGTTTGATTTGGCTTTGTAGATAGCAAAGAAAATGGATGACCTTTTTATTATTTTTCTGTGTGAAATTTGACTTTTTTTAACCAACACTACCACCATTTGGGAACTTGAAGGGCTATGTGGCATTATGACTACAAAAGGGATAGAAAGGACACATTAAGAGAATTTATGAAGTTGCTAGGAAAAAGAATATAATGATAGCAGCAGGAAAAAAAGCCTATCACAGCTTCAAAACAGATGGAGTCCTCTAAGGAAGCTGTCTGAACATGGCCCGGGAACTGTAAATTGCATTTAGAAGATAGGGCTTTCACTGCAGATGGCGGTTCCCTGTTAGAAGGTGAAAGCCAGAACAGGGCTATATGCATGCAGAGAACTGCACTGAATGTGCTTAACATCTTGTGTTTGACATACATCGAAATTTAAGCTGGAATATGAATTGAAAAGGCTAATGTACAAGTTCAGAACATGAAATCTGTCATAGCATTCAGAAATCCAGAAACTTGCTTTCAGGCATAGAAAATTTTAACTAAATACAAAGTAGAATAAATTTGTGGCCCTGAAACTGAAACAAGGCTTTAACTTTGAGTGTCATTTTCAATCACTTTTACACTGAAATATGACAGAAAAGCCCTCTCTTTCCTCCAAGCCGGTGTCATTCCAGAGTCACCAGATCAAAAAGCAGTGGTTTCTCTTTGGGCCTGTTACCCCATACTATTTTATTACCCCATTTGACCTGGACCTGATTTCAGTGAAATAAACGAGAGTTTTGGCTTTGACTGGGACTCCTGCTCTAGGCAATGATCCCTAGATCTTAGGAAAAAAGAAAACCTCCCTGAAGTTACCCCATCCCATGGACTTTCAGGGCGGGACTTGTCTCATCTAATTGTGATGGAGGTGTCTGTGCCTGAGTTACCTGTCTAGGATTCTTGGAGCCAATGCAAATTTAAACAACACAGTTGTGAAGTACAAAAAGTGAGCTACGTCATCAAAAAAAAATATTTCTATATAGTCAGAGAACTGTACGTTTTTTGGACATTCATTGTATTGGCTTCGTCTCCAATAACTATGAAGGAAGCCTAGACACATACACCACTACACAGCAATTAACAGGAGGTGATAAAAATAAAAGGAGTGCCTGCTTCTGCTTTGTCCAAATGGCAGCCTTATCACAGAAGGTAGGAAGCAAAACTTTGGCATATCTGCAGTTAATGACTCTTCTGTCTCCAAAATGTAATTTGTCAGCTAATGGGAAATACTAATACGGCTTTAATCAAGAAGGCAAGGGGGAGGTTTAGCCAAAACTTAAAACATTATTTCATGGAATAATTAGTTTTATTTATTAGTAGTTTTATTTTTCTTGTTTAATATACGTGTCTAAATTTCTAGGGTGACATTTCTTTAAAAAGGGAATAGTGTAAGGTCATTGAAGATGAAAGCTATATTTTCAGTACTACTCCTTGCATACAACAAAGTGATAGTCATTCTCTGGAAGTATATTTAAAGATGTGCTAAACTGATGGCTTTGTAAGATAAAACTAAAATCAGAGGGAATGAAAGGGTATTTGTGAAGTAGGAAAAGGGAGTAAGATGGAAAGGAAAAGTTAATGAGCTTATTTGGCTAAGACTGGGGATGATTCCTTCAGTACATGAGATGTGTGTATGTATGGAAAATGAGTGTTTCCTCTTGCTTGGGCTAACTACTGAAAAGTCAGGAAGGCCTAGCCTGTAAGTGAGCCAGAACAGGTAAGGGCATAAGGGATCTGAAGAGAAAGCATGTCTCTGAGAAGCGGAAGAATTAACTAGGAAAAGTGGCCCAAGGAGCTTTGTCCAGAGCTCTACAACATAGATTTTTTTGCATGTCAGACAAGCTTTTAGTGCTTTATTTCTTTATACCTCTCATTCTTAGTGTACCTGCCTTTGCCCCTTCTGAATCTGTGAAATCCATCTCAAAGTGCAGTAAATAATTTGCTAATGTCCATTTTAAGTTACTGGAGGCCTTGAGCGATTATCAGTGATTTGCTACCCTTTATACATTGGTCAGCTCTTTAAATCCAGAAATGCAACCTCTGACCTAACATTCTTGGTGATTCCTGTTAAATATTCAGTGATGTTCCTTTAAAGCAGCAACAGCAACCGAGATATCAAGAAATGAAGGACCAGTACACAAAGTTCAAAAACTGTAAGACAGTTTATCATGGTTTTTTTCTGATTATCGTTGGTAGGAATGACCTTCCTGGGTCAGGTACTTCAATGTTTCCAACAGGTTATATGAATAGAGCAGCAATAAAAGGCCACTGCATAGCATGTGTCACGGGAGCAAAGTGTGCAGTATTACTAGTTGTTAAATGATTTTTCCCCTGTGTACATGTGAAAGTCATTCTTTCATACACAAGGTCTGTGCAAGTCATACCTGCTTAGAATAAGCAAGAAAGGAAGTGTCTGGATTGCGTATTGAACAATGTATTTGAATTTTAAAGGCCTTTCACTGATTTACTAAGCTATGTGTCCTGGTTTTGGCTGAGATAGAGTTAATTGTCTTCCTAGTGGCTGGTACAGCGCTGTGTTTTGGGTTTAGTATGAGAAGAATGTTGATAACACCCTGATGTTTTCAGTTGCTGCTCAGTCGTGTTTAGACCAAGTCAAGGACTTTTCAGCTTCTCCTGCCCAGCCAGCAAGAAGGCTG
>JAVKLA010000027.1:37842712-37857036 GCA_034782735.1 Sagittarius serpentarius | reverse complement strand
TTAGTGTCATTGTTAGTTTCTTCCTTTCTGTTCTATTAAACCGTTCTTATCTCAACCCACGAGCTTTACTTTATTTTTCCAGTTCTCTCCCCCATCCCATTGGGTCAGGGCGGGGCGGGGAGCGAGTGAGCGGCTGCGTGGTGCTGAGTTGCTGGCTGGGGTTAAACCACAGCACTGTATCTTGGAGTGGCCTCCTGCTCCCCTACCACTGTCAATAGGATAAGGGGTTGTATGTGGGTTTCTCCACTCGTATTCAGTCCCTCTGTACTTTTTTCATCACCTCATTCAGATGACCTACACCTTGCAGTTAATGGGATGCATGGGATGAATTTCTGGAAACTGCATGGTATATGCTGTAATTTGGAATTTTGAAACCACGTTTGTGGAGTCTTACTAATTGCTCACAATTAAGTGATGGGTGTGGATAACTGTTGAAAAAGAATAGATTTCTTCAAAGAGAAAGAAAAAAAGCTCCATAACTGGATTCTTATGATTCAGTAACCTTTCTTGCTTACAATAGTTGTCACAAAGTGGAGGCAAGAATGGGCAAAAATCTTGAGCTGGAGGCACTGAGAATACAGGAATTTTTGTATCACCTAATAGGAACTTAAATGAGATGCTTAAGTAAGAAGGGTAGTTTTCTTAGGCTCCTTCTACAGTGGGTGAAGAGAGAGAGGTACCTCTGGAATGCAGATCAAAGCAGAGGCATATTTGCCTTCTCAAACAATTTCTCTTTACCTTGACTGACAATTTAGGAAGCCTGGGCAGATTACTTAATTTAGGCCTGTAAATTAGGTGACTGAAGTTGGGCGATACTAATGACCCTCTGTAACTCTCTGTGTGTTACATTTGGCGGAATTTTAGTGTAAAGAATCCTACAGGCAAAAAGCAGGTGAGTAAATTCAAATACGCAAGTCCGCGTTACTCTAGATCATTTCACACCCAGTTATGCTGATACAAAGAAGTGTTTTTAAGTGAGGCAATTTTACGAAATGCCAAAGCTTGCCTGAAGATGATCCAAGAAAAATGAGAAGCCAGCCCATAACGTCCATTACAGACTCTTTTCTAAATCTTTTGTTACAAGTGTAAAACACCTTTCTACACTGCTTTCTGTTCAAAGATCTCCTAAGCTTGTCCAGCCCTCGAGAATTTGATTTGTCATTCAAAGACAAATTAAAACAAGCAAAACCACCTGAATTTTGAGATACTTACAAAAGAAGTGTTTTGTCTTCATTCTGCACCAGGCATTAGCAAACAGGAAGGTTTTTTTGCAGAGGAAAGCAGCCAAGGATATTGTGATGGGTGCTGTGCCTTGCTACGCATACAGAGCTGTGCGTGTAAACTAGAAGTGTTAAGGATTGGTTCCTGGTCATAAGAGGTCCTTAAAACAAAAAAGCCAAACAAGCAAAAAAGCAGAACCCTCATCGTACTGAAAAAGACCTAGTCACATTGAAAATTATCACCAACTCCAGTAAGACCTCATCATGTTGAATTTTCCAGATATGCTTAAATGGTAATTTTTTGATGTTTAAAAATTATTTTATTGTTGAACTGCATGACTGACTGCTTTTTTAAAGTTGATTTAACCTCTTCACCACTGAACAATCTGTAATACTTTCCCTTGCAATTTTTTCTTTTGTGTTTCCCAACATAGCTAACAAATACTGTTTCACAAAAAAATCTTTTTTTAAAGGTCTTACGTCACTTTAAAACTTGTTGAGAGTACTAATGTGGTAATGTTGCTGATTATATTTAGGCAGCAAAGTGTGTCTTAAGCCCTTCTGACACACTAAGGATGAAAGGCTGTCCTAATGGTATCTCTTTTTTTTCTTTAAAGGAACTGATGTGTTTCTTGTTTATGGGTTTATGGACATTTTTATTGCGGCAGGATATTTCTCCACCCCAATTTTACAGGGCAGCAGTAAATGCTCAGCAGCTGGGATTCTTGCAGCAATATGAAGAAAGTCTTTCTTAACATTTCCATCTTTATAACAGCAGTTACAAAATGGTAACTTTGATTTCTTAAATAATACATGAATTCATGTGTGGTTTTCTGGGTTGTGTGGGTTTTTTTGTTTTTTTTTAAAACACATTGGTGACTAATACTTATCTCACTTAGTAGTTACCTTTCTCTCCTGAAGTTTACAGTAAGCTGGAAAACGGCTATGCAGTTGCTTGTTGACTGTATTGTGCTGTGAGGATAGATTAGGTGGAATAAAGTTACTCGAGCGACTGGATCAATTAAGTGCCTATGTAATGCCTGTGTAATAAATAAACACACTGTTTTATGAAATAATGGCAATTTTAACAACATGCTAAAACATTTGCAAAACAAAGAGTGGGTCAAATTTAGTACAAGAGTGTATCATCGTGGAGGAAATAAAATTTACCTTCCCATCCACTGTAAACCTGCAGAGGGAACAACAGGACTCTGCTGGGTCAGAAAGGTCTGGCTGCTGTGGCTCTTCAGGAGGAAAGTGGCCTGTGTATAGCTTGCAAAAATTGTAATGTGTACATCTCAGTACAGCTTTACTGTCGGACCTTGCAGCATTTAAGATTCAAAGACAACTTAGTGTTTGGATTATTCCTTCTTACCCTGTTTTAGTAAGGTATATCTAAATGTCTTCCACTATTTAGATGAGTAAAAGGGACATTCAGATGTATGTGAACTCACTTTTGGACAAATGATGATCAAAGAGCAGGTCTGGGGAACATCCGAGTTCCCCTTGGAATTCATTTCAGCTGAACCAATTGTGTAATATACTGTTTTAAATGTAAAAACCACATCTAACCTAGACCGTAAAGATACAGTGATAGAAAAGGTTAGCTAGTTTTTCAAATGCAGTGGAACACAAGGCAGTATGTACTGTGAATTCTTAAAGCATTAAATTACATTTAGACACAGCAGCGTGGCTTGTCTATGCTGGATGGACAGATCAAGTTAGGTAGTATGTTTTAACGAGGTCATGCTATCGTAGCCTGGACAAGGTCTATCGGTACTTGTCAGTCACTTTATTCTGGTTGCTTATCTAATAAGAGTTCACCTCTGACAGTTGTGTATAAATCCAACACTGGATTCTCTCTGGAAGGTATCTCCAGCAGCAAGAACTGAGATCAATGTCTGAGTTACAGCATCACCTAGTCATCCCTTAATACATCACTGGAAACATGGAACAAAAGTTAAAAAAAAAAGAAATAAGGAAACCAATCCTAGCAGTGACTACCATACCTTCCTTTGAATAGTAAAGCTGTTTTGCTTTTTTTTTTAGTATAGCTATTTCAGTGTTTTGATAATTCGAGGAAGTTTTTGATTACAAGTGATTCACTGTTTTTTTCCTGGTAATATTGTAGCTGAATATTGGAAATGATACATTACAAAGAGTATTTTTTATTTGCTTGTTCTTCCCCCCCCTCCCCAATTGCTCTCCAGCTAACCCACTGGTTTAGCGATTAGCACCAGAGCATTTCACACAGTGTTTTGAGCTCAGTTCCCTGGCTGCAGTTCACTCAACCTTGACGTAAATCTCCAATAAGTACTTTGTGAGAGGTTAGCCTTTTGTGCAGGGTGTGTGAGAAATCCTGCCTGACCAGGTTTGTTACAGAAACCAGTGTCAAATTGCCTTGCCCCAAGTGTTTGAATACGAAAGAGGGGGATGGGGGTGGGGGGTATCATGCAAAAAACCACCCTTGCTCTCCACTTCCAAGAGGCTAATTGTTCGGAAAAAAACCCCAGTGTTTGGACTTACGATGTTTTAGTGCTGATCTGCCTATGTCTGGCACTGTCAAGTGAGCCTGTGATGATTTACAGTCTGCAGGTAGAGCAGCAAGTATGTCATTCATAGAATCCGCCTTCTGTGTCGTGCTTGTTGAGGCTGGTTGCTTTTAATTTAATCTATTTGATCGTGCTCTTTGCCTTAGGTGATCAACAACCTTTCATGTAAATCCTAGCCAATCTTATAAAACTAATGGAGAAGAAAAAAAACACACCAAAACACTAGCACTGTAGTCATGCCTTCGTTGTTGATGTCAGCGGTGTCATAGGAAGGCAGATAAGGTATGCAACGCTCCTTTTTTATAAGGAACATCTCCTCCCTTCTTTACGTGGTGGGTTTTTTGGTTTTGTTTTGGGTTTTTTTTTTTTGAGAAAGTTACATCCTTTGGAAATGGGAACAATGCATTATCTTATTACCTCAGGGCCTCGTGCATGAAAACCCCGTTGAAATCTCTTTGCCCTTCTTCCATATTGTATAAAAGTGGGCTGCTCCCAAATAGATTTAGAATTCAACACCTGTACTCTTTCTTTTAGCAACCTTCACATTAATTGCACTTACGCATTAGTAGAGGTCTTTTGGATTAACTCTTTCATTCGTGGGAAGCAGATCCACAGAGGTTTGCATAAACTCTTTGGGTTTGAGGCTGGAAGTTGCTGGAATACATTTTGACAAGTCACCCACTTTATCAGAGTATGACAGTAAATGGCAGCAACATTGCTTAAAGGGAATGGGGACTTTGGCTTCACAAAACCAAGAAGCAGCGCAGAATCTGCAGCGAGGGACAAAAAGCCGTCTCTCCAGCTTAGCAGGCAGGGCAAATGAAATTCTTCACAAGGGACACGTTGCACAGGGGCTTGCTGTGATTTATTTAATGGGTCCACTGACTTCAGAGAGTCTGGCTTGAAGGTTTTGGAGGGAGAGAAGAGGACAGGAAGAAGGAAAAAGTGCTGGAAGGAAGAGGGGGAGTCCTCTATTTTTGCCAGGTATTCTGTTTACTTGGAATGAAACAATAATAAACACAGACTTTGAAGGCCATTATTTCCTTACTGCTAATTAGCTGCAAGAGCCTTGACAGGGAGGTACAATCTGAATTTGAGCTACTGAGTAAAATACAAAGATCAGAGCACAGTCTGTCAGTTGTCTTACGTTCCTGAAGAACCTAATGTGAGTTGGTGTTGATCTGTGAGGATTGGCTTTATGCCTTTTTGTGCTTTGATTATATATTAAAAAATAAAGTGCTTATCTTGGTGAATTCCAGTAAAAATTTAGTTACAGTACTTTCAAGACCACTTTGCATTTTGTTAAACAACTTCTAAGCATGAAATAATCTTAAAATCTAGTGTGTTGCTCCAGGCTTTTGAGATATAATTTTTCATAATGGTTATCAGTATCATCATCATAAAAATAAAAAATCCTTACAGTGAGGGAGCATTTAAGCATTATGATTTGGCAACCAAAACCAGAAAATGACAAAGTTAAAATTTTCTTGTGCCCCTTCAAACTGCTTGCTTAGTAACTTGGTGGTCCTTAATTGCTTGGTATTTCTAAAATGGGAAATAGAATTGGATGTGAAATACAGTTGCAGAGTTCGGTTGTCAGCCTCCACACAGTCGTCTTGATCATATTTGCTCAGAATTCCTCATGGATCTAAGCTAGCTGCAGTGTATAACAGTTTCTCTCGCTTGCATAATTTATTAGCTCAGACCCCAACTCCGCTTATCCATAAGATGTAAATAGCCCCACTGAACTGTATCCAGCCACCAGGATCGTGTTGCAGGGTCAATGCCCTGGTTGCAAGAGGGCTGGGAAGCAAGATAATACATGTTTTTTAAATCCTCTTCCTTTTGTTGTGAGACTTTTGTCTTTAAACGGTTGGCTAATTGCCATTCTATTATCTGACACTGGTATATTTGCCTCCTCCACCGCTGCCTATATTAGTTTTACTTCCCTTCTGAAGACCCCTGTTTGTTTTCATTGTTATGTTTTTTGTGTAGGGAGGGGGCTTTCATTGTTGCCTATGCCTTAGGTTCTCTGCCCCCCCCCCGCCCCTTGCATCTTTTTCACTTCCCCATCTTTTCTAACTAATTCTTAATAACGCAAAAATGCATGAACACCTAGCCCCCTCTTTTCTCCCGCCACCTCCCCTTTTCCTCATTTGCCCTGTGTCATGCAGTCATAGCCCCAGCTAGCTTAGCTACTACTCCAAATCAGAGTACATAGTTCCTGGAATAATAGCATAAATTTTAATTAAAACTGTCATGGTTCTGAGGAAAAATAAGTAGATATTGCCTACTTGTTTGCAATAGGCCAAATAATTGAAAGCTTTTTGCTGACCACAGCAGCAAAACTGCAGATGAAAATTGTCTTTTCTACCCACAGATCAGATAATTAATGTAGTATTTGATGTCCAACTTAACTACCTTTCCAAAGCGAAGAGCATTTTTTCCTGAATGCAAGCTGCCAGTGTGGACATAAGCACGTGCTTTGGAAATCTGCTTGGAATGAGCTGTTAATCCCTGGTGGAGTTGTGATTATTAGCGCTATTATCTGGACAGTTTAGGAGAGAGCATTGTTAAGCACTAGAAAAAGGGCTTCCCCAGTAGATCTTCTGAGTCCTGTTCTTTCCTGGTATTCAGCAGATCACAGTTGCCATATGCATCAGTTCACTTGTCTAATAAATATCTCTCACTGTGAGACTGTGGTGATAAACATCACCATATACACGTCAATACCTCTCTCACAGGTGGAGTGGCTTGAAACATTTTCAGGTCAGGCTTTTCAACAGAATAAAAACTACCAATCAAATTGTTTACAGCAATTTCAGATTTTTCCCCTGCTATATTAGTGTAAAAATAATACAATTTTTGCACTTAATTTTGTAGTTTTGAAGTGAAGCTGCTGCGTAAGTCCAGAAATAACATTACTATAAAACACCTGCAATAAATATGAATCTAAATTGCATAAAATGTATGTGATAAGGCATGCTAATTTACAAAAGGTTCTGCTTTATCAAAAAAGGAGAAGAATGAGGCAAGGAAACGCTAATGCGTGACTTACTTAAACTTACTTATCACCCTTGCAATGAATCTTTTTCTGTTACCAGCTTGAGATTTCATAACTGCTAACAAGCCAGCCGCGACTGTTGAACTTCAATATATCAACAGTCCAAAGAAGAGCTATTAATTAACCTCAGTGACTGGTGTGGTGAGAGCTTGGCTATTGACAGTTGTCACCTCAGGACACTGCTGCTGTTAGTTTTCAGCACAGGGCAGAACTGGGATTCACCTGAAGATTGTCACAGGGAGAAGGAAGATGGTTGGAGTGGAAGGCTCAGATTTGCCACTCTGACCCATGGTCGCTTTGTTGTACGTTAGGAGGTGGGAATTCCTTTGATGTAAGACACAGCTCAAATGAAGGCTGCAGAATATGGTGTAAAATTAGGAGTGTGGTTAATTCCAGTGCTGCCTAATGTTAGTACAGAATTTTAAAGCCTTTTTCTTTAACTGTGATGTTTGCAGTGTCCCAACCAGGGATTTGTTCCCCTCTGAGCTGGATTGTAAAGCAGTGCCACAGACCATGGAATTCATCGTGGCATGACGGCATTTAAAACCTCAGTCGAACCTTGTTCAGTATCTGTAATGTTTTCTATTCTGAGCCTAAAGAACAACTCAGAGCTGTGACTAAAGATAAATAGTGCAGTATTGTCAACATCCTGTAGATGTTATGCTGCAACTGTGCAAAATCATTAGGTTGGTCACTTACTGGTACCTTAATGCTGGGTCTGGTGGTAAGCTTTAGGGAATATATTAGAGACGAGAGATTAGTTTCTTTTATGTTCCATTGCGGTTTATGCAGTCTGCAAAGGAAATGCTCTCTTGCCTTCTGGTGTCAGCCAAGTCTTTTGGGTAGGTTTTTCCTAGGAATAGGAGGGGTTATTATTGTCTTTAATTTTCTTTTCTTTTTTTCTTCTTTTTTTTTTTTTTTTTTTTTTCCATACCAGTAAAAAGACACGTTATTTTAACTTTTTAATATGCAGGGTATGATAGGGTCTGAACTGGCTAGAGCTTCTTGGTGGACCTTCCTAGATCTTTTCATTTTCAGTAAGCGGCCTGAAATCACCTTGACTTTTAAACTCAAAAGTTTCACTCACCTGAATCATTCATTCTTTTCTTTAAAACAAGCAAACAGACTACCAAACCAAACAGAGAAGAGGCAACTTCCCCAGATTCTCTCTGGTACACCCGTCCCACCTCATTCATGAGCAGGTGCAAGTATTAATACTTGCTAAGGAAAGTATGAGCTGTGCAACTACAATATTGGCTGTGTGTAAGAAGTTCTATTTAATGATACTGAACAGGTAGGCAAGGGAAGGAAAGCTTGGTGCTGTTCAGAATGACTGTGTTGTGCATATCCACCGAGTATTTAAATTGATGACATTCCTCCTTTCCCTGCCCTGCCTGTCTCCCCGAAGCTTAGGTCTCAGTATGTTTTCAGAGTGCACAATATTAGCTGACCTTGACTTTGAGCAACTGCTAAGTTTGCATTGCATTTACTGATACTAAAAGAACAATCCTAAGCATAAATCTGTAAGGCTCTGTTACTGATTTTTATCACAATTTACAGAAATCAAGGGACTTGATGAACTTATTTTAAATTAATTTTTGATCCAGGTGAAGCAAACCATAACCCCACTGTTCACATTTTTTAAATCAGTGCTTTTGGCAGTTTGAAATAACTAGATTTCTTCACTCCTAACAACTGCTAGATAGTGTTGCTCAGGCTTTAGAAACTGTTTGACAGAATTGAAAGCCAGGATGTGCTCTGCAAGGCGGGCTTCCATACCACTGAGGATCAAACTGAGGGATTATCTCTGCAAAATTAATCTAGCGAATCCCTTTTTTATCACTATGTAAGCATTCCAGAAAATTCTTTTTTTTTTGGTTGTTACTAATAATACAGACCCTTGCAATTCCATTGGCACAAGAAAAAATCAGATGTGTATCTGAGAACTTCAGCATCTCCTTAAGGGTGGGGAAAGGAAGGAAGACAATATACCCATTTTCATAAAGTCACACTGAGTAACTCCAATAATTATAGATTTAAAAGTCTTTTCTCAAAACCATAACAAAATGATGTAATGTAGATTACAAAAATGATTTAAAATGACTTATTAGTGTAAACAAATATAGGTAAGTTTAATTCACTGACCGTAGAATGAAGATATTTTGATGCTTATTGTTAACGTTATTTGGATTAAGAACTAATGGTAAGAAGCTGGAATTTAGTGCCAGTGGTTAATGCATTTAGCATTTAACAGTTTAGTTGCTTAAAAATGGTGCTCGTATAATCTATGTGCATGGAAGTATGTATTTGCTCACATGTTTTTACAGTTGCTTTGGATTTGTTCCATTTACTAACCATGCTGTAACTATTCTTAAGCATTTGATGCTGGGGTTTCAATGTGGTATTTCAATGCCGAGGGTCCACCTGTGTCTTTATGCTTCCATTTGACAGATTCCCCAGTATGTTAATACGTCCTTAATGTTATGCTGTATTTTTGTATTTTACTATCTGTGGATAGTAAAATGAAAATGATCACATACTTCCAGCAGGACTTTTCGTCTGAGTGTCTCAGCACCATGAAAGTACCCATCAAAATTGTTACAATTACATAGTTTGCAAGTATATTGCACTGCCACTTTTCTTTTCCTTCCAGTTCCATCCTTCTGATGAAAAAAGAGAGATTGAACTTGATAAGAATACTGTTTTCTGAAATTCTCTGTAATTTTTGTCATTTTGTCAAACTTTATTATTCACAAGTAAAAGGAGATGGGATTGTAACATTGTCGTAGGGCATACAGGGATGGCTGATTAAATCCCCTGTATTCTTAAACAAAGCAAGCTACTAATTCTGATAACCCTAATCCACTTTTTAGGGAGACAACCAGCCTCTTCTTTTAATGAATAGAACACTTTTCTCTTATTTGCAGTTTGTGAGACTCTCACTAAATTGGGCTCTGTGCATGTCTGTCCAGCTGGTTTGTCACAGACAGTATTCACCGTTTCTAAAGCTATGCAGGGTAACGAAAATAGGTAGCACAATACAGGCACAGTAACTTGTACAGTGCTTGCTCATTGCAGTGCCTCACCACTAATGTATATAAATACCTATTGCAATTGAGCATGACATTTGTAGAGGGATCAACTCCAAAAACATACTGAGTGTACACACTCGTAATTTCTTTTTAGAAGAAATTAGAAGTCCCACAAGGTGAAGATAGATGTTGTGGTCTGTCAGCCTATCATCACTCTGAGCACTTCCCTTGCCTTACGTGCTCTGTTTCCTTCTCCTGTGAATGCATGTTATTTTTTAAATTTCTGTTAGAGATTAAAATCTTTTAAAGGGGATCATTCTGTATCTCTTAGGGACAGATACTGAGCTGCATCTCTACATAGGAACAAGTCTCCTTCTCAGGGCATACATGCACTATAGGAATGACCCTTTCGTCCTTTTTTTTTTTTTCCATAAACATGTGACTCTTGACAATGTAGATTTACTGAAGGTGACATATTTCTAAAATACTATAATAAGCTTTGTAGTGCTTCCTTTCAGACAGTCACTGAAAGTTCTGACGAACTTAAACCATTAGTTGTTTTTTCCCATTTCAGCCACCAAAACCGGCCTTTCTCAGTTTGTTTGATAACTCTATATCCAGTAATAGGTACCTGTAGTTACAGGAACAGACCCACCTTATTTTATTTGTATCCTTATTTCGTGCGTATTAGCAAAAGGAAGAGAAGACTTTTTAGTGTGCTAAAGGATGGTGATACCCTCTCTGTGAACCTTCTATAGGCAGGCTGCTTAACTCCATACATACTCAACTCTTCACTTCTTTACACTGTGTCGAGTTTTCCCTTTATATCATTTGACCAGATTAGCTATAACAAGAATGGAAGTCTAAGCAGATTTAAGTAGTTCTGTCCTACAAGATTACTTGCAAGTTAAGTGTGATGGTCTTGCATTATGAAATTGTTAAAAGGCAAAAAAAAGAATAGCTGAAAAACAAGAGAAAAAACCAGTATTTTTAACAAGGCAGTTCTCTAAGTCTTTGTTTTTGTTCTTGTTTTTTTTAGGAATCTAAGAAAGTAGGGTACTTCTGGCTATTGTGAGCAGAAAAATTTGCTATGACTGCTCTTGATTTCCATATGCACTTACTTTGTTTGTTTTCCTCTTACTACTCTTTGATATAGAATAGTTTCTTCCTGTCTTTCATTAAACTGATGATGCCTTGTACCCCCATGCTCATATATAAAAGAACTGTAGCAAGAAAAGAAGTCATGCCTAACACATCTGATAGTATTTCCATGTTCATATGAAAGCTCTGAAAATCCTTGATAGTTTATTAGATAGTTATGTGGGGGAGGAGTCCTTTACTTTCACACTGAAGAACTTATTGTTAATGAAGAAAGTATTAAAGGGACTGATTTGTACATCTGCATTGCATCAGTTTAGGCATGGATAGCTGGGTAACCAAAACCTGCTGGACTTAGCTGAAAAATTAATTATTGTCTAAATGTCATATGCTGCCAATTCTATAACATAGAAAAGATTAAAAAAAATCGGAAAAAAGTTAAAGAAGTAGATACAGAGAAGCACTTTTATGTGGAGTAAGACTTTTAACCTGCTCTTGTATTCCTTTAGCTTTGTTCATTCTGTTTATTATTTGCTCAAAAATCACCTCAGCTGAGCAAATGTCATGTGAAATATTGTATGGGTTAATCAGTAATAGCATGCAAACAACTATTACCTATCTGGGCACAGTGCTTGAGCGTGCATTGCAGAACAGCTGTCAGGCTGCTTTGGAAGCTTCCTTTTCTCAATTTTTTTCACTGAAGATCAGGGTATCTCCGCATTTCTAAATATAGTGAATCTTCTTTTATTAAAGATTGAGTAAAAATAGTTATTCTCATGTCCTTCCCCCCGCCCCCCCATTTCTTTCACTGATTATTTTAGATTCACACTCTCTTCTCAGTAGTATTTCGGAGGGATCAAACTAGGTATCGCTAGATAATTGAATTTGTATTGTGCTACATCTGATCTTGAGTTTGGACAACTAATCGGATGGGGAATGTGGTAATCAGCAGAAAACTACAGGGGGGTAACCTGTGACAATTTATCTAGGTTGATTTGCTTTTCTTCCAGAAACCACTCAAAGCAGGAGTGTTACCCCATGTTTCAGATTTGTCATAGCTTTTTTGTTTCTGTAGAGAGAGAGTGATTATGTCTGTATAAAATGAAAACTGCGTATGTTGATTGTTGCTATCCTCTGTCATTTTCTCTTCAAAAGACCTAACACTTCTCCTTCCCAATCCTAAATATCTTCATGTTCAGCATCCCCATTTCTACCAGACCGTATGTGAACGCAAGTGCCACAAAAGCCTTGCTGTGGCTTCGGTAGGGAAGCAGAAGAATAGTTTCGGAGGGGCCAGTAGGTGTGAGATGACACTTGGGATTTCACCGTAGGCTGAGCTGGACTTGCGGCGATGTCGCAGGTGCCCTGTAGCATCAGCTTCACGGACTGCACCTGGAGCACCCCACTCTCCCCTGGGCCATGTTTCCTTTCAGCTGTCTCGGGTAAATGGTACGTGATTGACTTTCACATGCTGACAAAAAGCATTGTTGCATATCATCAAATCTGCCTTTGCTGCTGAGCTTAGTATTGGCTAATGAACCAGAAGAACTTGTAGTTCCAGTACGAGTGGTTTGATGCTGCTGGTAAGCTTTTCTTGTGGCTTTGTGTTCACCCCCACCCCCCCACCCCGCCATCATTTGGGGGTGGAGATTGTTTGTTTCTTTAACTGGCATATTATGATAATAGAGTCAAGAGATAAGATTTAATCAAGGTACATAATATAAATACATAATAAAACAGTAAAACGTAAATAAGATTCTATTGGTACCCCCGCTTTTTGAACTGTACTTCATGGTGTGTTTTCATATGATGTAAGTGTAATACTCTTGTTCTTGGTAGAACTTCTGAAGGGAAGATTTTAAATTCCTCTTTTCTCAAGCTAAGGGTATGTTTCATGTTAAACAACAAAAGTGAAATGAGATTGCTATCTGCTTGAATGAAGAATGACATTGCATTCAGCCATTTTCTTTATATGTTATCTTATCAGTGTGTGATTTTGCTTACATACACTGGAATGAGATGTATCAATTATAACTCTCATTTATCACTGCCAGCAGCCATACTGCACATTTCAGAGCCCTCACATAGACTGCTCCTTCTACAGTCAACTACCAGCTTGGACTGTTGGCTAAAGCATGAGGGGCAGGGTGAAAGAGAGAAGAACAAAGCCAATCCAACCAAAGGCTTAGCAGCAAGAGCTCTAAATTGTGTCCTGTTCCTCCAAAATTCCATGTAAAGCTCTTGTCTTGAATGAGCATGTTCCCTGTCCCTTATGACAGAAAGGGATATGGAAACAATTACTCAACATGAGTCATAAAAGAGATAAACCCTGAAAGATAGACAAAAAAATGTTTATCCTGTGCTGAGCCACATTAGCCCAAGGCTGTGAAGTCTTATTTCCATGTCATGCCCTGATTCTGAACTGTTTGTCTGAGGCCCTTTTGCAGACAGCTGCTGAAAGTAAAAGGTCACAGTGCGGCAGCTTTAAAGAACCTGCTTCAGCCATATAAAAGTCACCAAAAGAAACGGGAATCCAGTCTGTCTAATTTGTTGCGAGAATTAACCTCCCTGGTGTAGCATCTTCAGTAGCAAGAGGCTTTTGACAAGCTGACGCCATGACATATTTACCTCTAATTTAGTTGATTAAGAGAGTGACTGTATTATGAAAGACTGTTTTTCCACCACTGCTATAAATGTAGCAATCTTAACCCAGATTTTTTTTTTTTTTTTTTTTTTACAATTATTTAGATTTGTTCTCATTTTGGAGAATTAAGAAAAATTGATGATCTTTAGGGACATGTCAGCCTGTCCTGAATATTGGAAAGATGTGTTGTTTTTTGTCCAAGGCTGAAAACGTACCAGAAGAGTGATTCTTATTACTGCTTTCTGTGTGGCGTCCTACCTTAAATTTGAAAGTATGACTAAGTAATTGTGGATTAGGCTTCCCACTCTTGACAGTTATTTGGAGAAGTTTTCTTTATGATGATAAAGAAAACTTATTGAGAGTCTCCTTTGTAATGTGTCAGTACCTAAGCAACCCACATGCTGTGTGGTTTCTGCTCTGCTCTTGTATATTCTGCAGTCTCCAGGCTCGTAAAAGAACCTTTTTTCTTACTTGAAAAACAAAGGGGAAAAAAAGCTTCTGTACTTGATCTAAAGGTTAAAAAAAGCTAACTGTCATGGTTTAACCCCAGCCAGCACCTAAGCACCACGCAGCCGCTCACTCACTTCCCCCCCACCCAGTGGGATGGCGGAGAGAATCAGGAAAAAATGGTAAAGTTCGTGGGTTGAGATAAGAACAGTTTAATAGAACAGAAAGGAGGAAACTAACAATGACACTAATAACAACAAGAAAGTG
>JAVKLA010000027.1:37805721-37842612 GCA_034782735.1 Sagittarius serpentarius | reverse complement strand
AAACACGACTGAGCAACAACTGAAAACATCAGGGTGTTATCAACATTCTTCTCATCCTAAACCCAAAACACAGCGCTTGTACCAGCTACTAGGAAGACAATTAACTCTATCCCACCTGAAACCAGGACGCTAACTAAGGATTGGATTAATTTTACCTAAATGTTTCAAAACTGTTAGTTAGCTGGGAACGTGCCTGATTGCTTAGTGTGAAAGGATCTCCTTGCCTCGTGGAAGTATCTAACATGTCTCCTGTATCCTCATTTCCAACCACCTTGTGCTAAAGCACAGGAATAATCAAGAGAGCCTAGTTCTAGGAGATGACAGAGACTATTTAGGTTATGAATTGCCTCTTCCCACTGGCAGTGAAGGGAGCCTAGGGTAAGATTTCTGAAGCTCGGCAACAGAAGAATCATTTCTATGATGCTGGGAAGATATTTTCATCTAAAACCCAGGCAATTAGAGCGCTTTAGGTTAAATGCAGATTTCTGTTCTTCCATATGGTGTTTGTTTGCAGAACTCTCACACTATGTTATTAGACTTCGATATAACTGTGCTATAGCTTTGTTGGGCATGTCACGCATCCTGCAGAGGCTTTTATCTCTACTGTTTGTTAAGGGTACTTTGGGCTTGATAAGAATTATTACTAGCAGTAAAGTTTTTATTTCTAGATCCCTGTAATCTTCTGCGTTTTTGTATTGTTATCTGTGAAGAAATTCTAGAGATGAGAACTGATTATATGTATTTATACTACGCTGTTGTATATGTTCATCATAGTGTATGTTCATCTTTTGCCCAGAATCACTCTGTTACTAGGATCTTACTACAAGCTCCAGAAACTGAACCAGACATCTGGCTTTTTCTAGTGATGCATCTTCACAAAAAACATCTATTACCATTAATAACTCTGCTTATGATGTTTCAATCTAAGTAACATCAAGTTTCATTTTTGTAACTATATGAGCCATGGTCTATTAAAAAAAAAAGAAAGATAATACTGATCATGAGCTGAATGAAATTCTGGTTCTGTTGAGAAAGATGTTTCTAAACATGAAAATGAAGCCACACTCAAATGTGATTTTGTTGTTTAAGAACAGTGGAACAAACATGGAACATGATCAAAAGGTTGGAAGAGGTTAAATGTATAGTTGTGAAATAGTAGGTGATACAAGGTGTGGTCTTGCTTCCACCCAAGCCAAGGTTCGCTCATGAATTTCCCAGGTTTCAAGTCCTTTGTCCAGGTTTTAACTGAATTCTTAGTTGTGGTCCAAAGTGCTTACACAGATATTTACTATAAAATGAGTGCCTGCTTAATCGTCATATGCGTTAAGCTTTAATATATGTTTGGTAAATAGCACAGTCAGGCAGGAGGGATGGTCATTGTTATAGCGAGAAGATTTGATACTTTTGCATCAGTGTTTGAGCACTGCAAAATTCAGATTTTATTTTTTGTGAAATGTGTTGAGAAGGGAAACAACACAAAATCATACTGACTATTTTCACTGAAACTCGTGAGGATTCAGCTTCCTTTCTTTGCCAGTGTTTCCCTGAGGTTGGTTGTCTATTTGCTTGGAGTGTTCTGCTTGCTTAACTTTTTGAAATTGAAAAAAAAAAATTATGAAACATGTAGGATTATTTTTAAGAAGTGCATATATATCTCTTCTTGAACCTCAGCATGAATTTGAGTTTTTGAATATTTTTATCCTTTGGAAATGTTTTGTAAAGCTATACTGAAATTTTAACCTTTTTCTGTTAAGTATTTGACCAAAACTGGGAAGAAAAGTTCACTTATATTTATACCTGTAGGAGTCTAGGAGATATTCAGAATGACAATATAGTCACTTTTGCAGTAAAATTCCACTTTGCTGGCTAAATGACTAATAAACAAACCTGTTCAGGTCACTGGAAATGCAGTGCTCGAGGCTGACATTATTGGCCAAGGTTCTAGGTCCTTTGTTAATCTGTGAGGCCAGATTAGATGATAATTTGACTTTAAAAAATTGAATATAATTTCCATTTATTTCCACAACATTTGAATTGAATCTGAAGAAGTATCTCTAGCCATTAACAAAGGCCTACTTCTTCGTATTTGTTACAAGTAGTATCCACCATCATTTGAAAATTAGACTTAAGATGCTCAGGGAGGGCACAAGTTTGAAAACAGTTGTGCTCAGCCATACAGCTAGATCATGCGCTAATGAAGTTTTATAGGGAGAGAAATGAATAGTTGACTCTTAAAACATTTTTAAAAAATATTCTTTTGCCCATTTCTGTCTTCATCTTTTTTTTTTTTCCAAAATGCTATTTAATTTCTTATTAACAAGCTTATTAAATAAAAGACTTCCTAGTCACATTTCTTACACTGGTAGTTCTGGTTATAGAACTGTCTGTGTTTGCCAAAACCAGAAATTAACTATTCCTGGTACTTTATTTTCACAGTAAATGTCAACGAATAAACACGACCACTTAACTGTAGTTTTTAAAACTGAATAACAAATGGCTTTATAAGTATAATGATACAGCAACAAAGTTTTGTTATCAAAGTGTCAGTGTCTCTCTTCATAAAACGTTGCTTGATTTAAATCACTTTGAAGCTATTAATTAATTTTATTTTAAAAGTAAAGCCAGAATAGTAATTGTTAAGTATTTAATCTTCTGCTTCATTCCAGGAGGAGGTATCTTGCTAGATTTGATGACATAAGGGTCAAAAGATAAACTGTAACCAATACCTCTGTTTATTTTTTTGACAATGTTAAATTAGCAACCCCTCAGACCTCTTGCTGAGAAGTACAACCTGAGTAATTGAACATGTCACTGGGGAGTATGCTTGGTTAAGCTGATTCCTATTATGTTGACTTGTCAGGGACCAATAATTAAAGCTGAAGAGGGATGCTCATTAGTGTCTACAAAATGATTCAAAGAGCAGAAAGGAAGAGTCCTTCAGGCACACCTGCTAAAAACTGACACTGCGTGGTGGGGTGAAGCCAACCGACCGGCTTGTTTATCTGATGGGTTAGTGGTACAGCTCTAACAAAGAGTAAATAAATTAAGAGGTGGAAGTACACGCTCTTTGAATCAAGCTACCAAAGTGCATTTGCTGTCTACCTTTTAAGATGTTTGCCTTATACTGTAGTGTCTCTGCAGAATTGTATTTTTAGCATTTATTGTATAAGATGTACAGCAGTATCTATTCAAATGGCTTTCTCCTTAATCCCTGAGTAATCATTTCAGTCATTTTAGCTGGAAGCATCATGATATTAATAATCTCTCTGTTTCTTTGAACTCTCAAGGGTCTGCTTGGATAACCTCTAGGAGTTACAGTGCTTTTGGTGATAAATGCCCTTATTAGCATGCATTTTTCACACTTGCTCTTTAAAAATGAGGTTTTTGGTTTGTTTTTTTTTTCTTTAATTCCCACCACCCTATGCTACTGACTGTAATACATTAATTTCTGTGAAAAACCAAACAGGAAAACGCTCTGAATGAGGCTTTCTTGAAATGATAGTGCTTATCAGAGCAGGGAAACAATATTTGCATAGCGATGCTATGTTATTACCGAGAATTAATAACCACAAATTTATATGGAACTGGGAGCTTCTTGGGGCTTGAGCTGGGATGGTCTTGCAGACTTTCTTCTTCCACAATATGAATAATATGAGAAACTCAGTTTTCACTGACACTCAGAGTAATAAAATAAACCCACACAACTTAGAAATAAATGTAGATAAAAACACTTCAACTGTGACAAGCCCTGTGAAACTCGTTATGAAAGCTCAATGTATAACGGAAAACTGAGGATGTGGCAAGTTTCTTGATGAATAATTTGGTTTTGTTCTTTCAGGTTATCTGTAAATGATTTTTATCACACATTTTAACATACGGTATTTCGATAAATTCAGCTGTTCAGCTAGAAACCTGTGTGCTGGGTGATCCCCTGTACTCGTGTCCTGTATTTCCCCACTAGATCAAGGCAGCACTTCCCTGCTCTAGACTTGTCCTCTTCACTGTAGCCATCTCCAAAATCTTTATGCTGTGACATTTCATTAGGGATGGTTAAAGCCGAATGGAGTCCTACAGAGTCAGGCAATATCCATGCGACAACCTTCAGTCATTAAAACTGTTGATCTTGACTCCCAAAACTCCTTTGCAGCTGTTTACAGCACGACCTCAGAAAAAACACTAGTAAGAGCACCCTTCCTTGTGGAAAGCTGTTATGGATCATGGACACTGGGGGATAATGAAAAAGCATTGGAAAAGACAGGGATTTTTATCAAAAAGCTTCTTCTCTTATGTGTCCCAGAGACCTATTGAAAATCAGAGTACTTTGCTCTTGCAAAGTTGGTCTCTTCTGGGATCCCTTTGACTTGAGGCTGTGTGGAAAAGCCTATGTGGACAGTACAGTTTTCTTGCCTTTGGGACCATTTCCCTATAATGGCTCTGTTCTACAATTATTTTTTTTTTTTTAGGAAAAGCTGGTATGCTTTAATTTGGGTATCCAAATCTATGATACTGTAAAACTCCCAAGGAACTGAGTCATGGGCTGAAAAGCAATTGCATTGGATTTTTTCAGGGTCTGCTGCCATCATAGGTAATAAAGCCTTGGTAACTTTTAAACCATAAATTGCTTAAAACTGGGATAGAGATACTGTTCAAAAATGCCCATTAAATAACAAGTAAAACATACAGGAATCCTGAACATGGCCATTTGTAAACTGCAGGTCTGCAGGAAGGAGCGAAACCTATGTTCTGCCTTTTTGTATGTTCCTTGTCACCTCTGACTTAAAAATTGGAGTACCATTGAATCAATTTTTAATAATCTTATTCATCAGCATAATATGTATTAATATAGCACTTTTGGAGTTCAGTGCCACTTGTCAGTAATTTGACAGACTGAATTTTGCATCAGCAACAAAAAAGTTGTGATCTCTAATAAAAATAGAGATGAACAACTGAGTAATCAGCTTTCAAAGGTAACTTAAAAGGATCAGACTCCTAAATGTAAATATCATCACAACTTCTACACTTACTTCTGACTCAGATCTCCAGACTACAGAGAAGCTTGTGACTTTTGGACCACATTTTCTTTCAGATTCACCATTTTGTTGCTAATAAGATAAGTTGTCTTGGGAAATGAATCAGTACTTCTGGGTTGCTTATTTGGCAGCTCAGTGCACTGAGCTGCTCCCATTGTCAGCACAATGAAAAAACATGTTTATTTGTTTCCAAAGACTTCATGGTAGTTTACTTGCAGAACTGTATTTTATGTTAAGCGTGCAAGCCAGAGTGTCCATGTGAGAATAAAGACATTCCTTAAGTAGCGTTTTTCAAATTGGTTTACTGAAGCATATGCTATTGCAGTTTCTAAGTAAACCTTAGGCTTTAATATTGTAAAACTCTTGTGATTAAACTTGCTGTGGGTCTGTACATGGCTAGCAGTGTGCTGTTGTAAAGTGGAGGGAGAACCTGTGAAACCTGGGAAATGTGGCTGAGGAGAACCTAACAGGTACCCTGCATCTGAGAAGGGCCACTAGCACTCATTCGGTGATGCAAACATCTAGTAGCAACTTCGCCAAATCCTGCTAACAACTCCGAAATCTGCAATAGAAAATCTGAAAGAAGATGCCAGAATTTTTTCTTAAAGCTGCATGAAGAATAAGCATAAAAGGATTCTTCCCACTCATATTCTCTCACTCAAATGATACCGTATCTATTCAGAGGGCTTTCAAAGTCACAGCACAGCTATAGCTGTCTGAAACCAAAAACTTCATGAAAAAAACTTTGAGGATTCAAATTATTTTTTTTTTCCATATTGGATTAAAAACTTAAGATTCACCTTTATTTATATATTGTGAAAACTAGCTCTCTGGATAACTAAAGTACTTGGACATTCACCTGGATCATGGGAGTCCCAGGGATGGGCAAGAGCAAGGACCCAAACCTCGGTCAGCCACGGCCAAGGACACCTGCTGCCGTATGGAGCTGTTCTGGCCCTCTCGTGCAGAAGCTACATGTGACCCCAAAGAATTTAGTCCTCTAACGGGTGCATTTTCATGGGAAGTTTTAATTGCTGCAAATCAGTATTTGCTGATTACAAACTTTGGAAAATTCCAGTCTTCCTCAGTTTGTAAAGGTCCACTGGAGGGTAGAGACAGTAAGAAAGGGAACGTCGGTTAAACTACCCAAAGACAGCTCGTAACTCCCCATTCCTTGGAAGAGAGGAAAGTCCCAGCCTCCTGCCTTCCCACCTGACCCGTTGTTGGCTGGGTGTGGCAGAAAGGCCACAAGTGGATTTGTCCCCACAATCACAACAAAATAGAAGCTGTCATCTTTAACTGTTCCTGTGTGAGGGCAGTCAGAATTGCAGTGGCATCCAGAAGATGCAGTTAAGTTTGGAAACTTACTATACTGCAATACATAAGGCGGCACTGTGCCTTCTCAGAAGAGTCTTCATTCTAATTTAAGACTCTTTGTAACACGGGAAACTGTGATCAGCACAAAGGTGTTCAATTCAGGCCTTTGGAAGGAAAAGGATTTTCTTTCTCAAAAAACTTTTTCAGTTTTATATGTTAGAGGAGGAGTAGGTGGGAAGTACTTGGAGAAGGAAACCTGAGGCGGTCAGAACGATGAATGAGATGATAGTATTCTTTGGCACATGGGTCTTGAGTAGATAAGATGAGGTGTGTGCGACCTTGCTCTTACAAAGCAAAAGAAGACAGTGGTAGGTATCTGAATGAGTTTTAAACAATATAAATTAAGAGAAAGGTCTGAATTGAAAAAACTGAGATATTATGGAGGAAGAGCTGAAAGCAGCTAAGCAGTACCTCAATATAGATAGCAAGATGCAGAGTCCTACCAGCTTACTTCCCAGCATGGGACTGGGCAGCAGGGAGAACAGTGGCACTGCCAGCAGGGGTGGGCTGGGAGATGGGTGCTTCTGCAGCCCCATGGAGGTTGCTTGAAAATCACATTGATTTAAATCAGCTGATGAACTAGACCAGTTACACTGAATTGAAGCAAAGGCCTAAAAGAAGGAAATATAAGAGATAAATATCTTGTGGGAAATATTCAGAGTAGGTGATTGTAAGTAAGTAGGTAGATTTTTCAGAATGGGATGAGATGGAATAGGATGAGATGAATGAGTATGAGTTGCAGCTGAATGAGTTTTTCATTCATTAGCATGTTCTGTCCTATTGCATTCCTAGTGTACAAGGCAATCACAATGGAAGGGATTAAGGTCACTGACCTTAATTTAGGTTAAGTCTGAAAAAAAAGTGTTGAACATGTGTTCCTAGGGCAGAGTTTACTTGCCTGAAAAATTTCCTTGTTAATGGATTTTTGATGGGGGTGGGGATGATCATAATTTATGAACTACCACTTTTTAAATATTTGCCTTTTCTGTCTTGTCTACAGAGGAGCGACATTAGCTTTTGCAGTTGCTTTGTTTATCAGCAGTGTCTCACAGTCTTTGCCCTGGAGACTGTAACAAGCCTGGGTAGAGATAGTATCCCTGTTCTTTTCTCTACAGTAACTGCTCAGTCCATTTAAAGATAATAGGCCATGCCCAGCATGACCAATAAAAAAGGAAAACGACATTTATCTTGCTGGCTTCCTCTGATAGCGTTTAGGACCATGCTCTCTGCTTGATCCATGGGCTTAACTCCATGAACAGTCTATGGGGAGTAAAACATTCAACAACACCTTTGTAACACAAAGATCCATTGTCGTTTGTGCTCTGTGGTCTCAGCCTTTCTCTAAAAACTGTTTCCCCTTATCTTACATAACAGTGTAAAAATAATCCAGCTTTCTCTGCAGCCCTTTTAGAGAACAAAATGCCTGTAATGGAAATAAATTGAAATGCAATTAGCCTTCTCTACAATATGGCTTCATATGTTTGATCACAAATAGCTTGAAATCTAAATCCAGACCTGGCCCTGCTCCATTGCATCGTTTTGTTAGCTAGAGAACTACTAACATTTCCAATAAATAAATTAAAAAAAGAAATAAAAATGAAGGGACAAGAAAAAGCCACAGAACTATTCAGTGAGGCAAACGTCTTACAGAGAGGAACAGAACTTTAGAGCATTATCTGCTTAACAACAAGGAAACCGAAAGTTGAATTTTTAATGGCATTAAAGTATCTTCACGGGAAGAAAATACTAATAGCCACCACTCTCCTCTGCTTGTTCTGAAAGTAAAGAAAAAAGCCAGTAGTGTTGAAAGTCAAAATTAAATGCATTCAAATGAGAAGTAAGGGATACGTTTCAGTAGTGATGACTGTTGCCCATTGAAAAAAGTACTGTTCGAATGGAAAGGCGGGTGTCCATTTTTTGATACTTGAGATGAAGATGGAATGCCTTTCTGCCCAAATTCTGACAAATACAAGGTATTGGACTCACTACAGAGATCATTACGTGAAATGTAATCCCTCGCTTTATACAGAAATCTAGCCTAAATGATCTGATATTTTCAGGCCTTTAACTTTATAGAGTTAAGGCCACTCTGTTGTCTGGCCTGCTAGTGTGGATGTCAGAATCAGAACAAATTAGATTTACGCTCACCTGCAAGAGAGCTGAATCTGGCCCTCAGAGTTCAGATTACTATGCATACAGTACACAATATTACAGTTTGTGGGAAGTAAATCTCAGAAGTCCATATGTGTATAACAAAAGACTCTAATTGAAACCATCATTGAATGTCCAAGATGATAAACAAAAGATACATTGTCTTGGTTTTGCATAAAATGAATTAAAAGGTAAGAGCGATAATTAATGTATTCTATTATATCACTAGTAATGAAGGACCTGTTGGTTTGTATTTTTAAACAGTGACTCTAGATCAGAAACAGGCAAACTAGATCTTAACGGAAAAGGAATCTGACTATGAGTATGGATAACACTTTTTTAGAAATCTTTACCAAAAAAAAAAATTTGGTAGTGATGAGAATGTGCTAGGTGCTGTACAGCCCTAAAAGAAAGCTGCGTCCTGCCCATTTAGTATCTGATTTACTTCAGTTTTATTGCCCATTGTTGGCATTATATCAAACATTTCCTCAGTAGGCCCCAGCACTTATATGAAGCTGTGCCAAGGTTATTCTGTATGTAATCCAGAAAGCCTTTTTCTGCTGCAGGGAAATCACTGAGTTAAGGGAATGATTATTCCATTGTGTTCTGTTATTGTTAGTTTTTCTTCAACAGATTTGAATTACCCTATCTTAGCTTTATTAGTATTGTTGTCTGTTGTACTTCATAATCAGAGCAACACAACAAACAGTTTGTTCAGCCTTTGGGAAAATTTCAAACCCAGCATGTAAATAGATGCAGTTGATAAGACGGGAAACAGAAGAGGAGTGTAGTGAGGAAGGATGGGGGAAATAGGGGATCAAGAATGAGGCAAATAGGTGAAAAAGATTGTCAAGTCAGAAAGGAGAGTAAAATGTTAAGAGGCATTAGCAGGAAGGAACTGAATAATTATGACACATTCAGACTAAATCCCGAAAGGCCAAATTGTGGTCTATGGAGAGAGGAAGACAGAAAGAGGAATGGAACAGCAAAGTGAGCGATCGAATACATTAAATATACAAGCTTATATTTAAGTGAAAGATAACTTGAAAATGAGTTCTAAATACAAGGCGCTTTTATACTGCACATTGCAATAGATGTATTTTGGAGACGTTTGGAATATATGCCAACATGCATTTTCTGTGGATTTAGGGGTTTTTTGTTTGTCTGTTTGGTTTTTTGTACTGGATGATCAAATTAGCCTTTCAGTCGATAACTACAACTTTCACTGGGCACAACTACCTTTTCAATATGCCATCGTTTGGGAAACACAGCTCATAAAAACACATTCCTCAAGTTGGCCAAGTGGGAACTACGAAGACTGTAGTTAGTCTTCTTCTGTGAATGAACCTGTGAGGTCCTACTGACTTGCATGAGAACCAAAATTTGTGTATTTTGCTGGAGGAATGGAGTATATAACTGAAAAAAACTAATGATTTTTATTTTCATATTGATATATCAGTTATGATAGAAAACAATGTAAAAGGAAAATTCACTACTGTTTTACTGAGTACAATGACAATACGTGACATGTTAGCTCCACTGAAGTCGGGGAAGTCCTTCTCTGCAAAGGATCAAAAATTCTATCTGTAGACTGTTGGTGAAATGGGCCATGCATCTAGATCTAGTTTGTTTATGAGACTTATGTTTGTAACAAACAGCTAAAAAATTTTAAATTGTGATTTACAGTAGGTGTTGCTAAAACCTGATAGACATTGGAATAGTTACCTTGAAAAAAAAAGGCAGAAAAAAAAAGGAAAAAAAAGCGCATGTTTTTCCCCTGCAGTGACAGCATTCAATTAGATTGCTTCAAAAATCAGAACTGTCCCTAATTACAGAAACAGCACAAATCTAACCTTAGTTCTGACTCAGACCTATGAAAGGAGTGATTTTCAGATCAGGGAGCAAAGCTGCTGCTGTTTGCAAGTCTGAATGCCAAGTTCCCCTTGACTATCTCACTGCTTCAAGGAAACCTTCAAGTAGAAGCATTGCGGAAAACAGAATTTGGACCAGTCAATAATCTGGCCTGCTTATTTCACTGGATAGCGCTGAACTCTGTAGCCCTGAAATAGTAACACTGCTCTTCATCTGCTGCATTAGTGTATTTGAAAAACTACATTTCCAGGTGGTATGTACTGAAGTTATTACAAGCCTAATTTTAGGATTAAGAACTCCACCTTCTTTCAGTCTCCACTTGTATGTCACCTCAGGGAGTTGCAGTTCTCATTTTCTTGCACTCACTCTGCCTTTAGCATTTTCAAATAACATGAAGATATTCTTCTATACAGAACTTCTGCATTGGAGAGCATAAAACCAGTACAGTTAGTGAGACTGGCAAATGCCACGGGCTTCGGCTCAGTTTGCAGAAGTACCCCAAGGTTGAGATGCTTAGCTAAGCCACCCGAACCTCTCTTGAACCTGCAGTATGTGCCAGAAATAACCACAAGAGCAAGCTTTCCTACAGGGTATCAGAGCTGCTCCTTATGACCACAATTTAGAACCAGAAATTAGAGAGAAAGACAGAGAGATAACAGGAACAACCCTTTAAAATAGCTGCTTCTTTCTGAACCTCGACTAAAAATTCATTTTTGGTTTAGTTCCAGTTTTGGTTGAAATTTAAGTTGACTTTTGTTTATCCAAAAGACTTTGACTATCATAGACTATAACTGAATTAAATTTCAGGTCGAATTACTTGGTGTCATTTACGGTGCATGTGTTTTTGATGGATTTTACTTAGTAAAGCACTGTATGTCCTTTTTCTAGCATTAACTAATCCTCACAACATCCCTGTGAGACTGATAAGTAATATCCTCATTTTACAGTCAGATAGAAAGGTTATGTGACCTGCCAAAGTACACAGAATATAATCAGTATCAGAACTGGCAGTAATAGTTCAGAGTTCCTAGTTACTAATCCTACCCTGGAAAATATATAGGATATTCATTGTGTACTTAATCTACACTTTGATTCAATAAAACTTTTTTCCTGTGTGTAAATCTCCTCTGTTTCTATTTGAGGGTTGCATATGACAGACTCAGAATTTTTTCCTACTGTAAGCTGTATATAAATATAAATCAATGATCAAATGCAGGTTAAAAAAAAGCTTCTTTCAAAAGAAATATCAAAGTCTTGGGAAACTTGCTTTGGAGTAAAATGACTCTGGATTTACCTAGGCTGATGAATTACTACTTGTTCATCATACTGCCAGCTGATCCTCCTGGTTTTTAATACCTTGCTATGCCCCCTTGTAAGTTGTTTTCAGTGTCTTTACACTGAAAAATAGCATCTTTCTCTGCATAGCATGCATGACTGACTTAGGATATCACCCACATATAGATGTAATGAACCCCAGCAGGTTCCCAGGTAAGTAGTGAGAATTTTGTGGTTAACCCTCATAGAAGGTACCCCTCTACATGAGATAGCTCTAAAAAAGATATAAACTGCTTCTTTTTTTCCTAGCAGATGCTCTGAGTGAACCTAATTACATGTTGTATTGACTTTAACTTGTGGTGGAACTATCCACCTCCTCTTGTGGTGTTTTCCATGACGCTGAAGCCACCTGAAGACACTCCCATCCCAACCACTTACTCCATATCCCTGCCTGTCCTCCACTGTGGCAATCCAGTGGTTTTTGAGGCTTTGTTGTGAACTGAATCCTTGAAATGATCGGGGTGAAAAATAAACCTCCCCCTAATCTGCCTCTTCTTTCTGCCTCTGCCCAGAGAACCCCCAGCAGCAACCCTTTGATTATGTTGAAGACAGGTCATTTTGGTGATGCAGGTAGAGCGTTACACCCAGTTGATGATAACTGCGGAGGAGCAGACTATGGAGTGTAGAAGAAACAGGTCAGTCAGAGCTTTATATGGCAAGGAAAGAAGGGGATCTTTTAAAACTATTTTCATCTAAATAAAGTATGGCTGGAGCTTCAGGAGATATTTCATGGTGATACAAATTCAATTTGAATTTTTACGGTATCCCATAGATTGTCCTTTGCAGCTTCAGGTCTTATCAGCCCTGATTTCAGTACAACTGAGGATATAAAGTCTTTCCCGTAACAAAAGCCTACAAAGATAAACCCTGAGCTGGTAGAGCGGTAGATGCTTAACTGTAAGCAAGTGGCTAGAGCCACTGACTTCTTACGGTTAAAGCTAAGTATGCGTTTAGGTACTTAAATGATTTTTTGGTTCTATGGCCTTTTGTTTTTTTTTCAGAAACTCGGTGTAACTTCTGTTTTATGAAGCAGTATTTTAAATACTGAGAATATTTCCTGCCACTGGCATTTGTGGCAAGTCTAATTTTAGGCCTTGACCACTTAACTACTGTCTTAATGGCTTTCCTTTTAATAGAACACAGAAACAGCATGGGCTTTATTTTCTGCATCATCAAAGCACTGCACCTTCCGACAGAAACAGTGTCTAGTCTGCAGTAGGCCAAATGCATCCCCCTGATAGTCCATCTGCTGAATTTCACAGCCAGGAAGAATTTCATGAACTATAGGTAAACAATGTTTACAAAAAGAAACCTTTTCTTTTTTCCTAATGCTGGCCTGATCAATAGGCCTTTGAAGTAAATGAGAAAAATTGCTATTGCCTTTAATAGACCCTATGTAAAGCCCTAACCAAATGTGCTCCTCTTGCTGGTAATACCTTGGGTTTTTTACATGGTTGGGGGTGGGGGTGGGAATAAATTTAACTAGCTAGTGTAAAGTCAAAATATTGTAAATTAGGGAATACTGCTTGGTTACAGAAACCAATCACATTCCAGTTCGGGATCAGGAGTTGCATTTTATTTAATAATGGACACCTCTCTTAAAAATCAGAAATAATGATAGTGATTAGTTAACAGTAGCAAATAAAACGTGCATTTAAAATTAACCTGACAGGGCATTTTTGTGTCGTACTGACTGATGTGTACAGTCCATTCTTCTAAAAATTCAAGGAAGCTTATTTGAATTGTAAATTGGCAACACATTCACGCTGAAGCCTTATTGTGTGATAGTGTGACAAATTACAAATGGAATATTGGCCAGGCTTCCATTACTTGCATTTCTTTTCTAGTTTCTGCTGCTATTATCATTAATCTGTTTTACAGAAGCTCTATAGCGGATGGTTCTGGACATGGAAAGTACATTAAGTTTCATTGTTGGCTATAGCAGGACTCTGTGTGGCTTCGGTGACCTGTGACTTCTGCTATTGGTTGTAATTCAGTACAGTTGCTACTAGTTTTGCGTCCTGCTGTGTGTGGACTTAAGAGATTCTGGCATACTTTATGCCTGACAGCTCGTTTCATAAGTATTGGATTACAGAGCTTTTGCTAAATTCTGTTAAGAATATCTTAAGAAATGGTGCTGGAATGCGGTCCTTTAAACAAAAAAAGTCTGTATACAAGTAGAACTTACAGATCCCGTTATCAGAAGTAAAGTGAATTCTCCTTTTTAAGTCCGGAGTGAACTTGCAAGAATGTTGGAGATGATTAAATGCAGTGATGTCATGTGCTACAAGGCATTGTTTAACTCCTTTGCAATTTAAGATTTAATGTTTTATCCAATGGGAAAGGAACGGCGAATTACTCCAGCATATCTTTGTTTCCTGCAAACACAGGCATAGCGGAGGGGGTGTTCCTCCCCTGGGCTGATGGTGCTGGCGCAAAGGTCAGACAAACAGGGAATGGTGCACAGGATGCAATTTAAGGAGGGACTTGGAGGGTACGTGATGGTGTAGTAAGTGAGAGAGAGAGAAGGTGGTGGTGGTAATTTTGAAAGAATATTACAAGAGACCAAATCGATTACTGACAGCAGCTCTTTCTGCTGTCTCTCACCTCCTGCCTTTAGTATTAGTGCATTTTACTTCTACCCTCTTAAGGATGATCTCCTACTATCAGACTTTTCCTACCAGAGCTTAAATTGAGAAATTTATGCCAACTTACCGCAGTTTTGCAATATGCTCTGTGAATCACGAAGGAAATAAGCTTCTGGCTATTTCTGGCTTAAATTTCTTTTGTTCTATGTGCTTCTAATGGTACCTCTGATTTCTTTTATGTTTCTCTTGCACTTTGCAAGCTGTTCAGCCCCAGTGTTCTGTGCCTTTGTTATGTGTTCTCTCACGCTTCTGGTTCGGGATTTGTGGAGTATGAAATTCGTGCCATAGGTTTACAAGCAAAGATGCTTTTTTTTTGTCTTTTTGCATAAAGTTGTGTTCACTTCTGGCAGCCGATAGAGCAAAAGACATAGGTCTGAACCGTCCCATTCAATACTAGGCATTTAAGCAGTATAGTTGGTCTGGGCTCCTCTCACAGTCAGTGAAAGAAGGGTGATGGGTGGTACTTTTCAGGAAGGGTGTTCACTTGCCTGGTGTCTGAATCAAGCTCTGAAATTGCCTCTCATTCCCCAGTGACCAAAGTACCTGGGAAGGCCTAATCAGTTAAGTCCCTAGAGTTAGGTGGGGTGAACGCAGATCAAAATACAGGCATAAAGTGCATACGTGCTTAATACCCAAACTATCATTTAACAAATGGTATTTTTCCTTCAGATGTCAGGGACACTGCTCAGTAAGACTGCTGGTGGGAGCAGAAGAACCGAAAGGGTGATAAATTCTATGTTTTGCTCTGTCTTCAAACAGTTGTATGATTCTGAGTCATTTAATTTGCCTATGCATCACTTTATCCAGCTAGAAATTGAATGCTTTCCTTGCAGTTCTCCCAGACTTTTCATTCTAGCATGGAAAGCATCAAAGTAATACAAAATATTTTTCATATCCTCACAAATGAAAATTGCCACAGCCTTGGAGGCCTGCTAATTTATACAAGCTGAGGATCTGGCCTAGCACAACCCAGTGTAGCTTAATTTGCAGACAATCAGTGTTTAGTAGTTATTTTCCTTTGACTAGGCTGTCTCTTAAAATTTCTGCATGTTTGCTTGTCACTCTTCCAAGATTTCTACTGTTTTGGTTTTTTCCTACCGTGCTTATTGAACAAAGACAAGGAAGTATCTAATAGATTAAAGTGAAGTCTAGTAACATGGTTCAGCAGACTAATACTTTAATCTGTGAGATGCTAAGATCAAGTGGACTCAATTTCAAGCCCTGCCACTATGAATTTAACCATTAGTAACGTTGCAGGTACTGAGAGCCTGGAGTCTGCAGGTGTTTGCTGTTGGGGAAACAAGTAGCACCTTCGCCCTCCCGTAATGCAGTCTTTAATGCAAAAAGACATCTTCCTGATTTAAGGCATGCCCGTTAAAATAATCCTGCCCCAGCAGATCATGAGGTTGATCTTTTCTAGGGTTTCAGGAGATGTAATTTTGCAGCCAGAATAAGAATGAATGATATAGCTCAGTATGACGATTTTATGTAAAATTCTAATATCGCAATGGGATGCACTTGGTTTTATGATGTTTGCTAAATGGTCGCTTTAAGAGAGTCTCTTGGGTCACGTTTTAAATAAACTTATGTCAGAGTTGCTTTAAAATTAATTGACTGATCAGTTTCACAGCATGCCAGATGGGCAAAAAGCAGACTCCTAAAAGATACAGATCGCCATATAGGAGGTTAAAACTGGCAACATAAACTTAAGAAATACTAGCGTGGCTATGGGGTGCTTCTTCTGTAAATTCCTATGAATTTGTTCTTGCTAGACCTGATTTTTACCTTCTTTAAATAACTTTTTGTCTGGTTAGTGACAAAAATGTGTGAATACGTAAGCATGAGTGCTTGCATGTATGTATTTAAACATACATTTAAACATCTAGTGCTTCACTCTGTTGCTTTTCTATGTGTCATGCCTCTGTTAACACACGCACACTTACGTGTCTTTTGCATGTATGTAGCATGTGTGTACAGTAAGATAACTGCATGAAGTCTACATAATGGAAAACATCAGCTTTTGATGGATATTTTTTTCTGATTCCTTTCTGAGGCTTCCCAAATAATTATTTGGCTATTCACAATTCTCATTCATGAGCAGATGCAATAATACTTATCTGTTTAATAATATACAACATTATTTCCTTTGGGGAAAAGATGTATTTGAAATACTTTGAAAAAGAAATAAACAAGAAGACTTGTAATTAAGTGTTGCTATTTTAAGTGGAATTGGTTTTAACCATTGGCAGTCTGTCCTTCTCCTCAGCATTTAGGAGACTGCTGCACATAATGAAAAGTTTAACTTGTCAAGTATAAATTTAGATGTAGGGTCCGGAATATCAGACTCCATGAGTGATAATTATCAGCACCTGGAAATAATTTGTACCAGAGAGTTAAACGAGTTTTCCCTTTCTACAGATAGGGAGTTTTTAACCTCACAATCACTGGAATACTCCCCGGAGCTTACAGTGACATGGCTTGTGGTTCATTCCCACTAGTAAACATGGCACCAAGCAATTAGACTGTCATTAGAAGATGAACATTAGCTTTGTAAAATAGGATTAAGAATAAGCTGAGAACAAATGATCAGCTAATGTATGCAGTTCATAAGTAACGCTGTACACGCAGGCTCCGGTGCGGAGCCCATTGAAGGCGATGGAATTGCCTTCCACCGGCTTTCAATAGCTGCTGGCTTAGGCTCAGATTCTGGTTTTCCTTTAATTTTATATCATTCATTCTCCAGAACTACAGAAACTTTCTAATTGGATAGAAGTTGCTCCACCTCCAAAGCGTAAAAGAGTAGGACGCTGTGCTGGAAACGCTACAAAGACAAGAATTAATTTATTCTTCTGACCTGTAAGCAGGCTGCCCCTGAAACGTGCTCTTCCAGCATCACTCTTCTGCTTTCTTCTTATCTGTGTGCAGATATCATCTAAGCAATTTCTCCAGTATCAACAAGGCTGCATCATTATTCCCTAGTTAAATACAATTTTTCCCTACTGTTTTAAGATCAGTTTAGGCAAGAGAAGGTACTACCAGAACAGAGTATACATATACATTTTCTTGGCAAGGCCAGCAACACTGCAACGTTTTCAGACAAGGAGTACTGTTCAAAGGCATTTGTTTTTCAAATTGCAGAAAACAGTTAGCATCTGTATTACTGGGAAATGGAGCAAAAATGTAATAAAGATTCACGTATACATAGTTCATGTAAGTTAAATATTTAGTAGATATTGTAGTAAGTATTACATCATTTTTATGAATTTCTATAGAGTACAAGAAGTAACATGTTAATGGTATTTTTAATTATTTAATAACACTTTATAAACTATTTATGAAAGGATTCTAATGTGATCAACAAACAAGGTTCCATGACAACACAGGAATTTTAGGCAATTTTTTTTTTTAATGGAAGTAGGTAGCAAAAGAAACAAAAAATTGAAGGAGGAAAATACAGTCTATCTCTAGAAGAGTGCTTGTCAGTGCTTGGTTGAAGGTAAATGAATTAATCCAATATATAATTCTCTGAGAATGATGAGTTACGTAGAGTAACTAAATTATGGGCTTTTAATTGTTACTTTCTTTAGTCTATTTTATGAACTTTTCATATAATTATGTTTATTAGATAGTATAGATTTAGCTTAATCTAGGAAGTATATAATGGAAATATAATTATAGACAAGAAAAATGGATATTAAACTTATGTAATTTTCTTTTATTGTACTAAATGTTTCTGCAATTAAACTCTACTGAAATTATTTGAGTTTAGAATTTCATCAGTTTTAATGGGTCTGAGTTATTAAACATCTGCTGGATTAGGACCATCATATGTAATTTTAGAATCTGAGCCATAAACATCAGAGGAACTACTCATTTGAATACAGTTTTTCATATGCTCAAGTATTTGGATGAACAGGCATTATAGAAAGCTTGTAAATTTGGATACCTGAGTTTCAGAAGTGTTGAATACTACGATCATGTAGTGGTAGATATGCACTGTATTTTACAGCTCTCATTAAATTGTTACTGGGAAGTAATTGGAAAAAGGTGGCATGTAGAAATGACTTTTCTTCACAAGATGTCTTTTCCTTTTCATGTGATTTGGTCCGAATTAGTTTGGGATTGTATGGCTTGGACAGTTTCTGAAATATTTCTGTTGTTGATTTGCCAAACACATCTCCGTCTTTTTTTTTTTTCTTTCTTTCTTTTTTTTTTTTAAGGGGGGAAAAAAGGGGGGAGGGAAAAAGCGGGGGGGGGGAGGCATGAATGAGAGATTGAATTTGGGAGTGATCTTTCTCTTGTTACATGATGTGAAGCATGTGTGGGAAATGTTTTCATCTTCAGAAGTCATTTGCCCCATGCAGAGAATGCTTGAAATGAAAATAACTTTCCAAATTAAAATAGAATGTGTAGTTTTTTATTTACAGACACACAGAGACATAGTCACTCTTATACGCACAGAGCAGTACTTACTAGGGAATGCATTTTATTTGATCTTCTGTTCTTGACAAATGTCACATTTATGAGATACTATTTGATAAACTTTAATGCTGAATTATTTTATTTCACTAAAACCATTTGTGCTTTTATTCCACTTTATGAATTCATACTTGTACACTACATGTGGATTGTATATTTCATGAACATTCAAGTCCAATCTCACCTCCTCCACCTCCAGTATCATGTTAAAATGTAACAAGGACCTGACTGGGTGACCGTCCTCCTCTATGGAGTCACAAATACTGTCTTTTTCAATCGATGTTAATAGTCCTGTCTTGAATTTTCCTTTTACTCTCATTCTAACTAGCATTTCTTACATCTGGTTGAATATTTGTTTCTGTTACTGTTATTTGTAAAACTTGAGAACCAAATAGTTTCAGCCAAAGCTTTTAGCATCCAGTCAATGGGATTGGGATCTTGGATGCCTCATGTCCCACATCTCCAGGCTGGGCTTTCTGGCTGGGCTAGGTATTTCCTTCCAGAATCACTGCGATGCGTCACGGGACCAGTAGTCCTGCTATTTTTGGAAGCCACTTAATGCTTGTTGTAGTCCACTGACAAATGGCCGCCTTGGCTATTTTCAGCCAGCCCTGCTTCTTTAATTAATCTCGCTGTAATTTCACACCTCAACTTCTGCAATTGTTCTCTGGCTTTCCACACTGCAGAGAAGCTTGTTTGTGTGACAGTCCAGCTGCTGACATTCACTGTGTGCCATTTCCACTACTTTAAGTCCACAGGCTTCCTTTCTCTGTCTGTCCCTGCTCTCGTTCACTTGTAAGGAAAAAAAAACAAAAAGGGAAAAAAAGTTACTTTGATAAATACTGAGTCTAAAAGACAGCGTGCAGTGAAACAGAATATTCCTAGATTTACTTACAACCTTAAGTAATAGTATGTAGAGAATTCTCTCTGTTTTATAGTTACTGTATTTAAGATTTTTCTGACAAAGCTGTAGATTTTTTCCTAAAGCAAAGTTTAATATGTAGAAAGTAAATACAATGGTATATGGTTATTATCTTGTAACCCTATCAAATCTGGCTGAAGGTTCAGGTTTTTTGTACAGAGCAAGGAGATAACTTCAAAAGCTCGAATAGTTTGTAGTTTGGAGAAGCAGTCAACTGAGAGAACTTAAAGATCAAAGCCAGAATATCTGATTTTAATGATGCAGAACATATGCTTCACCAAAACCCTTTTGGATTAAAAAAGTTAATGTAATCAAAGAGAACTGAACTCTTTGTTTGGATCTAAGAGCTGTGTGTTGAAGCACTCAGCACAGTATCTTACAGCGTGGTGTTACTGTAGTTGTGTGTAAGAAGTGAGTTAAAGCAAAGTTAAGAGACTAGTGAACCTGGCGCTCAGAAACTTTTGTTTTGAAGATCTAAATATTTTTGTTGAAGAGCCCTTAAGAATCTTGAATAGGACTGTTTTGATGAAGAGACTGCGGATGCGGATAGACATAAAAAGCAAGATTGTTCTCTGGGAACTTGATTAGCCTTATTCAATAACTGAGAATCCAGGAAGTTCCTCTGGAGAGTTTTTGATTTGCAGTGAATGCAAAAAAGGACCAGATAAAGGAACACAGACATATCTGCAAGAGGGAAAAAATGCCCAAGGGTGGAAAAGTTTCCTTTCATTGCAGTTTGATAAAGGGAGATAATGTAGTCCCCATGCCTGGACAGAACAGTGTTGATAAGATCAAATTCATGGATGGAAAAAAAATATTAACTGAATTATGAGTTTAAAGAGAAAAAAATTACCGGACAAGGAAGATGGCTGAGAACTCTGTTTTTCAGTAGCTTCTCAGGGTCTCTTCCAAAGTCCCTTGAAGTCAATGGAAGCTTTTCCACCGATTGCAGTGAGTTTGGATGAGACCCTTTAGGAAAATATAAAATGCATTTGAAAATAAGAAGCATATCAATAATAATACATAAAGTGTTTTGGTTTTACGTATATATCTAACTATACATATATTTATCTCCATATCTAAAATATTGTATGCACATCTTCAGCGTTACTTGGATTGCTACTTTTAAACATACTCTGGAAGCACCAAGTTGGTCACATTTGTCATGTGCCAGAAACAACCAACTCTTACCAGTGTAAGAGTAAAAGTTTCCATTTTTTTTTCTTGCCATGACTGGTATCTGTTTTTCTGATAGCTCTCATTTCTTATTTCTTGTGACATTGCTGTTTTATTCTTTTTGTCTGTCCATGTATTTCACTCTCTGACATGTTTCTTGGCAGGCCTTAGGGAAAGAAAGGACTGTTGCCCCTGCTTCTCCCCCTTTCCTAAAGCTAATAAAGATAACTCTTTAGGTGACTTCCATGCCCCCCCCCCCCCGCCCCAGTTGTTAAATTTTGATTGAGACCAGTCTCAGAGTAGTGTAAATGGCCGGAGCTCCATTTGCCTTGACAAAACTTGGCAGAAGTATAGGGTCCAGCTCTGAACCTCTTTACTTACGTGAATGGAAGTTGTGCTTGTTATGCTACCGCTGGTTTCTTTTTATGTGATACTAAACTCATTCTGTAGCTACAGAAGCTCACCAAGGCCAGTCAGATAGAAAGCCAGTCAAAGTTACTAGAAATAGTCAGCACATTTCTATTGAAGCATTTTGTGGATGCAAGTTGACTTCCAGATATACTGCAGGAGAAGTGTTTTCCCCTCTGTGATGTGACTTTCAAGGTTAAAGAGTAGCAAAACCACCACGAGCCACTTTTTACATTCACTGGGTCATTCTGCATCTGGTCTTTTGAGCTCTCCTTGCCTTGAACTAACCTGGTTTGTGAACAAGCTGAAGCGAGGCAAAAAGATATTTTTGATCTTTAATAGCTGAGCATCCCTGCATGTGTGACTGTGCTCATGATGAGATGGAGATGAACTCCTGGATTCAGACACCAGATGTGTTTCAGAGGCAGACTCCTCTCCCTCTGCTCTTCATTGCTGGTGTTAGTGCAAATGAGATTAACAGGCAGCTGAGAACAGAGTACCCACTCCACTAGAGGTGCTGCCTTCTACCTGCCCTTCCCCAAGACTACACCTGATAAGCTGTCGGGAAAGTAGTGTATTATACTCTACAGAATGCCATCAGCTTTGGAATGTATACTATACGTATGTATAACTCCTGGCAGCCCTTGTTTGAGAGCAGAACTGTGCTGTGAGGACATGGTGAACTGTGTTGTAATCCTGGAAGAATTTTTAAGCTTCAAATGAGTGGGACTCTTATCCTAACAGGGCAGGGCAGGGCTTTTCATGGTATTCGAGTCAAGAGAGATTGTTTTGTCTTGCCTTCTGGACCCCTGAAAAAAGTCCAGTTCCAAGGGTCGCATCGATCAGTGCTTCAAGATATTTGCTAACCATTCTAGTGACAGATTTCCAGTGACTGCTCAGTCATGCTGCCATAGTAAGTTCTTGTCACACAGGGGAGCTAAAGCCATCGGCTTGTATACCTTTGCCTCTTAAGGCCTTGTGGAGTCACTTCTGGAGTCCCAGTGACATTGACCACGTCTTTGTAGTCACTTTTTGGTGATACATAAAAATAGCTTGATTGCAAGAGGCTGGATCCTCGAATTGCTACGAGTTTTCTGGCTTCCATCTCCCTTGAGGTTAGAAGTCAGGGTCTCCCTTTCCAAGATGCCCAACAGCTGTTTCTTCAGTTGCTCACTAACTGTTGGCCAATGAGTATATCTAATACATGTTTCTCAACTGGAAGCAAATGTCAAGTTTTTGACAGATAATATGGGATTTAAAGGGTGGATTTTCAAAAACACAAAGGAGAGCTGCATGTCTGTGCCACTGAAGTAGCACATTTTCTAAATTGTGAGTTTATTCAGCAACCATAAAGGCCTGATTGCATTGCAGGGGTCCCTGTGCAAACAAACCTAGCTGTGCACCCATTAGCAATGTCACTCTTGTTCACTTTGGCCTAGGATGGCTGTGTCAGGTTAGCACCCCGACCTCCTGGGTGAAGGCTGTCGTGCTGCACCCACCTTTCTCGGGCCTTGATTCTCCAGCCTGCAAATTTAAAGCTTACCCACATATGTCAGCATGGGCCATACTGACACTACCCACACTCTGGATTGCAGCATAGACATAAAATACACTTCTGAGTTTATACCTGATTGCTTTACTCCAATGGAGTCTACTAAGTATTCAGTATCCCCTTATTTAGCCACCTGCCTGTATTAAAAATGTGATTTAGGTGCAGTGGAATAAAAATAGCAAGATAGTACTCGATGAAAAGTAAAGAGGAAATCGTAAATGTTAATGAAATTTAACATCGAATTTGTGAGACTCCTGTTGCTTAAAGGGACGTGGGTAGCACATCAGATAAGGTAGTGAATCCAAAATATGATTGTCAGTAGGAATCAGTGCATTGTTTCTCTGCTGAAACAGTATTTTTCCAGTTCATTAGTTACTTTGTTTAATTAAAAAAATATATAGACATAGGGGTAAATTTACTGCAATTGCCAATGAAACCACACAAGGAGTCCCATAAGAACGTGAAAGGAGTGCAGTTCCTTACAACAGTGAAATAGCAAAAACCCAATTAATCAGTGGTTCTTTGCAGATTTTAGACCAGAACTGGCATGCTACCAAACTGCCCTCAGAAGAGGTCTAAAACAGCTCAGGAAATGATTTAATGGGCACCTGGTCACAGATGTGTTCCTGCCAGACACACTGTCTGCAATGGTACATCCCAAAATGGCCCTACAGGGTCTGAAATGCAAGGAACGTACACAAAAGTTCTTCTTTTTAGATTTGGAGAGGTAATAAAAGAAACAACAAAAACCCCAAACCCAGAAAAAAATCTGCTGCATAGTCTTCCTAATCTCTAACTTTCCTGTTAGTCATGCTGGCAAGTACCTATGTTCTTTGCTGACATTTTTGGTCGGTATTTCATCATTTCTCTGATCTTTTGTCAAATCAGGCTATACTTTGTTTATCTTGATGTCTGTTTAATTCTCTCAGAGACTTCAGATGTTGCAAAAGAGCAGAAAGTGAAGCTCCTTCTACTGGCTGGGGTGGTCGCAAGTGTTCAGCTGAAGCCATCAGAAATCATGGTGGTGTTTGATCCCTGCAATATAAACTGCTAACAAGTCGCCTGATTTTGCGCTGCCATTTTTGAGGCACTCATGGTTCTGCTGAACAATGATTTCATTCTCTGCTTTGTGCTGTTTAATGTAAAGTTGCATGCTAATAAATTTAGCACCAAGTTACTGACTTTGCCCAGATGATGGAAACCCGCCTGGACTGACCAGTTAGGAATGTTACTGGTATTGTTGTTTCTGGCTAGGTTTCAAATGGAAGGGGGTGTGATAAAGTAGCTCTGATTTTCTTCCATAATTTCTTTCTGCCGTAATTAGATCTGATTGTTCTGATTTTTGCACCTAAGTTTAGGAGCATATATAAGGTCACTGGCATTTCAGAAGCTCTGGCTTATTTGAGTTTTAAAGAAAATATTTAGAAACCTGAATTTTGTATAATTATCCAAGTTAAGAATGTTTCTGTTTGGCTCACTATGAAGTTTCTGTTGAGATGAGACTTCAGTGAGGTCAGTTTTTCATTTCTGGTAGGAACTTTTAGGTAACAAACTAGAGAAAACCCTTAAATATGAGAAATATTTTTAGATAATAGACCAAAAGAAGTGTTTCTCATATTTCTTAAATGGCTTTTCTTAATACTTAGAAATTTTAATAATCCTTATGTAAATATACTAGAATTACCATAATTCTGCCTTTACTAGATTTTTTTTTTTTTTTGTTATCTAAACAAGAGTTAATTTGCAGGTCTGATTATGACTTCCTTTCTGTTTATTTCTGACACTTTGGCACATTAAGGGTGTGATACGTACTACTTGACTTCCTTATCAGCGTGTTTTTCCCTTTGCTAACCCATCTTCTTCATGACAGTAATAGATGCATTTGAGTCCTGCTTTTTCTCACCTCCACCTCAATGGTGCGTTTACAAAAAAGACTGCAGCTAGGTGCAGTGAGGAGCATGATCCTTGTCATTAAAACAGTGGGCATGCAACAGTACAGACGACAAAGATTTAAAGAGGACCTTTAAAGCTGGTGTACACAACTGCAGTTAAATTTCTTTCTGATGCTTGTGGAACACTTTAGGATGCAATTTATCTTGCCTGATAACAGTGTTCTGAGACTAGTAGCAGAAGTCTAATTGTAGTGAGTTAAATAGGTCCACTTGATGACAAATAGGTAAGGGTAGGCATCTCTAGAAGATGATCCCACTCTGGGGTCGGTGGTGTGTCTGATTATCTCCGCTGACTGCAGAGGAAAGCACAGGTTCCCAGCGTTTGTCAGACAGGTATGATCTACAAAAGGTGGAGATGTAGAAAGAAGCAATATATGCAAATGAAAAAGCTGACAGGTGCAATGTATTATCAAAGATACTTGTGATTTATCCTGTATTTATGCATTCTCTTTCCACTCATCCATTTCCTTGAGACTCACGCTAACGTATTTGTCCATCAACTGTTTTCTAGGGCTTAGGGAGAGGGGTCTCTATGCATTCTGTTCTGCCTCCAAATTACAAAAGACTGAGGCACAGAGAAGCTGTTACTTTGCATTTCCATGATTTAGGTTTAGAGCATGAAAGAGAAAGTTTTTTTGTCTATTATGGCAATCTATAGCATGCACAGAACTGACTATTGCATCACTCAGGTGGAAAAAACTCATTTTGGTTTAGTAGTGTCTAGCATTTCCTCTAAATCTGCACAATACTTCACATAAAACCCGTGGTAAGCTGGCTGCATGGAAAAGCTCACATAACTCTTTATTTTTTGTGAAAGGCAGGTTGAGAAGTGTGAGAAAGAGAGGAAAGAGGTATTATAATTTCTTTCTCCCTCTGAACCCTTTACAAATGGTTTCCTGGTAACACAAGCCCTTGGTGTGGCAGATGGATTTTATGAGAATTAATTGCAATAATATTCTATAAAACTGTCCCAAACGTTTTCAGAACCCATTTCCTCCTCTTTATTTTTCTAATGTCTACTAAAACGGCATGTCATAAATAAATAGAGCAAGAATATTTCTACATGTAACAGAACTGATTTTACTTTTCGCTTTCACAGAGGAATAAGTAAAGGTATTTAAAAGTGGACTTGACTGCAAATACCATCAAGAGGTTACCGTAAAGGAAAATGCTGCATTGCCGCAGCAGGATGGGCTACATGACCAGACTGCGCTTTCTGGTCTGCCACCTGTGATTCCTTGGGACACTGAGAAATGACACTGGGGACGGGGGTGGAAGAAGTCACTCAACACATTTTGATACGATCACATTAAGACAGCGAATATGGAGTTCCTTTGCTGTTTCCCAGCTGCTGCTCACGTGGTGCAGGGAGCTGAATGCTTCCCTTCGTCATCTCTAGCACTGACTCACGGGAGGAGAAGTAGAGAGAGCACAGTCCATTTTGATGGTCCATGTTTATGTTGTATCCTGGTAGGGATATCTCAGCCAGGAGCCTCAGTAACCTAGAAGACCTGAGCAGATGTAATCTCCACTTCAGAATAAAGAAATAACCTGTGGCTGAGATTTTTTTCTAACCTGTGGCTTTTGTTTTTGGGAGCACTCTTTCTTTTACTTTTGATTGGATTGATTTTTCTGGAAAGGTGAGAATTTAGAGCTCCTAGTAGCTTCAGGTGAAGTTGAGGACATTTATCCTCTTTGAAGAACTGGCCATAAAGCTGTAAATGTTGTCACCAAATGGAGAAATCCAAAAGCAAACCCAGCTTTTAAAACATGGTCATCCATATATAGGCAGATAGCAGGTCCACGGAATGACTAGCAACTACAAGAACTTCTTTTACCTCTCTCTTTTTGTAGCTTGTGCACCTTGTTGTCTTCCTTTTGAGGCATAGGAAGTTGTTTGTCTGCGTAACAACTTCTGTTTCTGAAATAATAAACTGACACAAACAAATAGAGCTCTTGGCTTTTCAAAAATGTTCAGTGCTAGCTTGTTTAATATATTATTAACAGAAACAATGAGACATCCCTCTGGTAACAGGCAGTGCAGTTATTTGGCATCTTCTACAATAATACAGTGTTGGAAAGTACAAGAGATACCAAGGGATGTGTGCTTGAAAGTAGGTTATGAGGTGTTTGAATAGACTCACAGTTTCAATAGCCGCTACGATGGAAGTGACAGAGGGAAGAAGCATGTTTTTTTCTGTCATGCTTTTCTGGCTGGGTTAAGTGGGGTAGAGGACACAACTTCTGGGATCCACACACACCCCAGAGGTGGAGAAGCACCTTTCAGAACCTGAAACCAAGAGAAATTCCATCTGTGTGGTCCATGAATGGAGCACGTCATCTGGCTGCGAAAGCAGCACACCCGTGGGAATGCTGCGCGGCAGGGAGCACAAACACGAGGGAGGGAGCAGGCCCGTCAGGGGATGTTGCATTAATGCTGTTTATAATGCAGGAGGAGGCTGCTAGCAAAACCTTATTGTCCTGGAGACCGCTTCTGTATCCAGAACAAGGGATCTGGTAGATCAGAAGCCTGATGGAGATAGTCACCAGAAGGCTGGTAGTACAGAAAGGAAAAATTGCTCCTGTGAAATGCATATTTGCTTAAATTTGTAGAAGAGATGTTCAAAACACCATTTCTTTTCTCTTCCTGCTTTCAAACTTGACTCTAAGAGAGATAATTAAACATCTGTGAATCTGCTTCAGGAAATAGGAAGTTACTGGTGTGATAATGTGTGTGCTTTATTGGCTTCTATAAGCAATTTTTAAAAATCTGGATTTAGGCTTTTTGTTTGTTATTATTTATTAATAGGGTTATTTATAGCTATGAGCCATAGAGATTAGTATGTAACTCTCTAAGATTACATTGATTGATTATGGTAATATATCTAAGAAGTACTGCTTAACTGAATTTATTGATATTTAGTGATTTTTATGCCTTGAGTTTATGATCTATTTCATTTTATACCAGCAAGAATTTGAACTTCCAGTTACTGCTAATATTTCTTGTTCTGACTGGTACAAGATTTCTTGTTTCATCTGTAGCTACAATTTTTTTACCGCTTTGGTGGTTTACACTTGGGTGTAAACTTGGGTGTAGGACAGCTGTTGGTTATCGACTCCTTTGCATATCCACAGAGTGAATAAAGGATTACAGGTTTTTCTGTATCTCAGCTTGCTCTCTGTTCATACACCTAGGCCTTCTAGGTAGTAATCAGCAGCTTGTGTAAGTGCTTGAATATGAAACAATACTGTTGTAAAGAAGAGTAAAATGCAGGTGTATTCGATCTCTTGACTTGCTTCTGAGACTCTTCCATTAGGCTCAAGTGTGATGAAAGGTCTGTGTGATTTTGGACACTGGCTTTGCTAAGCTGTGATGTCAGAATGCTGTCTTATTCCGTAGGAAATACCAAAGCAAACAAGCTGGTCTTCCCTCATTACTCTCCCCTGATCTGCTGTTCTGTGGAGCAGCGTGGTTGGGTTGTATAGCAAAGTTACCAGGGTCTCCTTCTGTGCGTGGCTAGAGCTGCATTAGCTTTGCTGTGGGCAATGGCCTTTGCACTGGCAATGCGAAGAGGTGGATTTGCCCTAATGATGTTTAACAACCTGGAAAAAAAAAAACAACGAGAAAAAAGAAGGCAGTTTTCATGTAACAGTCATGCAGCTTCTACCTTATTAATCTGCTTCCTGAAAAAAACAATTTTCTTAGAGAGAAGCTATGCATAGGATCAACACAAGTATTGTTGCGTATTTACATGTATAGGATCTGAATGTGAAAATGCTGCATCTGTAAATGTCTTTAATTGTTGAGGCCATTTTGGGTATTGAGTTATGCAGATACACCTGCCTCTGCCATTAACTTGTTTTCCAGAGTATACTGTCCATCTGCTTCAAACTGTCTAAATGCATGCTTGGCCTCATTACTTGCTACTACAAATCAAATAATAAGGGATAAGTGCCTACCTGACACAGCCTGACTCGCATCCCAGGTACATTTGTTTGTTTCTAGCAGTTAGATGATGCTTTCTAGGTTGGCCTGGTTTATTAATTTCGATTTACATAGTTTCTACATGATTATTTTGCAGATAATCTTGTTGCCTTTCTTTCTGTCTTCTATTCTGTCTGTCTTCTTCTCTCCTCCTTTTCTCAGATTTTTGGGGTGGGAATTATTTTCATATTTAATTTCACTGAAAAAAGAAGGCAAATATATATAGTTCAGAGGTTGCACAGATTAGAAATGGTACCTAAGGCAGAAAATTAGTGCTGTTCAAATGAGTTAATGGTATTCCTCTGTGTTTCCTACATGTACTGTATATGATTTAGGAGTATTTCCCCATCCAACTTTTAAATACAAGAAACACCAGCATGTTTTTATCATTGATTAAATAACATGCAGAGTTTCCAGGGCTTTCTCTTTGTTTCAGGACTTACGTGTTGACACTGTGTCTCTAACACTACCTAGACTGGTCTTTCAGTTACAGGATCAACTTACTTTTTCACTCTTTTCTGAAAACTGTAACAGAGAGCAATTGGTTGGCATAAATGGTGTTCTGGAGCCTGAAAAATGCTAACAGATACACATGTAGGGCTGATGGGATAAAAGGAGAAACCTGTGTATTTTTAGCAATACAAGAGGAGGTTCATTAGAGAACAGTAATATCTTTGACCATGATTTGTAAGGAAATAATGGCAAAAGACATCTTGCTGTTCCTGCTTTGCAAGTAGCGTGGCTGAAACACATTTTTAATTCCAGCCTCTGCATTGAAGTGGGATTAGTATATTCTTTGTATTAAACATCTTGTGATTGTGTAGCCTTTAGAGCTTAAGTTGTTCCAACACTGTTGTCACATTTAGTACTGAGAGAAAAGTTTTCTCCTACTAAAAACATTTTAAGAATAAGGTTTCTTATATTTTATTGTCTGCGGCTGTGGGTTAAAGGCTTCAGTTATGATTGGTCTGAAAATACTGTGCAGAAACATTCGTAACGCTCCTTGCAACCAAAGTCACCTAAATAGGTTGCTGTCCTAAAAGGGCTATTGTTAATTTGGAGGAGGGATTATGGCACATCCCTTCCATCAAAGCATTCCTTCCCCCAACTGCGTTTACTCCTGATTTTGAGTCTTCAGTATGGCTTTATCCATGTCTCACTGTAATCCTTAGAAGATCCTCCTTGGCATCTTTAGCAGTTGAATCAAGTTTCGTGCTCATCTTCCCTATTCACATTCAATCAAAGCAAGTGCAGTATTTCTTAATTCTGGCTACTAACAATAGCCACTAAATTACTGCAAAAGAGTTTTTGGGTTTTGACCCGCTTGCCTACAAGGCATTCTTTGGAAAAAGCAGATAGGCTTTTTAGTGTGTTACGAAGATAACACAGCAGCTGTATTTGGCAAGGGTGCACTGGTTTAAATATCAGTGTCTGCCAGGCTAGAGGATGTCAAAAAACGGGAAATAAGTATGACCATAATAGATGACTATGTAAACCATGGCTTGTCATGAAACACCCAAGGAAAATACTCTGGATCAACAGAGGTTTGATTTGCTTATGTCAGAGAACTGATATATTTAAGTTTCTATATTGCTTTGACCTTGGCTTGCGTACAGTGTTATTGCTGGGTATGACAGCATCTGTCACTTTTTCAAACATGTATTTTATATATTTTAAGTTCTTTCTCTAACTCAATACCAGATATTGAAAGTGTATTCCACCAAATCTTCATACGTTAGACATATAAAAATTTGTACTTTTATTTTGAAATCAGACAGTGACTTCAGCAGTGGGTTAAATACTGTGATAAGAGTACATAATATGGCATAAGTTTGGGGCAAACTTCTTCGTGAAGTTTTAAAGTTTAATTCTAAAATTGATCTCTCTCACATCTGTTTGACTTAAAAATTCCACATATTTAGTAGCATGGATTTTTTTAGGTTTCCCTGCAATGAGGTAAATTATACAAATGCCAGAATATATTTTGCTGTTGCTCTTCATCCATTTATATCACCTACCTCTGAAGCGTTGCTCTTCTGTAGGTTTGAAGTACTGTGTCTTCTCATGCCTGCTAGGCATTTCAGTTTAGCAGTGTTCAAATGGTGGTGAGGTTGTATTTAGGAGAAATCATATATTAATAACAACAGTAAACAACTGTTAGATTATGTGAAGATCTAGGTGTACTGTGCAGAATGGTCCACTTCTCTCCTTCTTCATTGCAGCCAGAGGAAGAGGTAGTTTCTTGATCTCAGCATACCAAGAATGGTGCAGTATCTGTCCCTTCGCGAGAGAGAATGAGATAAATGGAGTCAATTAGAGAGTGCAATGCCGAGCTGATGTACTCGCAGATGAACTGAAGCCCTTGTAAAGATCTTTGATAGCAAAGCTTGTCGTCTGATTACAGTATTAGTGCTACCAGTGGGTGCACTAACTGGGACCCTTGGTTTACTTCTGAAAAAATACAAAAAATAAAAGAAAAAAAACCTCAGAAAAAAATCTTTTTAAAAGCATCCCTCTCATTTACATTTACATCATGGTAATGAAAACTTGACAGTCCAAGAGAAATAATGATGAAAGGGAGTACAAAACGTGAGGAGAGATTTAAGCAGCTTACAGCCTTTTCCACAGAAGAAAACCCTCCCTTGCCATTAAGGTGCAGTGGATGTTTGAATCTTTTTTTTCAGAGAATACATACATCTCTGCTGCATCTGTCCACAGCGTGTTTCAGTGATTCGAATACTTGCTGATCTAAGACAGCAGCTAGGAATATCTATCTAAATGGTAATAAGAACCTTGAAGGTTAATCCATGTTAGTGTGCAAAATACTCAAAATCTTTGGCGGTTTCATTTTGTCTCATTCTGGTTAGTAAAACTAAGTAAATCCATGAGCTTCCAATAAAATTGTTCTAGAAACAAATGACAGAATTTGCCAGTAGTTTCTGTCGGGCAGATTTGCAACACTACTATTACCTTAATCTCTGGTCAGTTTGACAGTTATATACAAATACATATATTTAACCAGGGCTGTTGAACAATCAGACCCTGATAACAAAGTAGACTCAGGCCGGGAAGTTAATGAGAGCTTTCTGCAGGCACTGGGGCCTGCCTTATGGCCCTCACTGTAGTGGAAGTGAGAAAATTTTACCTGGAGACAGTATTAGAGCTTTTAGAATAATTTTCTGGTAAGAAGCTAAAAGAGAAAGATTTTTTTTTTTTCCTGAATTGATTCCTAAATAATTTTCTGAAACTTTAAAAGAAATATTATCAGAAAACTGAATTATGAATGTGGTAACACTTGAGGCTGCGTAGTTATGAAGTTAATTCATCCCTGCCTCTGGGTTGTGTTTTAGATTGTAAAGTGTTAAGTGAGCTTAAACAGTGCAAATTATTCTCACCCTGTATTCTTGAAGAAAAAATGGGAAATGCAGTGCTACTGCATCAGTATCAAATGTGGAGTACTAGTTTCAATGCAGTCGGAGGGTATTAAAATTGCCAGTTTCTATAGTCAGAGGTACCAGGAATAGAAGAAAAAATACTTCTTGATATCATATTGCTTGCTGCAGACTAATTTTCAAAAACCTCCAAGATCTAAGGATTTTGAATGCTTTCTTCACTAAAATTAACCATTTGATCCATGCTTCCCTTCCATTTCTGGGACAGGCTCTTAGAATGGGACCTGCAGCTTTGACCCAACTTTAATTGCACTGCTGCTTTGTTTTGCATGGTATGTGCAAATCAGCCTCTGTTTAAAAAATATGCCATTTTGTTCTGCTGTCAAAGAGTGATGTCTGGCCAGGTAGGTGGTCTCATAAGACGGATACTTCCATTACTTGCCAGATTTTAAAATACTTTTAAAAGAATGCTTCAAGAATATTGGATGGTTCTGTGTAATTATTTTTTGCATAAGGTGGTTTCTGTAGTTGCGAGAGCCCTGTTATGAGATCATTATATGGTCTCATGTTCTATTAAGAGGACATCAGTAGTTCTAATGGGCTAATACAATGTAACTAGAGATAGAAGCCGTGTCAGTGTCGTAGGCAGTATAGCAGACTGTTATTTATGATAACAAGCAACTGCTTGCCTTACTAGATCCTATAACACTCCCTTAGCCATTTGTTCTATCATCTGTTAATCATAATTAATGTACCTTTCATGTAAAGTCTGACCTCATAGGTAAATAGCGGAAGGCTGCAGAAAAATGAGTAAAAATGCAGACGTTCAATGGGATGTTAGTCTGTACTCATTAAAATGTCATTTGTATAATAGGAAGGCTTTGGAAATGCAGTTTTTCTAAATGTGTTTCTTTTTCTCTTAGGATTTTTGGGGCTATGGAAGTTGTATTTACGGTATCAATGCTAGTTTTTAAGGTACCTAGAAGCTTAGTAGTGGATTATGACATTGAGATTGACAGGTAAAGTTTGCTGACAGAACGGTTGTCCCACTAAGGCATTTGCATCTAGTAAATGATGTCCACATTTATTGCAGGAGAGCTGTTATGAGTGTCATTGTGATTTTTCCATTACTTTGTGGGTTTTTTTTTTCTGTTGAGAAGTTCTGCTTTGAAGAACACTGAATTCAATATATCAGTGCAGGGGGAAAGATAGTGCTTCAGTTATTAAAAGAAAAAAAACCAAACCAAACAGGCTTAGTAAGAATATTCAATTTGATTTTAAAACACGAAATAATATGTCTGTTATTAAAGTAAGTGTAGAGATCCAGTTGTATCTTTCTATTGCACTTTGTAGAAATGCCTAGAGGAAACAGAATCAAAATTCATTGTGAATATTTCTATTGCAGAAAATACAAAGACACAGACTTTACAATTACATTCTTACCATCTAAGAGCATGAGTGAACTTAGAATAATGGATGATAAAGATGAGTGTATATGAGTTTTATATACATGAGAGCAGTTGTGTTTCTGGGTCATTCTATGCTTTAGAAAAGCTGCAATGAAACTGAAATGTCTATGGGCCAGATTTTAATCTTAGTTCATGAACTAGCTGGGTACATGCAGAGCAGTTCAGTTCATGCAAAATTGTACTTAGGCCATTGAAACTGCAATACGACTTTTGTGTTTTATATGTAACTTTCCAAAAGAAACCAGTTATATGTGCTGTGATAAATGCAGGGTTAAGGGGTCATGTACTACAAAGTTGTCCAACTTTCTATTCCCAGAGAATTAATTACATCCCATTTCCATTTTGTCAGTGTCATTTCCCATATTAAATAGAAAACAGGAAAAACATCCTTTTTTGGATTGAGGTACCCTGCTTCCACACATTTCCTATTGGCTACCTATGGCAATTACACAAATTAAATCATTATCTCTTAATACAGAAAAAGATTAAGTAACATACTCTGAGAAAAGCACATTCAAAGCTTTCTGTTATTACTATAACCTGTTCCTTCAGAGATGGCCTATCATCTGCTACATGCAAGAGGCCATAAGCGGATGGCAAATATGCTCCCATGAATGTTGGCTCTCACGTGAGAAATTTGCTTTAGAAATTATATATAAATTTTTCTTTTCATTAACATTGAATATGAGAATTTGATTTGTAATGAGGTCAAAGGCATGAAAAGTGATTTACAGTGTGCATAAGGAGTTAAGGAACTTTTGTATGAAGTAAATGAGAAAAAAATCCCATATTAAAAAATTAGTGGCTTCACCTTTGGAAAAATAATGATCATGGAGTATATGGCTTTCTAAGCAAATTATAAGTTAATACGTCCTTTATTTGCAGCGAAAGCTAATTAAACTTTGACTTCGTAACACTTTTTAAATCTGCCAGTGTAAGTGTCACTTACAGAAATACATTAAGTGCTTCTACATAACAATCTAATTAAAAATTAAAGAAGTTAGTTGCAAATTTATCAAACCTAAGAATGTCATATTCATTGAGATATGTGGTAATATTACACTTAATTTACCACAGAGAGGGAGAAAAACTGGGCTAGAGGGGGCAACTATGCCAGAAACTTTGTGGCTCTGCATTAAATCTAGGGAAAGCCAGTTTAGAGCTCAAGACAGGTTTGCTTCTGCTTGGATGTTGTGTAGTTGCAGAATCAGGAGCCGAGAGTTTAACTGTGCCACGTAACAAAGCATCATAACCTCAAGGTCTGAAAACTGCGTTTCTGATAACCTTGACATTCAAAAAAAGAGACAGCATAGAAAGTTTCATGAAAAATCTTTGACTCTGGAGAAAAAAAAGATCTAATACTGAGAAGCTGAACAAATGACAGCAATAGAGCAAGTCCAGTTGAGTGAATGAGTGGCAGAGGAAGCCCTAAGCAGCGGATATGGAATTAAGTGAGTAGAGCCAAGGTCAGACCTCAGTGTATGACTTAATGGAAGGAAATTTCAAGCCTAATAAAAGCCCTTCTTCACAGTAAGAAGTTGGCAGCTGGGGATGCTGTCATCTGAAGAAGTTGGAAGTACTTTGTTGAACCCAAGAGACTAACTCCCAGGAAACTGTTGCATTAGAATTTATGGATTAGAAGCAGTAGATTACTCAGTGCTGGAGAAAAGCCTGAGGTACAGAATGACTGAAGAAGGTGACTGGTCAGATGGCATTCTGGAAATGCTCTTTTTCCAGCTGAAAGGAGGGCAAGATCACTTCATGTAATGACCAGGTAAAAAAAAACAAGGTGCAAAGAATCGTCTGGGCCCTGTTTGTTATTTATTTCTCCATAGGTTGACGTTTACCTAGAAGATCTGCTTATTACAGATCTAATGCTCACACTTTTGAGATACTGAGCATTTGCTACTTGGCAAAATCCAGTTTTAAGCCCACTTCAATTAACATGACCAAATTCCATCTTCACTTAGTCCAAAATCCAGCAGAGGTGGAAGGAAAATGTGATATAATTTATGTCAAATATTTGACTGTCCTTTTAGTTAAATAAGCTTCACCCACCAGCTTCAGTCTCTATTCTTTATGACTCTATTGATGGTCATGGCCACAAAAGCACTCTAAAACCCAAGGAAGGATTTATTCAATAGGTTTGTTGACACAGTGACAGTGTCATGGGCACTTCATTAGGAAGATTGTTTTCCTCTTTCTTGCAGCAAGACCCTTTCTCTTCCTGTAACAGGTGGGCCCTGATTCAGGCTTTGCTTGTAATCCACCCATGGTAGTTAATGCAAGTAGAGACCTCAGGAAGTTATATTTTCTTAACTCTTCAGTGTTGCATGTCAAGATAAGAACCTGCAGAGCGACATTAAGGCATTGAAGTGGAAAAAAAAGGAGGAGGGGATACAATGTGCACAGATACAAATCTTCATTCCTTTTGCTCAAACAATTTGTCTGGGAAGACATGTTTTTGCATGTTTTCTGTACTTCATTAAAAATAGATGTAAATGTTTATTGTCTGCCTCAGAATAATAAAAATAATGGAAGCTTATGTGTTAGTAATACAATAGTTCAGTCTAATCGCACACTGCCGAGGCAAGAACTTGTATGTTAGAGCTACTGAACCGTATTTTTTCGGTAACAGGAACAGTGCAAATTGTAGGGCGAAATGTTTACAAATTTGAAGATCATTGTATTTGTTGGAAAAAGTCAAGAAGTTGTCTTGGGTTCTTGGCATGTACAGATCATTCATGAACAAGTCAAAGTTAACCAAGTGAAATTGCTTTGGTAATATTGTTGTGTCGTTTTGAGATACTGAGTGCTTATCAAAATCGGGAACACACAAAGAGGAGTTGATCTCTGCGGTAGGATGCAAGCAGAGATTTCTGAACTATAGCAACAGTTAGGGGCAGACAGAAACCATAGCAGTTTTTCTCCTTTTGTTAAAAAAACGGTGGAAGAGCGGAGGTTGGAAGGGAGACAAGCCTCTGCCCTGGCGGTGTCAGTGCTGTGCTACTGCAGGCCGCCTGTCCTGGTTTTGGCTGGGATAGAGTTAATTATCTCTCTAGTGGCTGGTACAGCGCTGTGTTTTGGCTTTAGCATGAGAAGAATGTTGATAACACCCTGATGTTTTCAGTTGTTGCTCAGTC
>JAVKLA010000027.1:37790221-37805621 GCA_034782735.1 Sagittarius serpentarius | reverse complement strand
TGTCATTGTTAGTTTCTTCCTTTCTGTTCTATTAAACTGTTCTTATCTCAACCCACGAGCTTTACTTTATTTTTCCAGTTCTCTCCCCCATCCCACGTGGTGGTGGGGGAAGTGAGTGAGCAGCTGCATGGTGCTGAGGTGCTGGCTGGGGTTAAACTACAACACAGCCGAAACCCGCTCTCGCCCCAGGGAAGCCGTGCAGCCCCGCAGGAGGGTTTGAAGAGTGAAGCTTAAGTAAAATATTGGTTAGAGGGATTTAAAGTTGATTGGTAACCATGGCAAAGTAATGTAACTGCAGTGACACTGGAAAATTGTGCCAAATGAACAGAATTCACCCTTTTGAATTTTCTGTGTGGACTAAACCCATTATAATGATCTGCACTTCCCAAAGCTTTTAATCCATTGTCCAACTATAACTTAAAATAAATTATTGTCATTTTTTGCGTGGTGAAACTTGGGGTTTATGTTTTCTCCTTCTGCAAATCAGCTGCAGATGAAGCACTGAGTAGAACTACAATACTAACTTTCCTTTTTAAACTTAGATCATCAATTTTAGGATTTTTTTTCTCTCTATCAGTGTAGCATTATTTAGCAAAAGCAATCGTATTATTAAGACATTAAAATCACTTTTGGCTACATCAGAAAATAAAGTTAGTCCTTCAGCGTACACACGTACATACACACAGGTAAGTTACAGACAGCAAGATTGCGTTTACTAAGATGTGTTCTGCTATTATGTTTCCTCTATTAACTGTTAGCAGATCACATAAAAATAAAACTCTGCCATAGCAAGGCTTTAGCCCTGGCTACAGAACTGGAAGCCTGTAAATGTTACTTAAGTTACAGAGTCTTTTGAGGTTGGGTTTGTAGGGCCCAGAGGAGGACCTGTGGCAGTACCATAAGCTGTGCTTCACTATGTTCCTGTAAGTGATACAAGGAGCAGCTACAGATGCAGATGCAAATACTGGGGAATGATCTGGAGCTCTGTGAATGAAATGCGCATGGCAATAGCGGAGGCAAGATCAATAGTTATAAACAACAGAATATGGGGAGAGAAGGGATTCTCTGGTCTGAGGGCCAGCTTTGTGCCTCTAGACGAACCAACCTTCAGTCTAAGCCCAGAGAAAACGATGATTTCCAAAACAATAGGGCATACAAGAAAAGACATAGAGCTTCTGTTTCTTATGCCATTCAACAAGATTTAGAAGGAAATGCAGCCAGAATTAATGGTCATTACCTGATGAAAACCAGACGTCCTTGGGAATAGGCTCATACAATCCAGGATAAGGCTAAATGCAATTAAAAGGACTCCACTGAGGCCAAAATGGCAGAGGAGCCAGAGGAAACAGATGGATCGTGAAGTATGGAATCATCATCATGAGGAAGGACTTTTTTTTTTTTAAAAGAGAAAGAAAAATCTAGGTTAGGTAGTTAAAACATAAATGTATTTCCCTAGAAAAGCATAAAACCTATAAAGAAGAGACAGTGACAATTACTTTATTGATTATTTGTAAAGAGGGAATTGGTGTTACTTTCCAAGTTCTTTTTCCTGAATTCGGCTTATAGGTTGAAGAATGGTTGAGCAATTTTAAAGAATGATTCACTATTTACAGTAGTTGTTTCATCTGTAGTTCATTTGTAAGGGGAGAATTTAAAACTACCCCACCTTAGATTTCACTAACAGAAGTATTTTAATGTGACTTCTTTGTACACTAATCCCATAATCATTGTAAAAATCAAGCAGCAGATCCTCCTTTACCGACTTCACTTACACACTTGACGGATCATTCGCAATGTATCTCACAACATAACAGGGCCTTCGTCTACCTGAAAATCCGATTCAGGGGGTTCTCTCGTAAGTTCCTGTCGCTTATATTGTGGCAGCATGTGGGTTCATAAGCCCTTTCTACACAAGCTTATGTTAGAAGCAAGAACAGTTCTGTTAGGACAGTGGGTCTACTTCAGTAAATATTGGTGGATTGGAATACAATTAGCCTAATGTCTATGCTGAATTAATGGGTGGTTTGACGTTAACACAGGAGAAAACACTATAAAATTATATTTACAAACCATGCTGCTCAGACTAAAAATGAAGTGAAACTTTTTTCTTGGTAAAAATGTTGCTGGTACATATTTCTAAAGGCTACTCATGGGGGAAAAAAGGTTATCAGAATTACTTTTGAAAAGCTTTATGAATTTGCTTCTGATAAGCAAACGGCAAAGTGACAATACAATTTAGTAATTTATCCAGTATATTAGGATTCATGGGCTACTCGAAGTTTCGCCCTCAGGCAAGACCTGTAGTAGTTGCAGGGAAATGATTTATGCATTGTAATAAATGTTACTGCTCAATCTGTTTGCTTGTTCAATGGTTAATGTCCCAAAAGAAAAGTCTATCTCAAATTAGGACTGGCATGCATTATCTGTCAGCTTTATATGGTACTGTAAAAGTCATTCAGCTGACAGAAATATTAGCAGAATGTTTTATAGATTTTTGTACTGGATGAATCTTCGCATGGGTGAGGAGATGCGATGGGGCTGTGGTGCTGTGCTACAGGATTAAAGTTGCGTGTAGATGAGTAGTTTCACTCAGTGGTTCACTGCAAATGAACATCTGGACTGCATATTGATTCCATATGTGCAAATGAGATCAGCCCAAATAATGACCAGAATCAATCAGACTTCAGCCTAGAAGTAATGTACACTGGTACTGATTTGTTAGACAACCAGAATTGGCAGCACCTTGCATAATTTGGCACCAATTGACAAAGATTAGACTGTTTTGGGGCCTGACCGGTTATTAATTTGAACCCCCCCTCCAAAAATGTTTTGCAAAGTAAAATCAGCTGCGGCTTATTTGTCCCTGCCCCCTCCTTTTCATACCAGCCCTAATTGTTTTAGACAAACAAGTGAGCTTGCGGCCTGTTCACTTTACACAGGAAGACATGAATTCTTTGATCCATACAATATTCTCTAGTTCAACCTTGGAGCTATTTACTAAGGAGATTTATTTGCAGACAGACAGTAAAGCAGTTCTTTACAAATGGAAATGAGTTCAGCTTCTTTTATTTTTTGGCTCAAGTATCTCCCCTCAATAGGAGTCATATCACAAAACAATTAATAGGTACCTGCACTGGGTTTTTGTTTATTGGAGGGCACAAACAATGCAGTAGAAATCACGTAGATGTTGTAGGCATTTCTCAAGTAGTGTAGCACCTCTGGATCAGAGCTGGGATAAACACAACTTGCCTGGTTTTAGTTTTTTGGACTAAGACTTACAGTTCAGACAAGGCTCGCCATGGCTTACCAGCCTTGTGACCAAAGCTGCCCTCATCTTCAAATCGCTTTGGACAAAAAAGGGAAAAAAAAAAGTGTTACATTAAAATTAAATTACTGTCACCTTGTGTTTCTGTGAATTCCAGATTCACAGTGTAAAAATGCGTTGGATCAAACCTCCGGAAGATACTTGCACAGCGCTGACTTTCACACAGTTGCAGGGGGACTGTCATTGACCATACTGTCATTTTTCTAGGAAGTGTTTTCTTTGTACTTTGGCTTGAGAACAGGGAGACAGTCAGCCTGGTGAGACCTGAAAGTTTCTCTGTCTTGCCGTGGGTGAAATGAATGTAAAACGACTGAAGCCAGGGAGACTGCAGTGATGCTGAATTGCTGCACGGGAGAGGAGAATTTGGCATTCCCTCGCTGTTGATCTCCTGGCATATCGCATGGTGCTTCCTTTAGCATTATAAATTCAGGATTGGCTTTATGGACCCTGGGAAGAATCAGCATTTTATAGTATGTGCTCCCAAGAATGATTTCTATATCCTGACGTGAGTCACTTTTAATTGTTCAGTAATTCAGTACAATTCACTCCCAAAAGGTCTATCACTCTCTTTAGGGATCGCTTCCAGAAGTTGTGACTTACAGCGCCCTTTAGGAACACAAAGTAATTTGGGCTAGAAAGTGAGGAAACTGAAACTCCAGGTGGAAATTAAATAGGCAAAAAGTAATTACCTGGTCAGGTCAGGAGGGTTAACCCTCCCCTGACACGAGCATGAGGGAATCTTTAATGATCACAGGGGGTGGAAAATTTTCCTGACTCAAACCAAGAGTGAGACATCCAGCAGACGAGTGGCCCCTGATATCATGCTGGGGCGCTGGTTTAGTGCTGACCCGGGACATCATCCATTTCTGCTGAATTGGCTGTGATTTCAGTCGTATGAGATCAGAAAGCAGGCAGAGAAACTTAGCGTACCTCTAATGCCACATCCTGCTGGGTGTCTCAGCACTGCGCGGTGATCTTTCTGTCCAGCTCTTGCCCCTGCCTGACCTTGCATCACTTTAAAGTTCCAGCGAGATCAAACAGGGTGGCACAGAGTGACGGGGATGTTTGTTTTGCTTCTGTGAATGGGCATGGCTTGTGATTCATGTGGTTCACGGGCCTGTGCTGTAGGAATAACTGTTTGGTATGGAGAAGGGTGGTAGGTGTTGGTGATCTGACTTGCCTTCCTAATCTCTAGCATCTATGATTCATCTGTTCTGGGAAAAATGATAACAACATTATCAGGGATCTTTGAATACAAAACATATTTTATCGTAACTAAAAAGCAGGTTGTGCCAGCTGTAATTACTGCATTCCTATGGTGCTTTTCCTAAAATAAACCTCTGCTGTACGTGCATAAAGATATGTGAATCTGCCTGAAAATGTTTTCTTATGTGCTGCCTAAATTAAAATCTAGGTGTAAAACCATGGCACTTGTGATCCTACTGGAGAAATTTCTGTACAGAAGAAATCCTGCTTATATCTGCCACTTTTCCTTTAACTAGTATTATCTGGTTTAAGAGTATTATAAATGACATCCAATTGGCATGAATTTCAGTTAGTGGAGGAGTACATTTCTGTGAATGCCTGTGCTGTGTGGCTAACATCAGCCTGCCCAGAAAAGGACAAACCAAGGCTCCATATTGTACTATGTGTATTAGAAGAATAAAATCAACCCTTAAAAACTCTTGCTGCCCTAAGTAATGTAAGAAGCAGGCTTTCCGTGCTATGATTTTATTTGACAATCACTAAACCCTCTTTTCCTCTGTCATCTCAGTATTCAGTTCATTATGCTTTGTGACAAAGAATAAAAGACAGGCTTTATTCTTCGTAATGTTTATGTCGCTAATGTGTTGTTTGTAATCAGCAATTTGTTTCTTTGAAAGGGTGTATTTCAGTATATGGACATGCCTTGCTGCGGTTGATATTTTCTTTGGCTTGTTTGTTTTTCATAATGAAAATGTCTTTTCTTGTGGGATTTTCATGCCTTTGTCTCTTTTTTTATTTACTGAACGCCTCACTAATGCTGGCAAATGACAATATATAAATGAGATTGAAAAAAAAAACACTAACAAGGATTAAAAGAGGTATCCCATTTTAGAACATTTAGAAGTGTTTTTGTAGTTGTTACTTTAACATCTTAAGGATAGAAAAATCAATTCCTGGCTGTCTGAATCCAGAAGATGCTGCTGTGATCAGAGACTAGTTTGATGGCTACAGGATTTCCATATAGTAAATCCTGAATCAAGCCGCTAGAGTCTGATTGCACTGGAACATATCTTTTTAAAGATAGCTGGTTCAGATATCAAAGACAGGAGATTATATGAATCCCCAGTGGTTTAGGTATATCGATGTAAACGTGGATTCAGTTACAGGGGAGTTTAAGTGAGCTTCGGAGCAGAGTCAGTTGCACAATCAGAGCCATTAACGCTACGATGATGCTTCTCTGTGGCAGAGGGGATATTATTTTCCATCATATTCCCCAGGGGTTCTCCAAGATCGTGGCTGCTATGACACTGTAAACTCTTTATAGCTGCTTCTTGCAATAAGTTCACCAGAAACAGTATGACAGCAATACCATCATCAGCGGTATCACTGTGCAGTACATCCCATTGCAGCTCCTCCCAGGGAGCGTTTGCTGTCCAACTCCGAGTTCATGTGTGCAGTTCAAAACAGTAGGAATTGCTTCATCCTCTGAGATTCTTGAATGCTCTCCCTTGGTTGTCATCTTCTGTCTTGCCTGAGCCAGATAACTGTTTGTGTAGTTGTTTTCTTCAAAAGCACCCATAAAGAAGTTTTTGTTTTGCTTTGCTTTTCTTTCCTTAAAACAATCTTTCAGCAAGTAAAGATCTGAAGAAATGCGATTGACTTAATTGATACATGATGGGAAATGGCGTGCATATATATGCATCGAGAGAGGGAAAACAGAAAAAACAGAAAGCTGCAGTTGTGTTTCTAAATGCAATGGATCCAGAATTTGTGGGGTGTGGAGAGGAAGGGGGAGCAGTGACTTTCTGCAAAGTAACATTTGAAGGAATTTCCTTTCTGGAGCCTGACACTGCTTGGACCTGTGTCCTTGGAAATGTCTCTTAGCCCTCTTTTAATTTTCCATTCAGAAAATGGCATTAAAAATACATACTTCTTCAGTTGCAGCAGAAACCACGTGTATGCAAAGTTCTTCAAAGTGCTGTTCAAGGGGACAGGAATGAACTGAATTTTTAACTCCATTTTGATCAGTTTTTGTAACAACTATTTAATGCCTCTTTTGCAAAATGTTACAGCCGTGAGGACATGTGCGGGAGCTCTTCACCTCCAAAACAAGTCCTGACAGGAGGGGTCCCCCCAGCTGCTTCTGACAAGATGGTGGGTGGTTATTTTACGGTATTAGTAGTAGCACCATGCTGACTGTTGTGTGTCCATCTGAAGGTTGTCCACAGGGGATGATAATGGTATCTCCCTTAGCAGCCTTCTACCAGATATCTGTTGTCTCCTTCTCAGAGCTCAGCTTAAGCCTAATTTTTTTTTCTCCTCCATGTGTGTGACCAAAGCTGCTACTGGATACAAGTAAAATTTAGGATACTAAGATACGAAAAAATGCCCCAAGTATGGTGGTCAGATGCTAATGGCTGCAGTCTAGAGGGAGGATCATCTCCCTGCTAGGGTGTGAGCTGGACCCTGAGAGACATTTCATTCCTGGCACCACTCTCACCAGGAGTTTCCAAATGAGCTGATGTTACAAGGCTTCATCAGCTGCAGCGGCAGCCCCAGCTCCCAGCTGCTTGCGTGTGCGGGAGGAAGCACTCAGCAGCTCGGACATGCTTGTTTACCAGTCCCCGCGGCTTGCATGTCCCATATGGAAAAGCCTTGGCCGCTGGTGCAGCGATTAGGGATCTCTCTAGGAGGTGTGGCTGAAGTTTTTTCGGGCGAAAGAAAACACTTCGTCCTTTTACTTTTTGTGTTAGAGGTTTTCCCACTAAATGGTTGCTCTTCCCACAAAGTGCTTACCTCTTATGCTGTATCTTAGAAATTGAAATCCAATTTGAGAAGAGCGAGAGCTGTTGTGGTGTTCCAGAGGGAGGCTGATGCTGCTGCAGCTCATGGGCAAGGCAGACAGCTCATGCCCTTTCAGATGAGAAGATCAGTACAGAGCTGCTCAGACCGGCCAGACCTCAGAGGTTCCTGCTCTTGTTCAGACCTGAATATTTCTGATACAATTTCTGAGCTTTAAGTTCACCAGTCCTCAGATCCATGGTGTTTAGCAACCTCCAAACACAGCTTTTAGGAGGGCACTTTGGTACTGAGGTTCCTAAAATCTGCCTTACTCCCCTTATTTTTAGCAGCTAAGTTCATTCCTCACTGCAGCTGTAGAGCTGCCATACAACTCTGTCCTCCATACTGAAAAAAATAGCATCGCCCCTCCCTTCTTCTCTGCATTGCTGTCTCCGCACCCCCTGGGAAGCTGGGTGGGTAACAGCGCATTGCAACTCTGTGACTTTCAATGTTCCAGGGAAGGCAGCATTTCTCCGCCCTCCACCTTGCACCATAAAATAGCTAACCCATGCAAACTGACCATTTATTTGGGTATGCTATGGCCTACTTAGAGAACTGGAAAACTGGGCGCTGGCTCACAGGGAAGTCAGCACCAAAGCGGGCAGCTAAACCGTGAGCTCTCTGCTGAATGCTGTGTGCAAGTCCCTCTGTCCTCTCTTGCACCTTTTTCTCTATATACTTGAAGAGTTTCAGACCCTCTGCAGCCATAGGCACGTCAGCAACTTTGCTTTATATCCTGCTCAAACTAGGTGGTGTGCCAGCTTTTGTAAGCAGGTCTATTGTGATAGTTGCTCACAGTTGGTACTGTGAAGTATGTCCCTTTTCCTTTCCAGATGCTCTGTGCTACCAAATAAGGGGAAAACATGTGTTTCCCAATGCTGTGATAAGTCAGAGGTATAAGTTACAGCTTTACCATATTGAGAAAGGAATGTAAAGTGCACCCTTCTCTATCAGCACAGAAAATGTTTACAGAATTGAGCTCTAAGACATGGCAATATTCACTGAAGCCGGCTACATCACTGTGCAGAGAGGGAATGAGGGCTTTTTTTTTGCCTTTGTAGTTTGCCTTTTGCATTAAAAACTATTTTTGTTAAGTTAGATTTCTCATTAGATACAATTCTGTATTTTGTTCTCATTCTCCTTGGCTAAAGCCCCTCACAATTGAATCCAACAACAACAAAAAAAAAAAGTAAAGAAAAGAATTATATCAGCTCATTTTAGTTAACTTCTGCTTTTTCATATCATTTTCTGATTTCTGTGGACAGCTGAATTTACTTTAGTTAATAATAAACCATCCAAAAAAGGGGGGCACAGGAAAATTAAACTAAATAGAACTAATCTGTTCATCAGCTTGCTGTTGGTTTCATCTTTCCCTTTTCAGCATTCATTTTTTCTTGCTTTGGTTTAATGCAGTGTCTTGTCTTAATGGAGTAAACCCACCTCGTTTTGCTACCATGCTATCCTAAAGCAGGAAATGAGCTTTAAAAAAGGCATTATAAGCCAAATCAGCTACACAATATGTTGCCAAGTTTCTTGTTTTCAGATGGCAATTTAAATAAATAAAAACAGAAACAGTGACTGGCACTCGGAAACCCAAATGACCGTGAAATCTGAAGCATTTCCTTCTGCCAGGACGTGGTGGATGTCGGGAGACTCCGTTAGCCTGCTTTTTATCTTTACCGAAAAAAAGCTCAAAAAGCCAGGAGAAAGTTTGGAGATTTAACATCAGCCCACAGTGCCATGTGTTTTCTCCTGAAGCAAGGGAGCCATGTCAGGACTCTCAGAAATGCCCTCGTGGATGAATACCAGTCACCCGTGTAGCTCGTCAGTACCTTCGATGGTGGCCCGTGCTGTGTCCCCGGGCCTAGGGGAAGCCTTAACCTGGTTGTGGACAGTTCAGGCTATGGATGTGTGGAGGGAAGGAGTAACTTCCTTAAGCTGCTTTGCAGCCATCCTGGTTACAGCTCACAAACAAGAGCAGGGATCGGGTGCCCCTTGCCAGGCTGGAGCTCCAAGCTGCATGGTGCGGATGTCCCCGGGGCTGTCACACGTGGCGGAGAAAGCACCTTGCCCTCTCCTCCTGCTTTTTCCAGCTGATAGTTTGTTTCCGTAATCCCCATGTTAGCACAAGGAGAGTGTAAATGATAACCCTGCGTGCTGAAGTGGCCCTCGGTCCTGTGAGAGGCGGTGCTCCGAGGAGGACGCCATCTTTGGGAGGCTGCGGCACGGCTCGTGGCGTTGGCCCAGCTGGGGTGGGGAGCTCTGGGCTCTCGCTGGGGCTCTCCAGAAAGCCGCCGGCGGGGACCGCGGTGGCCACCACCAGCACGTTGCCTCTCTGGGTGAAGCCGCTGCTTTCCCACCTCCAGCAGACCTCCAGCAGACCTTCAGCGGCAGATGTTGCCATTGGCCTGTCTCTTTGGTCTGTCCATCTGCTGAAGGGTTTGGTTTGGAGAGGCGGGAGAGGAAGACGGGGAATGCTGAGCAATCCAGAGATGTAACACAGTGTACGGTCGCAGATGTGCTGATAGATGCTGCAAAGAAAGCATTTTCTTTCTGAACTGTCAGCACTGTCTGTGGCTTGACACAATATTTTATCTTCATTTTAAACTTTTTACTCATTATTAAAATATTTAAATTGGCTGGTGTGAAGTCCTGTAGGAATAGTAGGAGTTTATTTCAGGGCAGCGGTGCTTAAAAGAGCCCCATAAGCATAACCATGTACGGAGGCGGCAGGGTATCAGTCCAGAAGAAAACTCACTGTCAGTTCAAATGTAATCCATATGTTAAAACTATAGAAAGTGTTTGTTAGTCTGATGGTTTGGCTAATATCAAGGAATGTTCCCTCGTGGGAGACCTAACTTTCAAGCTCACGTAATGGTAAGTGCTTTACTGAAGTAATCTTCAGGGATGATGTGGGGCTTGGAGTATTGGTTTTGAAATCATGTGAGATTTTGCCAGGTAAGGGCATTAGTTAATTTCGGGGGCAGTGGAGAATGGTAACGACCCCTGTTCATACAACACACACAAGTACGCACATTAAATATGAACCGCTCTGACACTCGTCTAGGGAATAAGGCATGTATCTGCTGTACGCCACAGTACAGGTGTACGTGTAATGGTAATTCATGGTAATGCCATTTTTAAATCCTTAAAATATTTAAATTATAGCATTGTGGCGTACAGGTGTGCCACATGATTGCACCTCTGGGAAACGGGCTGACAAGCTGTAAATGCAATGATGCAATGCTGTATTTCCTAGGAAAGCAGACAGAGAAGCAGCTTGCCTTTCATGCAGGAATGTCAGTATATGAATTGCACAGAAGTAGTAGAGTTGCAGTTGGATGAAAAAATGGGTGGTTGAAAACAAATGGCTGAAAAAGCCTTTTTTTTTTTTGCCTCTACTTTTCGAGATAAAATTCTTCTCCCAGTCTGTGTTCAATTTTGCTTAGTTCTACGTCAGCCTTAAATGAGGTGCAAATTTGCAAAAGGAACAGCAAATGGCTGCTGGTGAGACGCGCAAGAGGAGGCAGTTGTACAAGCAGCGAGCAGGTTTTGGGCTCATGAATGCCTGTTCGTGGTACAGTTTCTTTCTCTGACAATCAGAGTGGACTTAGACAGGCTGTGATCAAGGCCAAGTTTTCAAAACAGGCCAGGGGCACTTAGGTAAGGTGCTGCATTTTGGTTTATGTTCTGTTCTCAGGCACGAGGCAGGCAGATTTTGGGGGCACTGCTGTGAGCTGAGCTCCATTGCAAATCCAAGCCCATACCAAGATCTTCATCCAGGCAATTGTCAGTGATCAGTGAGAGACTGTTCTGGTAAAAGTGAGCACAAATATGCAGGGATGAGTCTTTTTGTTCCTGAAACAAAGAAGTGTTACACTGCATGAGACTGTCCAGTCTGGCAAAACAACGATTACTGCATTCAGGATGCAGTACTTGGGGGTTTTGTCCTTCCTTGCTAGTTATAAATGTTCTCCAAGAATGGAGGACTTTAGTACATTGCTTTTTGGACATGGAAATAACTTAAAACACATATCCGGCAACATGCGAAGTTTTTGATGGGAGGTGGTGATTTCCAAGATTTAAGGGCAGTGATGAATCTTGGCACTCATGGTTTGGGATAACAGAGAAAGAAATTATTCAAGCAACTTCAGCCAAACTATTTTTTTTTGGTATGTCATGTATCCTACATACTTGCTTCTGCTGCAAATTCCAGTGACAGAAAAACATGCTAATATTTACCAATCGACTTGATTATATTTGATACAGTGGGTTTATACAATGATTTCTTTAAGTCACTTAGTTTAAAAAGAAGAAAGTCCTTAAACAGGTCAACAGCAGTCTGTCTTTACTTCTTCAACAAATTCTGTGGGAAACTGCTGGAAGATTGATGATGATGATGTTTAGTATTTATTTATTTATATTACCATAGTTGTCTTTAAGCACATGTTCCTCTTTTTGCTATGAGTTGCACATTAGAAAAAAGCATTTGTGCTCCCATGTGTTTACAGTCTATGCAATATTTCCTCAGAAAACTGCCGGTCTTAGTAAACGCTGTCAGATACATTTGCTACAAGTTCTAGCCGCTTCAAACTTTTTGCCTTAAAAACAAGGAGCACAGACTCAAGATACCCTGCTGGTATGTTAGTGCTAATACTGTACCTTCTTTCTTAGCTTCCATCTCAAAAGTGGCGTCATACTTTTAATACCAAGCAGAGAGGAACTTTGGATGAATTGTGTGTATGCACATAGTAAATTTATTAGAAGACATTTAATATGCTTTCTCTCTCACTTATTTATGTTGATATTTTACAGTGTTGCTCTTCCATATACACACAAACAATTTTAAAATATTATAACTTTAAGAGGACAGGTATTAACTGTAGGTATTTTTACATATTGTTCTAATTACAACTGTAAAAGTGACATTTAACATCATTTTAGGTTTACAAGTATTGTGTCACTGTGATACTAAGGGGTCCATTCAGAAGTATCAAGTACAATACCAGTGTTATAAGAAAAAAGAAATTACTTTTATCAGGTCTGCATTTTTATTCATTTTTATTCATAATATGGGGAAACTGGTGCTTGTTTTGTGATGTTGCCATTCTTGCTATTCCTGTTCTTTCTTGAAGCATGAATCATATTTATGTCATGGCACGGATACTTCAGAAAGACACCTAAGTTAAAGGAAAGTTGTGGATCCATTACTGCATAGAAAACAAATTTGACAGGAGAGAAAATGAATATATGCCTTTCTGAGAAATGGTAATTCATGGAATGGCAATTCATGGTAATGTCATTTTTAAATCCTTAATATGTAAATTATGGTAATATCTAAATTATGCTAGGTGCTTCTCTAACATGGTTCCTCCCAAAAATGTGCAGAATTTTTATCTATGTTTTGCTTTAAAAATGTGCAAAGGACAAGTGTATTTGCACATTTAAATGGCATCTAAGCGTATTCATACAATTCATCTGAGTAAAGGTAAAGTTTGTTAACTTGAGGATTATTTTACAACATTTCCCTGAGATCTCCATTTTCTTGATTTTAAAGTAAATATTTTTGTCACAATGAACTAAATAAGGATGAGTCTGAGGACAGAAGGATGGGTAAGTTATTTTCCAAACCAACAGGCTCTGAAAGGACAAGAGCCGAAGAGGTGGCTGATGCTACATCTTCCCTTCTCAGCAGTGAATCACTTGCCCACATTCTTCTGGAGCATCCCTCTTCAGTCAGTAGAAATTTTCCTGTGCTTAAAACATGTTTTACTGTTGCTTTTTCTACATCATCGTCACGGTGCCCACAAATTTCTCTGGTAAATTGTGCAACTCCCTGTTACGCCGTCAACAGGAAACACATCCATCACACAACTGAGCTTAAAATCACACATGGGTGTCCCAGTTCATTATGCATCACCACTCAAGTTTCTCTGTTCTGGGTCATATCTTAAGAGTTGAGTAAAAAAAAAAAAAACCAAACACAACTCCCTTTTCTTCCTCTAAGTGGTTAAAAACATTTCCTGAGAAAGAGAAGTCAGTATTCACCATTGAAGCAGTCTGAGGTCTCTAACACACCATTACTGAAACTGCATATTGGTATTCAAATGTCTGAAAATATACCCAGGTCATACCAATTTATCTGGTACTAATAAAGTGTCGTCACACGACTTACCCGCTCCACTCTTTGTCCTGGTTCCATAGGCCATGTTAAATGATGATTTATCACCTATACTTTGGCCAACCAGTTCAAATTACTGTCTGGATGCTGCCTATGAGTGTCTCCACTTTCTGCATGTTGGGATCAAAATGCAAGTTCCCAGCGTATAAGTTTCCGAGTCGAGTCACTGTTATGCCATGCAGAAACCTGATGATTTTCCTAAGTCCTCACTTCCTTTCCCTTCCTGCTCTGCAGTGAGTTTTGCCTCCTCTCCCACTCCTGGCAATACCTAGGCTTGTGATTTGGAACAACTATTTTATATATTTATATATATAAAATATGATGTTTTTTGGAGAGTGTAGAGCAGAAAGTGTCGTGATTTTGGTTAGGTGCCACCTGTCAGGAGAAGAAAAGCAAGATAATCCTGACCGCAGGCCTATATGACAAAATGCGCAAGCACTTTTTGACAGATAAACATAAACAGAAGTCAGTTTATAGGCAACTTTTGTGAAACAACATCTCGAACCATTTTGTCTTTTGGCAACCTTGTTTTGCTAATGAGGTACCAATGGAAACAAAGGCTATATTTGTTCCTGTCAACAGGAACTCATAATAAATAGAGACATATAAAGATGTGGAATGGGAACTGTGTGGGATTTTGGAGGCGGGGGTGGGTCTTGTTTTGTTTGTTTTTTTTTTAATGAAGAGCTTATGTATAATTCGCTTATTCTCTGGTTTAGGTTATATTGAAATCATTGGAAAGATCTCCTTATAGAAAAGCAGGAGCTGGATGAGATCTTCCAGGATGGGACTAATTTTTAATTGTTCTGTGCTTTGTTTCTCCTAGTGAACTCCTGTCTTCTAGGCAGGTTTAAAACTAAGTCTTGAGCTCTCGTAGACAAGAAGTCAAAGCACTGAAACCTCTGCTTTAGCTTACCTTTATCAGAGCCTGACATGGGTAAATAGTAGTCACTAAACTACCAAACAGGGTAGCGAAAGTGCATGAAATCTTTTAAAGCGGGTAAAAGACCAATCGTGAGAGCATGCTTATTTTTTTCCCCTATAGAGTTATTAATCTTCTGTTACTAGAAACTGATGCTGCAAAACAGATGTACCTTTGCTGCCGAAATACTGATTTTTATTATACACACACGCGCATGCGTGCGCACACACACGTTTAACATTTTGTCATAGAGTTGTTTTGTACACACACGGAGATTTCTCAGCTTTAGCGTCCTAAAAGTACCACTGCTCCTTTGCTCCAGCACTGTCTTTTGTTTAAGAAAGCAATCATTGATATTCGAAACACATCACCATGTTGTATCAGGCTGAAAGTCTCCCTGACTGCGGGCTGCCCCTCTGGCTGCGTCCGGGCTCAGATGCAGCAGTCCGGGCTCCGATGCTGCTGCGGTGGGCGGGCGGGCGGGCGGGCAGAGGGGCTCGGCAGCAGACAGGTGTGGGGAAACCCGCTGAGGCTGCGGCATGGTTTAACCCCAGCCAGCAACTCAGCACCACGCAGCCGCTCACTCCCTTCCCCCCCGCCCCGTGGGATGGGGGAGAGAATCGGAAAATAAAGTAGAGCTCGTGGGCTGAGATGAGAACAGTTTAATAGAACAGAAAGGAAGAAACTAGCAATGATGCTAATAACAACAAGAAAGTGACAGTAATAATAAAAGGATTGGAATACAAAAGACAAGTGATGCACAATGCAGTTGCTCACCACTCACCCAAACCACGCTCCTCCCCCCCCACCAAGCTGGGCACGACGTCCCATGGTATGCAATGCCCCTGTGGCCAGTTTGGGTCAGCTGTCCTGGCTGTGTCCCCTCCTCCCACCTTTCCTGTGCCCCTCCAGCCTTCTTGCTGGC
>JAVKLA010000027.1:37773315-37790121 GCA_034782735.1 Sagittarius serpentarius | reverse complement strand
AAACACGACTGAGCAACAACTGAAAACATCAGGGTGTTACCAACATTCTTCTCATACTAAACCCAAAACACAGCGCTTGTACCAGCTACTGGGGAGACAATTAACTCTATCCCAGCCGAAACCAGAACAGGTTGCGTCAAGGTATTGACCTGGGCCAAGGCAGCACGTTGCCACGGTTAAGCTGGATCTTGTAGTGAGTGCTATAGAAATGCATTGCTGTGCTTTAACAGCAACGCCTGTGGGAAGTGGGCCTCTAATATAATGTATTTTGCTGTCAAGTGTCTTGGGCTTTTTCATATTCCTCAAAAAGAGGCTACTAGGAAAACAACGGCTATGTCTGTCCCTTTGTGGAAAATGGTCCTTAGGATCATCATCCCATGCCATTAAGGCCAGCTGCTGTATTTTAGTAGTATTAAACTGCCTTAGCTTCCAAAACAAGGTGGCTGCATCCGTACTGCCTTTTTGGGGGTGGTCCTTGGTCTGTGCTAGCTCCGTAGAATTATTTTTCCTAGGCAGAATAGGTGTCATCCCGGTGATTTTTCTCCCACAGCTGAATAATATAGATAACCAAGCTCCAGTGTCTGGAAACATTTCCTGGCTCCGTCTAGAAGAGAGTTAGCCAGTGGATTTATCGTCCCTGTAGAATTTAGACACAAGTCTCACATAAGTTGATGGGATTTACAAATACATTGCTCCACTGGAGTTAACTCATGGTCACACAGAGATTTCATTTATTTCAGTTTGTTGTGTAGTATCCAAATGCACACAACCAAGCATAAAAACATCAAATAAAACTGCTGCTAAGAAAACAGGCCATTTTTGAGTCAATGATGATCTTGTGATTAATCCAGGATTGGTTCTGGTCAGGTTGAGGAGAAAGTCGGTGAATTCATAGGTGGAAACGGTGTGAATTGGGATAAGAGAGCGGAAAAAATGTGTACTTTTTATGGAGTAATTATGTACACAAAAGCACATTTTCCATCCCTGTTTCCCCCATTCTATGCTTTAATTTTTCTTGACATTGGATCCATTATGGTATCGTATGAGTTTCGTCACAGAAGTAAATAACAGCTTGTTTCCTTGGGAGCAATTGAAAAACAGAGTAAAAACAGCACTTACTGTTTTTGAAAGTTGTCAGATTGTCATGGCAGTGAAGTGTTGCATCATGTTGTCATGACAACTCAAATTATAAAAACTGGTTTAAAGAGAAATAAAAGCACTTTTCAGTGATGAAAATAATTTAACTTTAAAGGTTTCGGCTTTTATTTTCTATATCTTATTCTGCCTCTCTCCTGTTTTTTTAAGAAATGGGCAATATTCCGGACTCTCACCAAGTAAAGACTTGCAATACACAGTGACTCAGGCAGCTTTTCTTTCTTTCTCACTGAGACAGAGGATGCAAGAACTGAAGTGTACAGGCAAGCACATTACTGGACCAAACCATCACCATCCAGAACTGGGGGAAAGTCAGAATGGGATAAAAAGGTGGTGGGGTTTTTTTCTTTTTCCCTTTGTGCCTGTTGGCACAATTTCCTTTCAAGCAACTTGTTCAAATATATATCAAGATAAACAGCTATCGCACGCTGTGGGTTTGTCAGGGATAAACAGCAGTGAGACTGCAGCATGTTTGACCTGTTTAGAGATTCTGGTGGAATTTCAAAAGCCCTCAGGAATGACCTGTTTGTGTTTCTCCATCAAAATCAAGGAGCATTTACTTACTGTGCCAATGGCTAGAGAGCAGAAGTAGGTTAGTGCTGACCACTATTGAAATCCCATTCTCTCTGCAGAGTGTGCTCAGAATGAGTCAGGCTGTTTTAACAGAGGATAGGATTGAACTTCAGTACCAGGGTAAAATAAACAAACAAAAAAAGGTAAATTGTGCAGTTTGTCAGTTTGTGTAAAACGGCTGTCACCAGACACAAAATGCTGACATATAAACTGCAGACCAGCAGCAAAATCACTTGTTCTGAGCAAGGTCAAGCAAAATTTGATTTATCACTGTGGATTGGGTTTGTATACGTTGTAACACGGCTTTATGCAATCCTGTTCTTGCATTTATGGAGAGAAGGGTGTTTGTGTATGTCTGTACAGTCATTTCTGCTCCTCCTGCTCTTACCCAGCAACTCAGCCTGTTTCAGCCAGATTTTACAGATGTGCAGAGATAATGTTCCTGGGAGTTTCAGGGAAACAGGCTGCCATGTGAAGAGATCCTGTCCTGGGAGCTTTTCTGCCCCAGGGCGTGCAGCATTTGGGATGGCTTCAAAGAGAACTCATGCAGGAAGCAGCTCTTATAAATGCCCCAAGTGCAAGAGGAGCTCACTGTCAGTCATTAGACACATATCTGTAAGCGACCAATTTTCACTGGTTCTCATAAATCATCTAATTTACCTGGGGAATGACACACACATTAGAAATGGATTGCATGACGCAAAATCTTGAGATAGTTAGAGACAAAAGCAATTCCCTGTAAAGGAGATGACCACAGATGTGGAGAAGGTCTTTCCCCGTTAGCGATGCTCTGAATGTTACTTAAACTGTACCCCTCATATTTCTGTACTGGGAGAACTGCCGTTTTTAAAGGCCTTTGACTTGGGTAGTTCCATAATAGTTCTCAATGGAACGTTTGAAAAGTGTTGTTGCTGCTAAAATTGTTTGCCTGTTACATTGAGTTGCCTTCCTTTTCACATTCCAGTACCCAAGCAGTTTTCAATAAAATAAAAATAAGATCATAATGGAGAGATGTATTTGTTGTTCTCTTCATTTAAAAGAAAACAGCTTTTATAGTAAATATAGACACAGAATTTTTATGTGTTACAACTTAAAATTACAGTGAAGAGTAGTCATCTTAGGAACACGAGAAACTCTATGAAATGTCACCCTGAATAATGGAAGTTTCAGAAGTTAACAGAAGGGGCTAGAAATGAAACATTTTGGTTGCCCAAATGAGAGATGCCTCTACCATCGTGGCAGATAGTTGAAGACATTCAGTTGCACTGCACTGAACGCTGTATTAGTGACTTCTGTCTTTCTCAGCCTTCGCCAGAATCTGCAGTCAGTCTTTTAATTCTGTTTGATGCCTGTGCAGTGGCCTGAAATGACCAGGTCCCCTTAGCTTTACCACTGGAGGGGAAAGAGAAAGAAAAGTGTAAATATACATATGAGCATTGAGAGATTTTTAATTGCACCTGGACTATGGTGGTGGTGCAGATGCGGTGGTTTGGGTTGGATGTGGTGAGCAAAGATGGTTGTGAAGCTGGGAGTCACCTTCTGTAACAACCACCTCCATCGGCAGCATTTAGACTTGCTGGGGATGGAGGTGTAATTCTCTCCTTAATGCAACAGTAGTGCTGCATCTCTGTTTGAATTACACATGTAAGATGGCAACTTGTATGTCCCAAGCGGGCTGGAGCTCACCCTGCCTCTCTCTGTGCCTGCACCTGTACCGCAACGGACCTGAGCTAATACGCTCAGGCTTTCAGAAGTGCAGTCCTACCCTTAGTAAATTCAAGGTAAGCCATGCTGTGAAGTATTCCTGACATGACTGACGCAGAATTGGTGATTCATCGCTAGTTTTTCAGCACTCCTTTCTCCCCCACTCCTCGTTTGCTGTTTACTCATGTGTTTAAGCCAGGCAGGAGAACGTATGTCTAAACTCCTTTCACACAGATTAATATGCTGTAAGTGTTTATTTATTAGTATCTGTTTTCTTGTACCCATCTAGACTCTATATTACTGATGCACATACTTGTTAACTCAGTGCTTTTGTTAACAGATCCTTTAATTAAGGCCAAATGAAAAGAGAGAAATGTGGAAATCATTTCAAGTCTGATTTTTCACATGAACTAGCTGCTAACTAATACTGTATGTAACTTTTTTGATCTAATTGCATTGCGTTCAGTCTATCTAATGCTGTCACTCCAAATCACCGTTCAAGAGCCATGCAAGTTGCAGCACGTTTCAGGCATTAATACTGGCCAGGTAGTATTATACTATTTTTAATGAATGTCTGTTTTCTATTCTTTGCTATGCTTTCTTTGGAAAGAGGCCCATGTAACAAAGTATTAAGAAAACACACTGCTGCCCTGGAATGTGTATATTAGCTGCAGATTATTTCCTATTAGCAGATTAGCTGCGAGGCTATTGGCTCTGAAAGGTCTTTGAGAGTATTTTGTTTTGTAACTGATTCAAGCCATGGGAGAGAATTGCCACCCTGATTGGGAAGAAGAATTAGCTACTGTTGCCATGGCCACTGGAGCTCACACTCGCATTGTTAACTCCAGTGCCCTCCAGTGAGATGCCACAGCGTGAGCTCCTTGGCTTTGTTAATGAAATGATAGAATATGGGGGTTTTGGGGCAGGCGAGGAGTAGGCTGGGAAAATCTCCTGTGAGAGAGATGTGAAATGGTTTTGGGGTTTGTTTTTCCCTTTTCTTGCTCAAGTTCGGTGTTTAATTTTGGACGTGTTGCTGCTCTGTGCTACGGCAGTGATGTTAGGCTGTGAAATCACTCCCTTTCAACAAAATGCCGCTCTTTGCCTTTTGGTAGGGAAGGAGCTAATCCTGCTGCCCTCCACAGCGGAGCGCCGACCCGCGGGAACCTGCTCCAGCGCAGGCAAGGGGGTGGAGGGAGGCAGCCGCACGGGGACCCGAGTCCCTCCTGCATTTCGGATCGTTTTCTTGCATAGGGTTATAAAACACAACAAGGCCTGGAGAAACCGGGGAAACTACCAGTATTTGTTAGGGCTACTGCAAACTACACTAGGTCTACTGCTGGCTGGCTGGCTGGCTGCAGGCAAGGAGAAATAGGGGAGAGGCTTACTTCCCCGTATCTTCGTCAGAAATTAATTTCTTGCTTGGGCTTCAATTGTCGGCATTTAAAGTCCGTCCCTTAGAAATAATTGTTTGAATAAAGGCCAATGAAAAAGAAAAAAGGAAAGTGTCAAAAGCTGAGAGTTAATAAGACCATAAAAAATGTATGAAATTAATCTCATGTATTTGACAAATAAATTAATATATTTGACTAATCATTGATAGACAGGGCTCACATGTATTTCATATCTCTAACGCTGTTTAACTTCCAAGGAAGTTTTGAACAGTGAAAAATGTAGTATTGAAACTTATGTCAATGTGAATGGTTAACAGAAAATATTTACACTGATGTCTGCATTTGAAACATAGCTCCTGAAACATGTGATTTCAAGCAAAACATTTATTTTCTTTCTAAATCTATTCTTCCCCCTCTCTCATCCTCAACGTTAACAGAATCACACCTTCTTTAAATCAGGCCACTGTCCTGAATTCTTTATTTAAACCACTTTATGAGGTTGTGTAACATGTGGAAAAGAGCCAAAGAAATGTATTTCCACTGGCATGGTAAAATGTTGGCATTGGGCATTTTTCAACTCGGCAGCAGGGTATGGATGATAGGCCAACTACATGTATATAATGTGTGTCACACTGAATGGTGGCATGGAGCAGCCTACATCATGGGTGGTAATGGGGCTGTCTCACTGCGGCTCACTGATTTTTATAATGGATATTTCTAAATGATTGCAGACTTATCCTGGGAAAATCATGGTAGAGATTATTATAGAGACTCTGAGAAGCATGCACATTGTTCTGCATGGTTTCTCAGCAAGCTCTAGTTTTACAGTCGATCTATTTGCAGGAAAGAGCACAGTATCTTCTGCTGCTGTAGAGTCTTTTGGAGTCTGTAAAGCAGAGGACAAGGCTACCCTTGCTGCAGAGCCTCCTCCTGTCCAGTGTTTTTCCTGTTCTCTTCTATCCTTGCTTAGATGTGTTTTTCCTCTTCTTCTTCTAGATGTACTGCTTGCAGGTTCTGGAGGGACAAAGGAGGAGCATTTTTAAGGTGGATGAATATGCACAAAGGCGCAAAGGGCATCAGGAGAAAGCAGTTTTGCTCAGCTTAGATGAGCATCTGCTGTAAATGAATGGAGGAGGTGGTAAATAAACATCAGCTTTCAGGAGGGACTTGGTTTAGAGACGCACCTGGGCAAGGTGACAGGCAGTGAATTAAAGGGTGAGAATAGAGACCCTTCAGAATTGCAGTGCAGTCCTGGCCTCTGTACTTTCTTATTCGGCTTTACTTGCTAGATTTCTGCCCACTTGGCATTTGATTACTGCTAAGTAATCATCTGTCACATCAAAATAAATGGTTAATAAATCCAGGTATAATAATAAGGTACTCTAAAATATGTAATGGTTGTGTAGTAGGGTGAAAGCTCAACAGTTTACACAACTGATCCTTTCACTGTGAAAAAAAGAAAGATAATCCTACCACGTAATACAAAGTAGGAAAAAAGGGGTCTAAGGTACAAAAAATATGTTTCCATATATGTATTTCTTTACTTCTTAATTTCTCTGTAAAGTTTATAGCAGGGTTTTCTGGTTTGCTTGGATCCCATCTTTATCCTTCCAAACTTCTCAATGGTTTACAACTTTTTCAGGGAATGCATTTTGACCCAAGAGTCACTTCTAGGTCACTTTCTATTATAACTGAAATCTTGATCAGTGCAGAACAAGTTCTTTATCCTGAAAATGGGTAATACTGGTCAGAATAGCGTGGAAGTGACAGCTGTCATTTAAGGCCAAGGAAAAGAGTCAGATCTTTACTTTGATATCAAGATACTGGCCAAGAGTACTTTTCAGATTACATATGGTGACTTTCAGTGGTTAGACAACCTATCTAGAAAACAAAATAATAGAAATGTCAATGTCCTGTTTAATCAGTCTAATTTCAATGAATCTTGTTCCAATTAATGCAATTTTGCCTAATTTTTAAAGCACTTAAAAAAATGCAAACAGCCTCATTTGGCATTCCACTGGGAAGAATGGTGTATAATCCAGTAGTCATCCTTTGGAATAGCAAAGTTCAATTTTGCTTATTGCCTGAGGGAGATGAAAGTCTTCATCTGAGAAAAATTCATGAATTCAGACAATATAAGGTCTTCGCAATGAATGCTTCATAATCTCTGCTTTTATTTATGCATTTATTTTAAAAGGAATGCTTTACACAATGCAATTGAAAGTGTAGGTTTTCTCCCTGTGGCTAGTCTGACTGAAATAATAACATGTCTTCCTATCTGTCTTTTCGTCTTAATGGTGTATTTAACACAAAGATTATTTGTGATCATAGAAATGACAGCCGTTGCAGGCGCGCTAGCCCTCCTGTTTGTCTCTGTCATTCTGGAACCATAGTGGAATGAGATGTTCCAAAAGTGATGCTTTTGTCCTCATTTCTTGAACTTCCAAGGTACAGTTGGGGCATCTAATGGGAGGTGTCACGTCTGAGAGGTGCTTTGTGTTGCACGAGCAGTTTAGGAGAATAGCATGATGCTCAGCACCGAGTTTCTTGACCAGTGACCTTCCTAAGGAAACTCTCAGGCCCTTTGTGCACATCTGTGGTAGGTTAATGTGTTTCATCATGGGACTCTTGTATTTGAAGGGATGGCTGTGTATTTGAATTCAGAATTTTTTTACTCCTTTTGATTGATTCTGAGATATAAAATGAGTGAAAGTTTTGGGATTTTTATTCAATGAAGTAGCATTGTATATGGTGCTTAGCTCTTGATAAAGCTTCAACTCTTGCTGAAACTAAGGAAACTGCAGCGAGCCCCATTTTCTAGGAATTTTTCTTGTTTTTCAGAACACAGGCAAATCCTTCCTTCCTCCTCTCTGTCCATCCCATTCCTCCAAGAAGAGATATTAAGTTACATAACTTCTCCCTTCATTTAGAAACAACTCCCCTGTAATTTGCCATCCAGAACCCTTCATGGTTTAGTTTTTCAACTTCTGTGCAGATGCAAGAACACATGCTCTTTCAAATAAAATTATCCACACTAAAAAGAAAAGGGACGGAGAAGAACTTCCAGCCTTCTGTAATGAAAGGGGGCTCACTTTTCTGTAACATTTTCCATGGAACACTTTTGTTTGCACATAGATATTGATTTACCGTCTTCAGAAGGTGGTTGTTTATAATAAATACTGTGGTGAGCTGTTTTTGCTCTATTAACTTGTACACTTGAGAACTCTGGCTTTACTTAGTAAGGGTTTTCAGAGATCTTTTGTGATAGAACAGACATACTGTAGTCCTGGATTACCATTTCAAAGATGTGAATGTGATTACCAGTTTATTTTTTAATTTTTTTTTTTACTTTAGGGGTAGAAATGAGCTATTCTGTAAATGGGTAAATATGTGTTCTTGTATAGCGTGAAATTAGAGAAATGCTTATGAAAGGAAGCTAAAGAAGTACATAGAGGCATTATATTGCATAGCTCATACTGCAAAGGCTTTGTAGCTATCATTGTTTACAACAAATAATGTAAACAGACATATACAGGAAAGTTTTAGCTGCTGTTTATTTTCTGTAAATGATGTAAGCAGGAAAATATAATTGGAGGCTTGCTTCCAGTTGACCTTTAGGATGGACTAGTGGGCTCTTTCTAGAGCTCTCCAACATAGAGGGGAGTATTCACACCTATTAAGGACATAAGTTCCTGTAAACTTCATTCATACTTACACATGGAGGGAAAACCTCCCAGGCCATGCTTTAGCACAGTGAATCATTAGTAGGACAACCAAGCCTTTATAAAAGCTAATGCAGAAGCTTTCTTGCAGTTATTCTGAAATCGGGTAGGTAAAGAGCATTTCAAAAGCTCACGACTTTGTAGATACATTCTGCATGTTCAGTTTGTCTTAGCATTACATAGTATCACTTTGGCTGACTGGTGTGTATATTTGACTAAGCTGAATAAGGGGTTAATAACATTTGTGCTGCAGTTGGAAATACTCAGAAGTGCAACAACATTTATACTTCACGTTCATCTAATGTGCACAGATGTGAGAAGGTGAGTACAGTAAATAATTGAGGAGGACATTAGAAGAAGAAATCAAAGCCACTTACATGCTTATGATCTTTTAATTAAAGATCCTTGAGTGCAGATCAGTGGAATTAATTCTAGTTCCATTAATGGGCAGTGGAAGTGATTTTGTTCTCTTTGTAGTACACCCTTGTTATTTGACTGCAAATACAGATGGTAGTGAATGTCAGTGGTGGATAAGGCTGGTAGCTTATTCTGGACTGAAGTATTAAATGGGAAAAAGTTTCAAAAAGGACTGCTTAAATGTAGGTGCAGTTAGACATATAAATGGCATCATATTAAAAAAAAATGCCAAATGTGCATAGTAGCAGTCTCAAATGGAAAGGAATAGTTGCAGACTTGTGGAGTTGGAACGTGACTTCAGGTATCTGATTTTGACCACTATGACTGTGATGCAGTCCCAGCTGCCTAAATATCTGGTCATAAAAAATTGGTTGCTGTTCACTGACTTGAGAAAGACAGCTTTGTCTCTGCCTTGGCTCCTAATCCTGTACCCGTTGTAAGTGCTAGCAATGTTACGACTGGCTGTACTGGGGTCAGAGAAGATGCTCCATCTCAAAATAACAATTATCTTTTCAAATAGATTGAATTTTAATTACAACTATCCTGCTTTTTTCGTTTCCTTCATCAAATAAAATTAGAAAGTTGTCATGAATTGTTCACTGCCAAATACAGAGGAGGGAAGCATGGTGTGAGCAGCTCCTCTGAAGCTGGCCATGCTCTCCTCTGGCAGCTAGTGAAAGTCCTGCTGTTCCTGTGCATTGGTAGAGGCTGCCTGTCACTGGAACCGTTGCTGAACAGTTTTGTCATGTAGGCAACGTCTTTTGAGGGCCAGAAGGAGGCAGACAATGAAATTGGGCTATGTCCAAGAGAAGTCAGGTGGGTCATTTTGCCCAGCCATAGAAACGGGCGTAACTAAAAGTCTAGAGCCCATGTACACAAGCAGTGGAAGAGCTAGAAACAAATCTCAGACTGGCTCAGGGGCTTGAGTAGCTTATGAGAACACTGCATTTTTAATTTGCATGAGCACCACTGTAATGAAACAGCCAGGAAGTACCACAAAAAGTAACAGAAAGTAAAATCTACCTGTACCGTACGAACTCGCCATCTTGCGTGGCAGGATGCTGACCATGCTGTCTGAGATGGCCGGCACTGCAGTGGTACAAATAAATGGGGGCTCTTTGTATCCTTTTCTGGTGCTTGTTCAAGCTGTGCTAAAGAAATCATAGTGATACGGGGAACTTCGCACCTCTTGTACCTGTGTTGTCTTTTTATGATCTTTATAATTATCTACATGTCTTAATATCCCCTTGAAATCACCAGAGATGTTCTGTAAATTGCAAAACTAAACTCTTAAACAGGCTCCAGTGTCCTACATGCACACTAGAGATTCATACCAGTTCTTCACTTCGCCTGCGGACAAGAAGTAATTCATTACTTGAAAAGTGTGCTAGTGTACCTTGAATATGAAAGGCAGAAACAATTCTTGTGGCACTGTGCGTAACAGCTCTCTTGTTGTGGCACAGATTGTCAGTCTTCCTTTTCTCTCTTTTTCCCTCTCCACATTAGAAACTAGATAGTAAAAGAGGAGTCATCAGCTTTGGAGATGATGATGGAAAATCAACTGCAGTACGCAGGGGCATGGGTTTACTTCTTTGAGGTTATCACCTTCAAAGCCACAGTCCACTTTTACTTACAAAAAATTCAATACTTATTTGAAAACTATGGAGTATGAATAAGTGTCTGTGCTAAGCTGTTACTTAACAAGACTAAAACGAAAAAAAGTTTTTTTCCAAGATTTGTCAGTATTTGCTATTAGAGAGATAGCAAACTCTTGAACAAAACTGTGCTTCCTTTTTTAACAGTCACGTCTTTTTCTTAAATTCCTGCACTCGTCTTTGAGTTCTGCACAGTGGATAATGAATGGATAATGAGTGTGACAGTGAATGAAAATTATTTCACTTTCAATATCTTAACAGTGATGCTCCAAGACAGGACTACTATGTAGCTAAACAGTGTAATTAATGGATTTAAAACCAAGAGGAGTGCTTGGATTTTCAAATTAAAATTAAAATCTAAAGGTAGTTCTTAAAAACTGAGAAACAGTTGGATTGGTTTGTAGTGATGAAAAATAATATTCTTACTGCCCTGGGGATGTTCAGATTAAGTTAATTTTACTTTATTAAAAAAGAAAAGTAGTGCTTTCATATATTGCTTTGGAATTCTGAAAGCACTGAGTGATAAAAGAACCATTTTTTTTTTCTTTTAGACTTATGAAATTTATTATAAATAGAAGAAGAAAGTGGGTGAGAGAGATGATGCATCAGTTTCTGATAATTGGTATATACTTTTCAGATAAATCCAAAACCTTTCATAGTATTTATGGAAAAATCCACTGTTTATATTTGGTTTCTTCTTTACTTGACTTACACTAAGAATTTATCCTTTTATGTTCACTTAGAAATGCAATCATTGCTTTGTTATATGATCATTTGTGGACTAGGGAGTGAAAATCTTAGGTTTAAGTACTGAAAAACTCTAAACCAGGTCTCCTTGCTATGGCACAACTCTTCCATGTAAATGGGAATCTGAGAATTTTAAGGAGGGTCACAGATGATGTTTCTTATTCATAACGAATTGCATATATTTTTCTCAAATTCTGTCAGAAAACAGAACAAAACAGCATGATAGGTTGTAAGCTACCTTTCACACGACTTCCATGCCAATTTTTTTTTTTTTTTTAGTTCTAGCCAGTTCTATGTGCAATTTCTCGTTATTGTGGTAGGAGCGTGAAAGGACTTGAAGATGGTTAGCATCAAGATCACCACAGTTTGCAGCTCCACAGACTGGGAGGGTTTGAGCCTTTATGAATTACATTGGAAAGAAATAAATCATGAAAAGTTACCTTGTGAGGAATGATTCACTGTATGAACTCATTTTTACAGGGTTTACTGTGTTTCTGAAAGCAGCAAGGCCTCTTTCATGTGACAAAATCTAACTTCTCTACTACAAAGGCTTGTAGAGCATGTCTGATCTTAGCTCTGTGCCTAGCAAGCCTGTCATGTTCTCCATGAAATACAAGCAAGGCAAAAGCTAAACATCTGTGGCTTGAAATAAACTGGTTTCTGTCTCGTTACATTTCTCCAGCTGACTTCTGATATCCAGGAAGTGGCTTATTGTAAAAATGAATATAATTTTGGAATTAATACAGTCACGTAAGCGCTGCTGATACCCTATTTGGCAGCGGGGTTTGTGCTAACAGTTTGAAGCAAGTCTAGAACATTCTATATTTTGGGGGGGTTGGAGGTCCAGTTGTTAGCAAAGTCATTAGAAACATAAATTGAAGTGAGTAAATCAGTTTCCGAGTTCTGCAAAGTGAGTGCTACAAAACATCAAGTGTGAATCATGCCGTAAAATGATGAGAAAGCAATGTCGTTTGCAGGCTGGCTTACTGAAGGAGCCAGCAAGTTACTCTGTGTATCACTCTCCAACGCGAGACTCGTCTCCCATTCTACAGAATGACGTAGTTCTGCCAAAGTCAGTGAAGCTACTCTGATGTGCTCCGGCTGGGAGACTGACCTGACGACTTGCCTCTTCCGTGCACAGATGGCAGTCATTCCTTTTAAAGAGGTTTTTGAAAATTAGTGTAGTCTTCCTGTATTGGGTTTCCCTTGAAGTCCCAGACAACAACCCAGTCCGCCTGTTTTCCAGGGCTACCTATCCTTGCAACCTCAGGGAAACTCATGTTCACTTAAGCCTTCCTATTTAGACTGCTAGCATGGGGTGAGATGGAAACTCAGCTACAGCGGTGGCTGCAGTTTTATTGTATGGCCTAGGTCAGAGGTTTGAAGGAATGGATTCAATCAACTTCTTTTGTAGTGTTCACTACTCTTAGAAAGACTTCAACTATGGAGACTTTTGAATGAACAAAAATGTGGATGATCAAAAGATGAAATGAGCTGTGGTCCTGAGCTGCCAGAGGCACGTGTGAAAATCACTTTCTTTTCAACTACCAACTGGGGGAGCTGCCTGCATAAGTAAGTATAAATAGGATGGGGGATGAGACAGGATCAGCGCAAGGAGGCCCTCAATAGTTTATGTGCTTAAGTCCTTTTTCTGCCATCTCCCAAATAAGATCTCGGTTGAAAAGAATGTTCAGAGGTTATTTTGAAATCTTCAGGACTGGCTGGTGGGTGTCATCTCAAGGAGGCACTGCCTGTATGCTTCCCATAGTGTTCACTATAGATTATCATACAGTCACAGATCAGAATTTCTTCCCAATCCAAATATTCTTTTTTTTTTACCACGGCACTCATCTGCTTAAAACATTAAATACAAAAAATTTAAACATGCATATATGGCTTAAAAGTAATCACATTGGAAAAGGTGTAATGTGCCATTCACTGCACTGTTTCTTGTCTTCTCCAGAGTTAGCTCTTACATTATAAGCCTGAAAGAAGACAAACAGAAGATATATGCGTGTGACACAGCCAAAGAAATGTGGGTCATGGGTGACCCCAAAATATTACTTTAAATGGCTGACAGAAAGCTTTGGAAAGAACTTATTTAGAAATATTTCTGCTAATACATCCTTGGCCTCCATTTTTATTACTAGGAGTATTTAAGCTATAATCTTCAGTTTGTGGCGTAAGAGTCCTCTCTGTGTCAATCACTTACGGCATAAAATATGGATTATGTCTTTAACTGGGAATTACAGAACAAAGGAAACTTTCAGGAGCTGTTTTATTTTGGGGGGGAGTCTACAAAGGGTGTCCTAGGAACTGCTGTCAGAAAACACAGTAGTAGTATTCACTCACACGTACCAAATTGAACTAATCTCTAGATCTAGGGTTAGAGAGGAATTTTTCCTCAGAGGAGATTGGCAAGGAAGCTAGGTGTGGAGAAACTGCATCTTTTTCTGGAGCACTAACTGTCTCCAGGCTCTACCTGGGGCAACGCAAGAAAAGTGTGGCAACTCGGCTTCTTTTCCAAAGCCTCCCTGGCCAGAGCTAGGGAAGGTCCTGCAGGGCAACTGTTTATTCCAACATCAGCAGTTCTCTTTGTAAGTCAGTCATTTGCATTTTCCCATGTAAAGCTTCCTCCTTGCCCTAGATGTGGACTCGTTCAGGAAGAGGGCGGTGTTGGGTGCCTTCACACTAAGCTGGGTCCTTGTGGAGGGACGGTTCTGCCATCTGCAGCTAAGCACGCCTAAGTGTTTAACAACGAGGGAGCTTTGTGTAAGATGTGGCACACTACAGAAGATAGCCTCTGCCTCAAATGTTTCCTTGCTACTGTCTTTTATATTTATTATTTTGCTGTGGTTTTTTTTGGTGGGGAAGGTTTTGATTTTACAATTTCTTGCACAAGCCAGAGGTAGGAGAGGCTTAAACTTACCAGTGTACCCTAATACACTTCCTCTGGGATGTTTCCATAGAAGAGCCGATACTGTAACTGCTGCCAGTTTTGCTGTGGTTGTGTTAGAAGCACGCAAGAGGAGTCCATGCAAAAGGAAGATGCAAATGTGCCAGTGCGTGCTCAGTCTCATGGACCTTTAAAGGCTAATCTTTTGAGATACTCACCAATGTCCTCCTCCTAATTTACTCATTTTCAAGGAAGAAAGTTCCTTGGGTCTTCTTAAAACAGTCACAGCTGTCCTACTGATGAGGTTGCAGAACCTGACATTAGCTAGAGATGGAAAGTGGCAGACCTTATCCTTTCTGTTTCGCCTTGACAGATCCCGAGTTACCTGTTGGCACACCTGATTTATCTTCAGAAGATATAACTGCCTTCTCCCCCAAAATAACGAGCATAAAAATCTGCAAAGCGTTTCTCATACCAATTTCTCTTCCACCCTGATGTTACCTCCCTTGGCTGTAAGGGATTTGAAATAGTTATTCACTTATTTTTGTGCAATCCAAAATAAAGAACAGCGCCCAAAGGACTGAGTTGACCAAACAAAGACCTTAAGTCACAATGTTGAAATCAGGGGGAGTGCTTGAAGTAGCAAACTCTTCTCTTTACCAAACTTGTTTACAGGATTAGGCCCCAAATTCATGTAAACCCTTGACTGTAGTATCTTCGGTAAAATTTGAACTTGCTGTCTATTATTTTGCCAGACCTCCAGTATATTTCTACAGGTGCTCTGTAGAAAAAGAGCAGCAGCAACCCTGTACACTGAACAAATGAATAACTGTCTAAAGGATATCACTGAGGGATCTAGAAAAGAAAATAATAATAGTAGTAATAGTAATAATAATAACAGTAACAATGAAAACTGATTCTATTTTGAGCAGAATATTGCCATCAGCTACTTCAGAAATGTTAACAAGTGAGGTCACATGTTTAATGAAAACATCCAGCTATTATTTTGAATTTAACTTGTATGAGCTATCTTTTTTTTATCTAAGCTGTGTTTCACCTGTAAAAGGAACCATTGACTTTCTTTTCATATCAGTTGATTTCTTGTGATTTGAGAGGATATTGATTCTTCCATTTTGAATTAGTAGGGTTATTGATTTCAGATGTACTACTGTCTTCTTGTGATCAGAATCTGGCTTTTAGGTATTTGTAACCTTAATTGAAAGTTTAGAACAATAAATGAAGAAGAATACATTTCCAGGTTTTCTAAATCACACAATAGGCCTTTATTAGTGTATAAAGAATTTACTGATTTGTTCAGTGGGTTTTGTGTTTCATGTAAGTGGAAAGTAGCTCTTATTGTTTAGTAAAACATAACAGGTATGCACACGTATAGCCGAGCAGACAATCTGTCTGTATCCAGATTATGCTTTGTCAGTCACTCAGTGCGACAGAGATCTTTGGTAATTTGATTATTACTCCAACCCTTTAACACACAGCTCATTTCATGTTTGTTTCCTGTTAAGACTGCCTCTTTCTCATGTTATGTATCTGTGTATATAACTTTTGAAAAGTGCAGTATGTGTTACCATTTAGACTTGATGGAAGAATTCTTCCGAGGAATAATTTCTATCAGTAAAGAAAAAAATATATTTCAAAATCAAAGCAGGAGTCAAGTTTCAAAACTTAGAAGAGTGAAAAGCCCTGCGTGAGGACAGGTATTAAAGAAAACTTAATTTATTTCCCTAAGTAGCAGAACAAATACAAATTATAGAAATTCTCCTGACATACGATGAAAAATGTTTTTCCTCTCAGTTGTCATTTTAATACCAAATTTCATCTCTGTGTCTCACCAGGAGTAAGCTAATTGCAGAACAGATATGTTTAGAATACCTGCTTTTGTTATGTCGTGTGTATTGATGTAATAATGTTTATACATATTTCATGAACCTGAATGCTTTTCCAGTTGACTGAGCATTACTCATGTAGTTTAAGAAAAACTGTGATCCAAAGGTAACATTCTGAGCATTGTCTCTCTCACTAAGAAGGCTGGGTCCTACCTGAGTGATTTTTCACAGAGGTGTAGAAATCAGAGAAGACAACTATTTAAGCTTGTGTATTTGATGTTTATAACAAGTATTTTTCAGACTTACGAAAATTTGCACAGACAAAAGCTTAGGCTTGCTAGAGGTATCTGATTTACCACATATTTGCATTAAAATCTAGTATTTGTAAAATACCAGTAACATATACAGTTAAATGGATAAAGAACCGCTTAACGGACAAACCTGAAAAAGTTGTCATTAGTGGGGAATCACAGCTTATTAGAAACGTTTAGAGGATAAATGCACAAATACTAATTAAAAGTCCAAAAGGACTGTTGTGGTTTAACCCCAGCCGGCAACTAAGCCCCACGCAGCTGCTCACTCACTCTGCTCGCGTTGGGGTGGGGGAGGGAATTGGAAGGGTAAGAGTGAGAAAACTCATGGGTTGAGATAAAGGCAGTTTAACAGGTAAAGCAGAAGCCGCGCGCGCAAGCAAAGCAGAAC
>JAVKLA010000027.1:37758523-37771879 GCA_034782735.1 Sagittarius serpentarius | reverse complement strand
ACCACACTGAAAACACAGCGCTGTACCAGCTACTAGGAAGACAATTAACTCTATCCCAGCCGAAACCAGGACAAAGGCGTCCACTTTATTTCAATTGACTTAACTTTGTGATCAAAGTGATCATCTAACTTTTTCATATTCTGAAAGTTTGTTTTCCCTTCAGTAAGTCTGCTGCGTAATCATAAGGCCAAACTTAAATCTTTTCCAGTTCAAATCTTGTGATTACACTGTTGATATTCTCTGTATAATGTCATGGTATCTTCTATAACAAAGAAGAATCCTTAAAACGAAAGAAGCATGCGAAGTAGACAGCTGGGAAAGGTACTTGATCCCTTGTCTCTTGACCGAAAACTCACAGCTGTGGTCTCCTCTGATCTCAGCGATGTGAATCTCTCCTGCCTGCTCTGCACTCGCTCAGAGCACAACCTGCCTGCTGGTGCCAATGGCTTTTCCCCCCGGGAAGCAAGGCTGGGTGCGCAGGGGGATCTGCTCCAGCAGCCAGAACTGCAGAGCAGGTCTGAACCTGGAGGATCCCAACGCACCGATTTTTTTTTTTTAGTTTTAAGTTAAAAATCTTTACATGTGTATTAGTAACGTGTGCAGGAAAAACTTGTATTTTCTGTTTATGGATTTGTATGTAGATCTTGCTGCTGTGCAAGTTTTGTTGGGTTTTTTTATCTTTCGATATTTCCTTTCTGCTGCTTGTTTTTCCTTTGAGCTGTAGTCACACACTTTGCCCCAGACAGGTCTCTGCAGCCAGTTCGTTCAGATAGGTTATATTTTTAAACTTTGGGTATGAGATACACAGTCTCAAATGACACATCACAAAAGATATTATAGCAAATGCTGGTTTATTATCACTCTGTCCTTTGAACTGTAACATCTTTAAAAGAGGGAAAAAAACCACATTCATTTAAATACAAAGAATATGGTAGATGATTGTTCTCTAGCAAATGCTGGTGGTTCAAATCAAGGATGTTTTCTTTGATTTCTCCTTCATTAGATTTCTGTATCAGTACACTGAATTTTGAAGAGAGATGCCTGAATTGACATATTTTTCGTGGTTTTATTTTGGTTCGTGGCTTGCAATGTGAATGAAAGGATACGTACAAAGCAGATTTTCTGTCCTATCACACTGTGCAATTTGTACTGTCCTGAAAATTAAACTAAATCCTCTGGGCGTGAAGGAAGAACAAACAGCTCATTCCCTTCTGCTCCTCTAAACCACATGAACTTAAATATTAATGAAACTTTCATGAATCACACGTAACACATACTGCCCCTTTGTGCTGGAGGAGGCTGAGCTTTTTATGGTTGCTGCTGTACAGCCAGGATAATAGGAAGCAGAGTCATAAAACAGTAATTAATACACTTCTGAACCGAGCTATTTTATTGTGTAGATGCTAATTAAGAATGGTAGATACCAGTGATTGAGTGGCACATAATACATTTGGTCAGCATAAGTGAAAGGTCAGTTATCATTTTGACTACTTTAAGTGAAAATGTTTTCCCTTATGTCAGTGATTTCAGAAGCCACAAGTGTCAAAGTGAAATGCCTTATGCTTTCTCTTTCTAGAATGTTGATTTTTAGTGACATGACAGGAGAGGAGTCATAGAAAGCATTTGATTTGCTGTGGGGTTTGTGACCAAACAATCAGAAGGGGAAAAGCAAAGGAAAAAAAATTGAAAAAATTAATAAGTAAATATTAAATCTTGGTGTTTCGAGTGCGTTCAGTTTGGGGTGGTTCTCTGAGATGCTGTAAAAGGGGCTGGCTTTCCAAATGGGGCAACCCCTCCTGCCAGAAAATGATTCAATGAGACTGGACACTTCAAAGTTCTCTTTTGGAAAATCCCATCCACTTGATCAAAACGTTCCTTGATGGTTTTAGAATATTTCTAAGATATTAATTTTCAGGAAAGTGGGAAAGGGTAGACTTAACTCCCAAACCAGGGATGAATTTAGACATTACAGCTTTATCCAGCGAGGAGACAAGTCAGAAAGGGAGCTCACCCTCTGGCAGTAGGAATGCTAGACATCTCACAGATGCTCGTACCAGTGCTACATGTTTAACTTCACTTGTCATCTCTGTGTTCTTCATAGCTTAGACACCTTCTATTTTTCTTTAATACTGTACAACCATGATTAAAGTCGATAGAAAAAATCCTGTCCTGAGGCTGTTAAGACCCTTAGATACTTTAAAGGGTACATGCCTAGGCAAAAGCATGACATGACTTTTTTGGAAAAAAGTCAGGATGACACTTAAAATTTTACATTATTAAAAAAATCATTTGATATTTTGGTCTCATAGATTATGTACTTCCCCCTTAGGGATAAGCTGCTGCAGTTAAAATTAGGAAAAGAAAGGGGAAGAAAGGAGGTAACCGAAGAAGACCTTTAATTCAGTTCTGTGATGGTTTTGGGGCAGTGCCGAACCCACCAGAGTTCGAATTGGGCACTGCAGTTAATATTGTAGTTCACGTAGCAACTGATTATTTTACAAACACAAGCTTGAATTGACTATGAGGTGCTGTTATACCTCCTACATATCCTGTTGCAGTGTGAGAGAAGTGATGCTATATTAAAAAAAAAAGATTTAACATATTTGATAATATAACAGCAGAGAAACAGAATTGCAAGTATCAGTTCACGGTTTCTTATACTAGTGTTAGTACTACTGAGTGCTTTAAAGAGTAGTATCTCCTTGCTCAGGAAATTGCTGCTTGACAGCGCTTCTAATAAAGTCTGAGGGGGTGTTTGAGTAAATGGTTTTAGCATGCTTTAAGGTGAGTGACTAAGTCTGATTTCTTAGGTGAATGGCTACGATCAGTAACGCTGATCAGTACAGCAAAAGAGAAGGCAGCAAATGAGAACGTAAGCACAGTAACGAAGTCAAAAGTCTTGCCTAAAAGTCAGTGAGGGACTGAGAAAGTCGGCACAGATCAGAGAGTAAGTTGCTCAGTGAAAAGGAAGAATAACTGACTCAGTTCCAAGTTTGCTCTGGTGTAACTGGCATTTGAATATACCACTCTCTGAAGCAGGCCCTTGACCTTGCTAAAAATGAAAAATAAAAATGAGTGAGTAGTGCTTTTTCAGGCTTTCAGCTCTTGAAAGGCGCTAGCGACCGGCCAGGCAAACAGACACGCGGGGCTGTCAGTGGCCTTGTGCCGGGGCTGGCAAGGCAGTGCTCCCGCAGCTCGCCGGTATGCGCTGGGTGAGAAACAGCGATACGATTCTGACTGGTGTACACAACAGGGAAGACTGTAACTAGCAGCTTATGTTTTAGTGTAATGCTAACTTACTCGGGCAGCTCTGGGCACACTCTTCAGAAGCCGCTAATGACGTTGCAGTTGTGTAACTTGAACAGTCTCTGTTCTTGCTCAGGCTGCCAAGAATACTGCAACCCAAAAAGCCTGTTATGCAACTGCAAGTGAGAAACTTGGGCCACTGCAGGCAGCCGCATCTTGACAATTGGATTTTTGTCCAGTCTGGCTTTTCAGCTCATTTTTTATGTTAACAGGACTACGGTTTTCCTGTGTAGGCTACTTCAGTAAAACAAAGCCGTGTATTTTACCAGGAAGCCAGGCACAGTGTTATAGTATAACTGCATCTGTAATTCGGCTTCTCTTTATCTCTACCTTTCTGAGTAATTAAGCTGCTGACAATTTTGCAGAAGGTCTAAGATCCACTGCAAAATTATAATCAAGTTAGGCATTCTTTGGAGGAGAGAGACTTTGCTGTACAGCTTGTTTGCCTGAAACAGGAGCAACACATGTCTGGAAGAGAACTCCTGCATCGCTAGCTTCAGGCCCATGCAATCATAGGATGTCATATTGTCCTTTTAATAATTAGATCAAGTTCTATTTTAAAATACATAGAATTTTTTTTTCCCCTGCTATTCTTGTGGAAGCAGAAATCTGCTGGCTATAAACCGGCTTCTCATTTCTGTCCTCAATTTATGCCTGACCATAATTGACGGAAGACTAGACAAACTACATCATTAATTGTTTGTTCTCGTTCGTGGTAGGACTTGCCATTTATGTGAGTGTCATCTTAGTAAACTTAAGTTATTGAAGTTCTTGACTTTAAAAGACTAAGAAGGTTATATGGGATCTGGGAATTTGAGTGGAAGGAAGTCTCTCCTTATCCAAGAGATACTTGGAGTGGGTGGTTTTTGGGTGCTGGTTGTGCCCGGTTTCAGTGCTTGAATAACCTTTCTCTGTTCTTGAGGTGAAGATTAGGTGCTTGTCAGCAGAAGAAAGCACTCAATTAACTACTAAGTGTGCTTGATAATTTACCTGCAGGCAAGATAGAAAGCATTATGTCTTCAATTATTGATCTTACGTTTGATTTGGGGTGCAAGAAATCATTTGAAACGTTGAAGCAAGTTGTAGATTTTCTCTGGGAATTACTATGAGTAATTAAAAGATGAGATTTTCTGGCTTAAAAGGAGACAGCGTAAGGCTCTGCTCAAAGGGGGTTATTGAAATGGAGGGAGCTTATTAGTGAGATCCAGGAAGCATAATCTGGGGACCAATTTTTTAAACAACCTCTTTCATGTCTGTGGCACAAAAAGATGAGCGCAACCATGCATTTGGGAAATAAGGATGAGAATTTCTGCTTAACATGACTGGTTACAGCAGTTGTTAGACAGAAGTAGGTCCTGGAGCAAAACCAAAGAAGTAGCACTCTTGAACCAGACTCTGAGCTCCGGAGTCAGGCTCCTTCTTCCTTCTTTTATCCCTTGATTTTTAAGTTTATTACTGAAAAATAGCCTTTGCTGCAACAAAGCCTGACTCTGGGTGAAGATCCAGAAGCCATGTCTCCTATTTTTTGTGCAGGTGTTCTAACAGCTAAGCTGGAGGAAAGTGCTACCATACTTGTCTCCAAGTGGATGTGTCCCCAGCTGCTCTGAAATTTTTCTGCACTCAGTGCCATGATTATGTTCTTAAGAGACATTTTGATGTGTTTTGCCTATTTTCCAGATTCCTGCTGAGCTTATGTAGGGGACAGACAGGGAGCCTTTGAGGCAGAGGCAGCTCTGCTAGTGACACAGTGGAGAACTTCACATGGCTGAGGAGCTTTCAGGTGAAAGCCAGAGCTGTTTTCAGGGTTCATGGCTGCTAAGCAGGGGTAATGTAGCTCACGATTTTGGATTCAGGCACCTCAGGACAAACTAAAGCCTGTTTTAAATGCCTAAAACTTTCTTTGGATCAGGACCAAATGCTTTATTTTTATGTTTGGAAGAATGTTGCAGAGAATGTAAGTGCTTCTGATTTCGACATGCAGATACTTAAACTTGATTAGAATGAAAAAACAAGAATCTTATGCATAAAGAAGTGTTAAAAGACATTCAGATTGAGATCTAAGCCTACAAAATCGAGGAAATCCTGAGGTAGGATTATTACATTAATCTTTCTGTCCTCCTCCACCAAACTCAAACTCCCTTTGTCCTAACATTGTTTATTCTAGCAAATATGGTTGTCTGTGTATCTGCCACTGGGGTAACATTTATAATCTTCATGTGGAACAGTTTATTATCATGTAACCGATATAAACAGTTAAAAAGATGTTGTCTCTGTGATCTTTCTTGGCCCACCAGTGCCTGATTTGTTAACCTTCTGAGCCTGCTGTGAACCTTGCCTAGTTTTCAGTAACGTGTACGAAGACCGTAGGCCTGAAGGCTGTGGGTGGCTGTAGCTGTACTGTTTGTTTTGCTGTTTTATTTTGCTTATCTGGAACATGTATTATTTTAGATGGGATAACTTTGGGCAGCTGTATTTTTTTGAATGTATTACAATATTGCAAAACCACCCAAAATCTTGGTTGTTGCTTTCAGCATCCCAAGATAGTATTATAAATAGACACTGTGATACTGTACTTATTTTTCTATTATTTATCTAACAAGCCACCCATGATGTGCAAATTCCATCAAACAATGTCCATGTTGTGAAAAAGAGTAACTATTGGTGTCTGTTTTAAAAGTTATTCCATTTGCTTAGTGGGACTACATACACACTTAAAAATGGTCAACCAAATTAGGATATGATAACATAATGCTTTTTCAGTGCTGCTTTGCTTCCTCTTCCAAACTGTTTTTTCTCCCTAAAATAAAGAAGAAATATTTCTAGAAAGATAAGGAGCTTCATCCTGAACGGGAATCCTGCCCCCTGAACCCCAATCACTTCAGCTCAGCGTTTTGTTGCAGGGGACAGCACTTTTCTGAATGGGGCTGGAGAAAGAGGATAAATCAGAATTAAATTAACACCTTTCACTTTGTTACACATTTGGGTGCCCTATGGATATTTGATGTAGATGTATAAATTGTCATTGTGAGGCTAGATGCCAAAAAATGAAAAAGCAGTGAAGAATCTCTCTTTTCAGAAGTAGTGACAGGTGAGCACCTGAGTGACTGTTTCTTAAATACAGAGTAAACAAACATTTTAATGTGTGGCCTGTGACTTTCAAATTGAAGCATATTAAAGAAGTTGATGTTTTTAATCTATGTAGCTATTGCAATATTTTAACATATGTTTAACTCTGTTTTAATATGTCAATTGTGTTGCATGTTGCTTTTTACTAGACTCACAAGAACTAAATATAACACTCAGATTTCCAGGCACTCATAAAAACTCCTTTTCTTGTGCAGAAGAAGGCATTTTTAATGTGTCTTAAAGCACAAATGTTTTACTTGTGGTTTTGCATGTAATGAGTACTATTACTGTGCTGTATGCACAGTTGCTAGATCTGTGCATAGTAACATAGCAGTATAGATCCCTATTGATAAGTATTTCCCATGCATTTAAGACAGGATTAATGGATTGCTCCCATGGCAGATTTTATTTATCATTTAGAGTTTAAATCTGCAGGTATGTGCTATTCACAGTGGAGACAATCACTTGTTGATCTTTGCAAGAATTTACATTTAACTTGATCAATACAAGAAATCGTTTAATTTACAGATGTTTTAAACTTTACAGTAGTATTTTAAAATGACATGTCCATCCTCTACCTTCTTAACAGAGGCAGTATAAGAGACAGATCATTTTAAAGTATATATTATTAAATATGTATGACAAATTTTAGGAGTGTTCCCTACTTAAGCAACAAGGAGTGTATGTTTAAAATTGGCACTGTTGTTCAAAGCAAAAGAAACCTCAGTCCCACCTTTTGTATTGCCTCAGACAGGCTTCTGCACAGTAGCAGGATATGACAAAGCAATGTATATTTACAAATACAGAAAAAGAAAAGAAATACGAAAACTCAGTTTTACTACTTGGTAGTTTATGCAAGTCTGTTATCACCATGAGATTAATGTAATCAAAATGACTGTCCTAGCGTAATAGATTGTAGGCTAGAAGTGATTATATACATTTTCAAATTTATGTTTGTGTTTATATTTTAGTTAGTGGTTTAGGCTGTGAAATTTTGGCCCTGGGGTTGAACCTAAAGGTTTCCAAACTAAGAAATCCATGGCTAAAATATGTTTGGTGGGAGGGAATAATATAATTACACATAGCTTTTTGATAAACAGCCTAAATTATGCTTCAAAGGACAGATGTGGCTTTAATAATCTGAACCATTTGCATTTTCAGATTAAACCCTGCTTGATTGCATTGTACTTGATATGTATACTTAAATCTATATGTTAAATGTTATACTTTGATATAGAGCATATTGTTTGACTTTGTTCTTACGATCTGACAAGCTTCATTATATAATAAACTAGTTTAAATAAATCTTAAAGACATAAAAGTGTTCTTGACAGTAAAAAAAAAAATTGAAGCACACAAATGATATATCGGTTAGATGTTCCAGAGAGAGTCAAAGCTTTTTTCATTCAGATCTTTGAACATGTGTTTTGAATAAAGCTGTAAGGCATTTTCCAGTAACCAGTGTTGTATTACAAAAATGAGTAAAGTAAAACAAAAGGAAAACATGTTTCAACATTTTATTCAGTATTGTCACACATTGTTGCACATTTCCAGCTGGAAGTAAATGTGACATTTGTAATGCTAATTTTTCAAACCTAACCTTTTATAGCATATAAAATATTACTTGGGATGGTGTGCCCTTGTGAAAAGAGCAGGAGTAATGAAGTACTCGATCAGGGTTCAATTGGATTCCTAATGGCTTGAGTGCAATTATACTGCCAGTTTGTTGCAATCAATCAAAACCATTTTTGAATTGTTCCCTTAAACTGTATCTAGTGGTAACTGCTGATAAGCAGGTTACAGAGCACTTGACCTGATATACTAGCAGTGTGTGTGTATCACAAAAAACAACAAATAATGCTGTTAACGCTACCGTTTGTCTCATGTGAGGAAAAACCCCTCATTTGTTAATACAGAAGAACATACTGTAGCCTTGCTCCATGTTATGTGTGATGGATAAATGTGAACATAAGTGTAATGCAGAAGGACATTAGAAAAATGCAGTATGTAATTTTGGTGTTACATATGTAATACTGTTAATTGTGGGCTGCAGGTACATTAACTAACTCAGAAAAAAATGTAGAGCTCACCAAGTTGCTCCCCTTTTTCATCTATCAGAATAACAAATTGCCAGCCTCCCTTGGCTCAGAGAGAGGGGAGAAGAAGGAGGAGCAGAAAGGAAGGAGCACATGCAAGCAATTTGGATATTAAAAAAATGCCAAATTAAAAAAAAAAAAAGGAAAAAAAAGAAAAATCTTACAATTAAGCTATAATGGAATTTATAGAAAGATGGATATAATTTATTTTGGTTTTATGTGTCCAGGGCCATAACATATTAGGCTGGAAATATAATCTAAACCATACCACATACAGTGTCACTAATGGGACATTTATGCTAAAGGGACTTACTCCCATACTTCAGGATAGGAAAAATATACTATAACGTTTCATCACAAGGCATTCCTCTGAAAGTGAAAGCTAATTAAATAGTTTTTATTGTTAGTTGAAAGTATCATACACCTGAAGACCGTTACTGCACGTGAGAAATGGCTGAACTTAGCAAATGTGGCACTTGAAGAAGGGCACCTTAAGGCTGACAGTCTTGGGATCAGAAGTCTCCTCTTTCTCAGGAGGGTGGGTACCTCCTCACTAGCCATTACCTAATTTTTACCCCACAGCGCCTCAGCAGGTGCCATTTTGCTATGAATGTGGTAGTACAAAAGTGTTATACTGTTTGTATTTGATCCCACAATTTCTCTCCTGAGTCTGGTAGCAGGCAATTGTAGCAAGATGGGGTGGATGCCGGCACGATTTTTACAAGCTGGGTTAATGCTGACATTAAAATGTTGTTCCCATTGAAGACAGCCACCGTAATTGCATGCATCTCAAAGAATATCTGCTTGTTTCCTGAGCAAGTTCTTTGCTAAATATGTCTCTTTTTGCTATAATGCAGAATCAGTAAGGATTCAGTCTGTAGCCGTACCCGCTAAACACGTCCCAAGTATCACCACGTAATTCTGATGCTTAAAGCATTGACTTCCTCGGTATTAGCCTGCACCTCTACCTCGGATTCCTGACTTGGCAGGTGTATAGCTCAAGTCCTCATTTTTTGTTAAACTAAACCAAGCACATTTTCATTGCACAGTGAAAAATTGCAGCTAGAAAAGGAAAGTAGAAAGGAGTTGTTTTTTATTTTAAATTCAGTTAAGGACAAAACATATTTCCATATGGTCTCTCTTATATTGTACTGCTTTATATACAGGGCCATCTGTAACTCTTTAGTTAATTTCCACTGGTCTAATTCTGTACTTGCATGTATGTATCTAGAATAGATTTGACCAAAATATGGGGCTTTTATGTACTGTTTGTGGGATATTTTCGGAGTAATATGTAGCAGAGCTTGGCTGCTCTGCCCTTTGTATAGATAGAGAATGCCAAAGAGTAGGGGAATGGCCTCCTCTCCACTCATACCTTACCCGTTTCTCTGGAGTCTCCTAAACTCAAAGGAGTACAACAAGCAGATTTAGTTCGTCATGTGTAGATATAGTGCGAAGCTGTGCATGCTCATTTTAGCCCACAATATTTATTACATACAGCTTTTATATTAGTGTTTAAAAACCCCATCCATTTGCTGCTTTTAAAAATACCTCTCCTCTCTTTTCCCAAAGATAGTCATTTAAAGCTTTCAAGATAATGCTGGGAAAATTTTGTGCAGTCATTGATGTAATGGCAACAGCATTTATTCCTTTCACATTGAAATGGCAGTTTTCAAAAGACTTGGAATTGCAGTGTGGATTTTGGTTCCATTCATTTTTAATTGACCATGTTGTAAAAAAAGGGAGAAAAAAAGAAATGGAGGAAACAAACACCTGAAAACAGCAACCTGTCTGAAGTGTTTGTCACTCATTTTTTATTTTCAAAATGTCTCCTCTCTTTATATATATAGAATGTAAAGTACAAAACAATTAAGAAGTATATCAAAGCAGTCTAATCTGTTGCAATTGCATTGATGTATACAATGTTTTTTTCATTTGAGAACTATTTAAGTATTTGTTCTATATAAAATATATAGAGCAATGCAATTACTTCTGTCACCTCATATATTCAGATTCCACTGTCCAACTTTTATTTCTTACTGGTTTACTTACCTATTTTATTTTTAATGGCTTAACCTCTTTAATTAGAGAATTTCATACAATTCTTTTTCTGGGCCTTAGACGTGCAAAGAAATAGGTGATACAATTTCTCTTTGTCTCTGGCACTTTTTTTCTTTCTTCTTATTCTAAGGCTAACATTTAGAAGAACAATAACATTGCAGTTGTCTCTGTCTCCTTGTAGATCTTTCATAATGGGTGTTTTCAGGCAACAAAAACCACAGAGCATATGGATCAAAAAGAATGGGATTCAGGTGATGAAAGCGATTGTTTCTTGGTGCCTGTCTTGATTTTCCTTTGAGTTTGTGCTGAAAGGTTGAGGTTGAAGTCAGATGATAATTTTCCAAGTTCCTTGAATGGTTTAACCATTCCCATGTTGTCGGGAAAGTTAGCTGAATCCATTTTCATACTAGTTTCAGATGGAGATTTTCATCTTTCTTGCTGGGAAATCCTATCATTTCTTTACATGCAAATAGTGAACACCAAATGTTGCTCTGATTTGCTCCCTTGGAATGAAGTGGCTTTCCTCATTACCTAAGCCTGGGAATAACAGAAATCTGACATATCTGTTATAATAGGATGTTTATTACATATATTTCAGTTTATGACTAACACTGTGTCGTGGTTTAACCCCAGCCAGCAACTAAGCACCACCAGCCGTTCACTCACTTCCCTGCCTCCCCCCTCCTCCTGTGGGATGGAAAGAGAATTGGAAAAAAGGTAAAACTTGTGGGTTAAGGACAGTTTAATAGAACAGAAAGGAAGAAACTAGCAATGACACTAATAACAACAAGAAAGTGACAACAATAATAAAAGGATTGGAATACACAAAACAAGTGATTCACAATGCAATTGCTCACCACTTGCCCACCGATGTCTGAGCAGCGCTCCTCCCCTGGGCAACTCGCCCCAGTTTACATACTGGGCATGATGTCCCATGGTATGGAATACCCCTGTGGCCAGTTTGGGTCAGCTGTCCTGGCTGTGTCCCCTCCCACCTTTCCTGTGCCCCTCCAGCCTTCTTGCTGGCTGGGCAGGAGAAGCTGAAAAGGCCTCGACTTAGTCTGAACACAATGTAGCAGCAACTGAAAACATCAGGGTGTTATCAATGTTCTTCTCATCCTAAACCCAAAACACAGCACTGTACCAGCTACTACGAAGACAATTAACTCGATCCCAGCCGAAACCATGACACACTACTGGTCATAAATACCAGTTTCTGCATCTGGAGAACAGTCCTAAGCCACCTGTGGGCCCCAGATAGATGCTGTCCATGGAAGACAGCAGTCCCAACAAGCTGGGCCATCTCAGCTACTTTTGTGTTTTACGTACATGACAATATATGAAGTGGAAAGGGTTTTTATAATTCAACAGTTTCTGTATAGTGCCTTCTGCAATACACAACTGCTTAGCTGTTTTAAAAGGAAATACAGAAGTGTAGGCATCAGTGATAATGAAAAAGACAGGGAGTTGGTAGGGGGCTCAGGAAAGAGTGGCGAGCACAAGTTTAACTAGGACATTTTTCTGGCTGCCAGACTAAGAAAGCAGATGTTGTCATTTGTGTTCCAGCTGTGTAAATTGATGGTGGGTATCTGTTTGGGTAGTTGTTCATATGATCTGTGGTGCAACATTTGGGCACCTACCTGACACAAAGCAAAGAGAGGCAGGGCACTCCTGCAGCCCTGGGGGAATGATGTTGCTGTTGGCTGGTGCTGAATCACTCTTACCAGGAAGTCAATGAGGATGCCAACGTGTTTCTCTTTTCCTCTTCACTGTCTTGTTCTTTGTGTTTTTTCTCCTTACCTCTCAAAGGAAAGAAATAAACATCTGAGTTGGCTGCAACCCTGTAACAACTTTCGCTCAAAGTGACAGGCAAAATAAGTGGCAAAATGATATTGTTCAGAATTATTCATCTTGGATGGACTGCTGTAAATTCACCAACATTGTAATCACAGATACTGAAAATAGAAGGATAAACTTTCTTTCCAAATGAGGAGTTCATTCTGCTTTTCCTGGTCTCCTCTAGTCAATTGTCTTACAGTCATCAGTGTGTTATTTGAGAGCCTCCAACTATCAATTAAATGTGACTTTCAGACTCTTGTAGAACCTCTTGATATTTTATTCAAGCATTCAGTCTGTGTCTCCTGCAGCTTTTTAGTTCAGTATTTCATAGTTTCGGAAAGTAGGCCATCTAATCTAGTCCGTACATCTTTCTGCAACGTCTACTGGAATGACGTAGTAATAGGCTATGAGTCCTAAGAGCACTGGCACACAGCTCTTACTGGTGGGGAAATTTTATTGGGAAGGAAAAAGGAAAGAAGAACCCAAAGAAGACACAATCCTGCTGCTGTGACAGCCCATTTCCAGACTCAGGTTTGGTTGTGGATTCATCTTGTTTTATCTTTCAACACCACAATTGTATTTAATGTCATTTTAATTTAATTTCCAGAAATTTCCAATATTTTCTTTCTGCTTATCTGTGGAAACAGGAGTAAGTCAATGACGTTCAAGTTCTTAGTGTACATCTGCAATACATGTTGTTCAAAACACATCCAATATTCAGCTGGTATGGCATTTGAAGATGGCATTTGAAGTCTATTAGTTTGCCTGAAAAATATTTAAGTCATAAACTTGTACAGCATTTATGCTGTAAAGTAATAAATAGCTGATAAAAAGCAATGGTCTGTAGGCTCAGTGCATTCCTCAGTGTCCAAAAATTCACTCATTAAATCCTCAAATGAACCTAGCAGTAATCGTGACAACTGGCAGC
>JAVKLA010000027.1:37743523-37753523 GCA_034782735.1 Sagittarius serpentarius | reverse complement strand
TTACCAGCGTTCTTCAAGTACTGGGTGCCCGGATGTGTCAGTCTTACCTTCATTTGATGCTGTTTATCCCTCTGATAGATTGCTGTATATTCATCACCTAATAAATCCCTGAAAAGAAGAAGTTGAAATAGTGAAATCTTGGTGAGAAGCCAGCAGACATCTAGCTAGCTCTTAGCCTGGTAAAAAAGCAGCTTTCTACTGTCAGGATCAGCATTACCCTGACAGTTGCAGCAGCTTTCAAGCCTCTGGATTTGTTTGCAATGAGAGATCTGTTGTGGATTTTTAACAAGGCTCCTGTGTGTGTGCCATGCTTAGTAAATATTGGCCTTCAGGGTATTTTTCAGTCACGCTGAATGGACTGTTAGTTTCCCCAAATTGCAAAGTGCAGAAAATCCATTTCACTAGGTTTTTTTGCTATAGAGATTGCATCACAACTTATGCCGTACAAAAGAAAAATAAAATCACAGGAAAGATTGTGCCTGAGGAGCTGGGGAGGAAAGAGACCAGTAACTGTGTGATGTCCAGTTCTTAAATAAGTGACACTGTGAGTGTTAAATTTCTGTTAGGAAAATTATGAAACAGTACTTTTATTTTATTAGTGGTGCTGTGAACATGAAAATACGACAAATCACTAAAAAATTGCACCTTTTAACAGGAGGTTATAATAGAAAAACATATCCAAATGGTTAGATGTTAGACAGAATGAAATTTATAGAGAAATAGAGAAAATGAAAACAAAGTACCGTGTATCTGAACTCTATACATAATGTAATGTGTGACTAAAACAACAATGAAAAAGAAATGGACATTGTGAGGGGTTTCAATGGCTTCCCATTATACAGTTTAATGTTTTGATAGCCAGTGGAGTTTAGTATTAAAATATTTCTAGTGCCCCTGTGAACTGTTCTGTGGATACTTTTTACGAGCTAATTTTAAATGAATATGAGCGATGGGATGAAGCTTTTTCATTTGAACATGGTTTGTAAAAACAAAAAGCTTCCTGAGATAGCGTGGGTATGCTGAAAGCAGTACTGCACTGATGTATTCAAACTTTACAGTACTCAAGTGATTTTTTTTTTTTTCAGCAACTGTGGCGAGGCTCTTCTGAAAGTCTGTATCAGTCATAGTGAAATACTGCATTGGTTTTGATCTCTTTGGTATTCTGGAGAAAGATAGTGTATGAAAATTTTTTTTCTTTTTTTATTATCCTCATTTTAAGTGATGGTGGAGCAATGAATAGAACAATAATTTATTGAGTATTCGCACACTGTATGTATACTTTCATTATACATTTATAGAAGACCTATTGTTTTGTGTTTTCTGCTGGAGGCTAGTCTTGTAAAAGAATAGTCTAGAATAGACTCACTCAGTGCATGTGTTGTCCATTTGCCTGTCAGCAATAGTTTTGACAGAAAAAACAGGGAGTTTGAGTGACTGCTGGTCTGTCTTAAGGTATGGTAATGAGGCTAATTAGGAGAGATGAGAGCTGAACTGGATATGTGAAGGCAATTATCCGTGAAACTTTTGTCATGCTTTATCTTTATCAGATCTCTCTTTCTCTATTTTTGGCATTTGCCAGTGACACGGGGAATGGAAATATTTGAAGTGGTACATATTTCAGAAAAGTGAAGTAAAGAAAGAAGGCAGAAGGAAATTTATATGAGAACATCTCATTATTAAACTGTACAGCTTAACAAGGATATTGTAGTTCAGCAAGAAAAAACCTTGCCTGTGTTATTCCTGTCACTTACATTTACATGAATTAAAATCAATTACTTTTTGTAATAATGAACTTACTAGACACCTACATCTCCCCTGTTAAGTGTACATTGTTTTGTTTGCTCCTTTTATGAGTAGCTGCAGCAAGCATGTTATTAAACGTACTTGAAAGAAAAGCATGCAAAGAGCATGAAAAGGGAGTGAAAAGGCATTTAATTGTAAATTTAAAAAAAGCTGAAATTTTCTCATTTCTGTTTTCAGGAGGCTAGTGCGATTTACTTTCAGGCTGTTTCTTACACCAATCTAGTACAAACTGGTTAAAAAAGAAGCACTGAACAGAGCAAATGAAAACCAGGTGTCACAAGTCTTGATGAATCAATGCACATAATCCACAAAGAAAGAAGGTGATAAATGAAACTTGCACATTAATGAGACCATAACCAGGCTCAATTACTAGGCCGTTTTGAAGAGCCTTAGTAACTTCACACATCTTTTTATGTTAGAGGAAAAAAATTGCATCCTCTGAGCTCTCTGCACACTCCTGCTTCTTGCAGTATGTCAAAAGACAGTATACCTCTAATCCACTTTTAAAGAGAATATAATGTTAAAGAAAAACCTAGCTATATGACATACTCAATGACTTTTTAAAAGAAAATATCTACTTCATAATTTAGATCATTTTACTTGTACATTTTATATGAGTCTACCAAATGTGCTTACAAAGTCAGATTACAGACTGCAAATTGAATTTATCTTAGTAATATGTGGTCCTCTCTTCTGAACTTGCCAGAAGAACGGCAAGGAGTATAGTGAATAGATGTGTAATAAAGATGAACACTTACTGCCCAGATATTTTTCCATTAAGCCCCCATTCTTTTTTTCAGATTTTGTTTTGTAGTACGTATGTTAAGAGCTTTGAATTCACTGCTAGCAACAACATTACACATGTCCAGAATGCCAGCACAAAATACCTGAGGTCTACAATGATAATCTTAAATCTTACATGAAGGACTGCATCGTATTTTGGTTTTAGCGATGATATGGAAAGTTGCTCGATCTCAGATAGACCCATTGCCCATTTGCTCCTGTAAGATCTCCCTTGTTCTGTAAAGCACAGCTGACTGTCGCTGCTATCAGTACCTTCTTCCTCCCTTTCCCCTCCATTCTTCATGCACACATGTACACACACAAAAACACTCTTTTCTTTCTACACTACAAAGACGGTAAAAGTGGTTTATTGCAGATTATAATCCACGGCCATTAGCTTCTTAGATAGCTTGTACTGATCTTTAGAGAAAAGGCTACTGTTGCTTCCAAGAGAGAGTTTAGAGAACTCCCCTTTCCATCGGCTTTTATGTGATGGAGAAGATGAAAAACCTTAGCCCACAGTTCACAGGAAGAATAATAATAATAACAACAACAAAACAACAACAACAACAACAACCCCCAAAACATAACTGGCTTGGCAGTTTTCTGCAGAACCAGAATAAGGGAATGACCACAGAAATGCCACTTTCAGTCATCAGGAAAAGCAGTGCTAGGGACACAGGACCTCTTCCCATGCATGACACCCTTTCTCACTGTAGAGTTCATGTTTGGCATTCACAGTTATAAGGATCTGGAATACAGCTTTGTGCAAGAGGGAAAACTGAAAATAATCTTTAGATCATTTATCTGTTACCTATCAGCTTGACTAAACAGAAACTCCTCGTATGCATTCCTACTCCCTTCCGCTCCTCTTCTCCTCTGTTTACAGTCTGCGGTATTATGCACGACTGCTCGTTAGTATAAATTTACAAAGAACAAATGTGCTGGTCTCCAAGTGTCACTGGGAAGAGGACTCAAAATCTTCCGATCCAATACTACAACTAAATACTCTAAAGAAGTAATTTATCTAGTTGCAGAAGCTAACCTTTTTTTTTAGTGTGTCTGGATGTCTTTACCATATTTTCCTAACCAGTTGACAGTGGTGGTATATAAACACTTAAAACGTTTTATTATAGTACCACCCTGTTGCAACAGGTTACCTGTGGTACTCGTAACAAATAGGTTACTAATGAAGTGTCATTTCCTTGCCTTATTTGGTTTGTGTTGCAACCTTAATTATATTTTGATTTTAGAATAAACTTTCAAAGTAGCGTACAGGGACTTGGCCACACGACTTGCATTAACATTAATCAAAATCGCGTGGCTGAATTCCCACCACATTAAAAATGTACCTTGGGATTGTTGATGGGGATTGGGGGGGTGGGTGGGGTGTGTGCATGCAAAAGAAGGCTTCACTGATGGCTTCCTTTTGTTCGGAGTCGTGCTTGTGCTCTTCATACCTGCAATAAAAGATGGCAGTGAATACTGAAGCCCTTTGTTCGCAGGCTGTGCCAGTGAGGACAGTGACAATTCATGTTTCCTCACTTTAATCAGCATGAACCAAGCAAGTCCTTTTTGCTGATATGCTGAGATGGTAACCGTAACCCGGGAGGAGCACTCACGTCTTTGGTGTAACCGCGAGATTTTGAACCTGAGGATGAAAGGCTGGTTCAGATAAAAATAAAGCTTCACCTCCATCATCATCCTCTGTGCCAACCGAGGCTTTGTGAAAAAGAGTGACTTTTTATCAACAATTTGCATGTTGTTCCATATTTCCCTGTTTTGCTTGCAAGCAAAGTGTCAAATATTACTGTAATGGAGGGAAAATGTTTCAGCAGTTCTTGCAGTCCCGGTGGAGGCAGTGCCCAGAGTTCAGCGAGACAGCCGGCTCAGAGCTCCACCGGACTAATTAAGTAGGCTCCAGGGGTTAGACTCATTTTGGTATAGTTGGCCATGGATTCAAAAGTGTTGGTGGTTTTTTTTTTTCATGCATGTGTTGACCCATGATGGGTCACTAATTCAGAGACATGACTGTATCATAGGTTTAATACCAGAATATCTCAGAGAACCAAAATGAAATCATTTCTTCAGGCCCTCTTTAATGCACAAGTGAAGTTTCCTCATTAAAAATACATTTTAAAAAAGCTGCACATATTGCTCCAGTACCAAACTCGAGAGTTTCTGTCTGGGAATCAGAGCCAGTGAAGCTCAACTGTTTATAAGTCGACCATGGTTATAAGTTGTGTTTTAGCAGCTCTGTCTTCTCCTGGCTTCTTTGGAGCATCTTTAAAAAAAAAAAAAATCTTAAAAGATGACATTCCATGTCTAAGCTAATTCACGCTTTGCATCAGAATAAACCTCCACAAAAAAGACTGAAGTTTCCTTGAATATCCTATCTTGGAATGATGGGTGCTGACTGACTGAAAAACAGGAAGAAGGAGTTTCATTTACTGGATTTCAAAGCTGTTACCTCATAAAATAAATAATAACTTTCCATAATGCTTTCCCATTAATCCATATATGTAATGCAAATAAATGGATAAGAAGTTTCATATCCTCCAAAGTTTACAATGATTCCACCACATCAAGACAAACAGTTTCTATCTGTAGTGATGACTCATTGATTTGGTGTAGCACCCCAAGCCTCATTTAAGAAAAATACAGTTATGTCCCTTTGGCTGACTGAGGCTCTGACATTTAATAAAACCAGAACCCCAGGCATTTTCTTAATTTTTGTCTTAGGTCCAATCTTGCAAAAGCTTATGAATGTGCTTAACTTTACACAGGTGAATAGGCTTATGAAAATAAATTAGATCTCTCCCATGCTTAAAATTCAGTACAACTTTTTTTTTTTGTATGAGCAAGGCTTTTCTGTGCTGCTATAAAATTCATTTTTATTTCTACTTTATCACATTCAGATGCTTTCTTTGCTATGTTTTCTGTTTTAAACTAGCACTTTCAGAAATATAGTGTTCCCACTGTGGCATTGGCGAGAAAAAGAGAAAAGATGTATTTGTAACTTGTATGGCTCCAATAAAAGTGCTAATAAAGATTGCCTTAATCCTAGAATCCAACCAAAAATACATTAAAATTGCTAATGAACAAGCTAAGAAGTATTGTGTAATGAAACAGTTAAAGTAGCACTTGTTTCCTGGCAATGATAGAAAGGATTTTTTCATTTTTTAAAATTGTTTCAAAAGCATCTTTCAATGTACAGTCCTTTTCAGTTTGCATCTGTCTGTATCGTGAGCGATCCTTTCACCCCCTTTTCAAAGCCATATGAAGCCTGCAATGCAGAATAATTAAAACAAATCTTGAGTAAACTGTTTTGTGGAGATAGAAGTTTGATGGTTGAATATATAAAAAATTGTAACCAGATGTTGTGCAGAAGCCATAGTAGTTTAAAGATCATGAGCTTTTTCTTTTTTCTTTTTTTTTTTGTATGAAGCAAAAATACTCTAATTGAAGTTGTCAGCAGGAGTGAGACTAATATGCCTGTATTTGATTAAATAATAGTTTATTTAACATTCAGTGTGGCCCAGAATTGGCTGAGACTAAAATACAGAAACTTCTTACTTTAAATTTTTGTATTGAAATAGAGTGAAAAGTAAACCTAGTTAATGTTAACATTTTTGCTTGATATTCCCAACTATTCTAATATTTGTCCACTCCTATGTTTCGTTGGAATACTGTGCTATCCATTGCACACACATTTTCTTCCTATTTTCTTATTAACTGGTTGGTTGATGGAAGAAATGGAAAAAGAAAGATGGGCAATAAAGTCTGGAATGCACTGGTTGATCAGAATTATTACTGAAATCTGGTAGAACTTAAGAGCATAACACAAGCATCATCCAACATCCCTTCTTTCTCGTCCGTGCAAAGCGCAGAAATTCCGGCAGACACGTTAAGGGATATTCGTGCATGAAAAGGGTTGTGTGTTTTAAAAATACCAGAATATTGAAGTATGTGCAGTAGATTTCCTGGCAGTTATTTACTCTATACGGGATAGCAGTGTTTAATGGATAAACTCAGTAGTAGTAGTGGCTAAGATAATTTCACTATATGATTGCTATTTTTTTCTGTTGCTTCACTAATGAACATAGTGATGTCTTCTAAAGTCAGATGCTGAGATTCTTTCTCTCTTTCTTTGTACTATCTTACTGCTTAAATAGCCCTGTAATCTTACATGACGCTGTGCATAAACAAGGGGATCCCCATCTTGCCTTCTGCGAGTAACTTGTTAAAACCGTAGGAATTTCCTTCTCGCTCTGCTCTTTGTAGCTGCTTGGCCTTGCGCGTAAGAAGCAACTGTGTGACTCATGATCCACAGACTGCACTGGATTTAAAAATGCACGATAAAGGCGTCAGTTGCTTGGCTTATTGGTGGCATGTGTGTGTGTGTAGATACTTCCCGCAGGAGCGCTTCAAAAGCAGGAGTGAGGTTAGGCATTCTTAACGCAGATCTGTCTTTAAAATAGCTCTTTCCAGTTGTCGAGTGGTGTTGCCTACAGAAGCATTTCCCAATGCTTTCCTTTGGCCCCTGCCGTGGGAGCAGCAGCCTTTCGGGGCCCTCGCAGTACCCTCTAGTGAGTGCAGCGGACTGTCACAGCCCAGCCTGGCCGCCCTCACCGCTGCCCGGCCGCTTCCTGCGCCTTCGCCTGGGTACCTGGGACTGCGCCCAGCGCTTGCAGCAACACCCGTCTTTCACTGCCCCTACAACCTGCCAATAAATAGCAGACAAGCCCAAATTTGTAGGGAGATTGCAACATTCTGTAGGAAACTTGTATTCCATTACGGGGCCATTAATCACTGAAATGGAGTAGAAATCGCAGCCCTGGCTGTGCATGCAATATGCGCCACAGCGCTAGGGCTGTCGTTCCTGAAATGCAAAATTATATAGGCCGTCTTGAAGATAAGTCTACCATGTCTGCCCTGGTAGTGCCACGCATAAGACAGGGCTCCAAAGGTAGATAGCAAAGCCATAGTAAAATCAGCCAAGAAATACCCTTACCGTAGCGAAAGCCAAGCTCAGTGCAGTCAGTTTTTTATCTGCTTTTTTTTTTTTCTTCTTCTTCTTCTATGTCTTAAACAGATTGGCATCAAATCAGTGCTAGCTCTGCAGATTTTCTACCATCTTCTGCTCTCCTTGTACTTTCTGCAATAGGTGGAGTTATACTGGGTATGAAATAGGAAGGGATTTGTTCTTTGATTTGGCAAAGGAAGAGTTAGTTCCAAAACACCCATTTCTTGACTGTTGTAGCTAAGATGCTTAGCTTTACACTGCTCTACAGTAACTCCTGGAAGTTGTTCCCTCATTAACTCAGACTGCTATTAATAAAGGAAACAGGGCCTGGTATTTATATTTTAGGAATTATTTCTGGGAGGTATAACTCATCAGTTATTGCAACCTGATTTTGGAAAGATCTTTCCTTATAAAAATCCATACATGTCACATCCACTTACATATTTGGGCATTATTCAAAAGAGCAATACTCCCTCTGTATCATGCCCAGATTTAAAGCCTGCTTTAGAGGGTCCAGGATGCTGGTCACAGGCAGGTAGCATTGGCAGTCGTCCCAAAAGCTTCTCAAAGGGTCCAGAGGCTGTTACCGCATGAATCATTCAGTGTTCCCCACACCTTCCTCATCTTCCTGCTGATTTTACTATCAGGGTTTCACAGCCATGAAATTTCCACAGCCATGTCCATTTCCATACGACTAGCCACTAAGGTGTGAAATCCTAGTCCATGACACAGAACCAAAAAATGTTTCCTATAAAATATATGTAGGAAATAAAGGCCCTTCTCTTTTCAGTTCCTGAAAGAGGGCTTTTGGCAAAGGTGCTGATGAAATGGAAGATTTTTTTTTTTCTCCTAGAGAAAAGACATGTCGTTATAAATGTGCTCCTTTCTGGTGTATGTCTTTTTCCTTCTCACTCCTAAAGATTCCTAAAGGTGATAAAGAAAGGGAGTGAAAACAATTTGACATTCACTGTTAAGGAAAACCTGAATTAAATTGAAAAGTGAATTCTTAAGAGTGTCAGAGTTTTTGTTCCATCAGTAAGACAGAAATGTCTTTGAATATAGCCCGCTCACAAGGAGCAGCTATGAGGTTGTACAGCATGTCTAAATTTAAAGGTTTCTTTTTATTTCGAAGTTGTGTACGTGGGCCTTCTGGAGGCTGGCTTCAAAATCGGATGAATTGTGATACTAGCAGGTGGAAGGTAAGAAGGGAAACTTTCTTCCTGACATTTTTTGCCTAAATAGCAAAGTCTAATGTATTGATCAGTAGAACGGGACCAAACAGTTCCTCTTTGAGCCCGTGTCCTAGCTCTGCAGAAACACATGAACCCATTCAGGCAACCCAAAGGTCTTTGCCTCTCCAGTTACAACGTGGACGCAGCCACAGCTGCCTGCGAGCGAGGCTGTGGAGCTGTTTCGCTGACGCCACTTTAGAAAGGAAGTGGAGGGCTTGTTTTACAAGGCATTCCTGTGCAGTCAGCTTCATTTAAGAACCTCCAAAGGATGTGAAAAATCAGTTAACTGTGGGCTTGCAGGACGGTTTTCGCTGTGCCTCTCCTTCCTTCCAGCCTGGTGCTTGATTCCTTGAGTGCCATTTTCCAGTCCCTCGCAGCGCTCTGAACTAAAGCCTGAGTATGTGACAGGGTGGGTACGTTTCTTCCTCGGCACGCAGGACTCATGATGGAAAACCCTGCTAAGTTTTATGTTTCTCTCATACTGCTCGTCAGGCTCGTGCCATTTAAGAGAATGACTGCCCCCAGCAGTAAGCTCACCCTGCCACTTGCATTAGAAACAATTCCTTCGGTGAAATGCAGTCTGTAGGAGTGATTCTGACAATGCAGATTTTTAAGCTGGTGTCTTAAGCAATTTAAGAACCACTTTCTTAAAGGTAAGAGAAAAATTAGGCTAGGGACGCTGCAAGCACTGCTGTGCGGCTATAGTATTCTCTCTGTGCAGATGTGACTGAGTATAAAAAGTGCAGAAGGCATACCAGTTTCTAGGGCTGCAAAGGCAGAAAAGCCACAAATCCTGCATGAATGTTATTAAGATAAACATTGTTTATTATTTGGTTTTTTAAAAAAGTTATTTCCCTACTGGGTGAGTCTCCTAAAAAAAAAAAGAAGAGGTTAAGGCAGTTTAGTTAATGAGGTTAAGCTTGATTAATAAGGAATTCATAGTATTCCTTTGTGCACACCAGTTACCATAACTTCCCTTTTTCTTGTGCTTTTACATGCTCCTACTGCCTCTAGTATTGCATAGGGAAACGCTCAGGTTTCTTTTTCTTTTCTTTTTTTTCTTTTTTTTCTTTTTTTTCTTTTTCTTCTCTTTTCTCTTTTCTTTTCTTTTCTTTTCTTTTCTTTTCTTTTCTTTTCTTTTCTTTTCTTTTCTTTT
>JAVKLA010000027.1:37709184-37724398 GCA_034782735.1 Sagittarius serpentarius | reverse complement strand
GACTCCACCACTGCCCTGGGCAACCCGTTCCAATGCCTAATGGCCCTTTCAGTAAAGAAATTCTTCCTAATATCCAAGCTAAATCTTGGAACCAGCATTTGTGTTGAAATTTGGTCATTCCCATAAAACTCTTACAATATAGCTCTTCACGAAAGAAAAGATAAATTTGTGTGAGCTTGGTCTTGCAGATTTGTTTAATGTGTCTTTCTTTTTTCCTTTTGTTCATTATGTTTGTGTTCCATGCAGACTCCCAGGCCTTTAAACATCATTAAGCAGAACAATGGTGAGCAGATCATTAGGAGACGAACAAGAAAGCGCCTTAACCCGGAGGCACTTCAGGCTGAGCAGCTAAACAAACAGCAGAGGGGTAGCAGTGAGGAACAAGTCAATGGAAGCCCCTTAGAGAGGAGGTCAGAGGATCATTTACCTGAAGGTCATCAGAGAGAAATTCAGCTTCCCAGCCTCAGTAAATATGAGGCCCCAGGTTCATTGACTAAAAGCCATTCTGCTCAGCAGCCAATATTGGTCAGCCAAACTCTGGATATTCACAAAAGGATGCAACCTTTGCACATTCAGATAAAAAGCCCTCAGGAAAGTACTGGAGACCCAGGAAACAGTTCATCGATATCAGAAGGGAAAGGAAGCTCAGAGAGAGGCAGCCCAATAGAAAAATACATGAGACCTGCGAAACACCCAAACTATTCACCACCTGGAAGCCCTATTGAAAAATACCAGTACCCACTTTTTGGACTTCCATTTGTACACAATGACTTTCAGAGTGAAGCTGACTGGCTGAGATTCTGGAGTAAATATAAGCTGTCTGTTCCTGGGAATCCACACTACTTGAGTCATGTGCCTGGCCTACCAAATCCTTGCCAAAACTATGTGCCTTATCCCACCTTTAATCTGCCTCCTCATTTTTCAGCTGTTGGATCAGACAATGACATTCCTCTAGATTTGGCGATAAAGCATTCCAGACCTGGGCCAACTGCAAATGGTGCCTCCAAGGAAAAGAGTAAGGCACCACCAAATGTAAAAAATGAAGGTCCCTTGAATGTAGTAAAAACAGAGAAAGTTGATAGAAGTACTCAAGATGAACTTTCTACCAAGTGTGTGCACTGTGGCATTGTCTTTCTGGATGAAGTGATGTATGCTTTGCATATGAGTTGCCATGGTGACAGTGGACCTTTCCAGTGCAGCATATGCCAGCATCTTTGCACGGACAAGTATGACTTCACAACTCACATCCAGAGGGGCCTACACAGGAACAATGCACAAGCTGAAAAGAATGGAAAACCTAAAGAGTAAACCTTAGCACTTAGCACAATTAAACAGAAATAGGTTTCCTTGATGGGAATTCAATAGCTTGTAATGTCTTGTGAAGACCTATAAAGCACTTCATATAGAGAGCATGCCTTATCCAATATTAAATCCCTTGTTCTTTTCTCTTTTTTTCCTTTTTCTTCTTTTTTTTTTCTTTTTTTCTTTTTTTTTTTTTTCCTTTTAAATGAGTGGGTTACCAAGAAAAAAAGAACAGTTGGATGGTGGCCAGAAGGGGGAGAAGATAATTATATGGGACACGGCCCACCAAAGCTAGCCAGAATGCAGTGAATCATGGCAAATAACCTTGAGAACATTTTACCGGACAATTAATACCTTTGCTGTTGTGTAAGAGACATAACTGGCAAGAGTGCAAAGATGTGTATATGTATATACTGCTGCAGGGGTATAGTGAACATATGCACATTGTATATAAGAACTAGACTTGTTAAATACACAGATGTTAAAAGGTCATCTTCTTTTCTTTAATTTGGGCTGATTTCTGCCCTGCAACATGCCTTAGGATCACTTTGTCCTCAAAGCTTTGGCAGCAATTTTCATCTAGATGTTTCTCAGACTCAGCTGATTTTTAGCTACCATTTTATCACTACATTCTCTCTGGCACACTTCAGGAAAACCATTTTGTGCAAGTGAAGTCTCTAATACAGAAGCCACACTCTGGGTTTAATTTGCATAGAACAAGGTAACCTGCTGTATTTTATTTTAATATATTTTTAATATATTACATTTCTAAACCTTAAAGTCTAAGGTTACTTCTCCACAGGCTTAACATTGCTATACATACCAGTCAGTCCCTTCAGTAGACTTATACCAGCTTTTGCTAAGTAGCATTAAATGTCTTCATAGTACTTTTTAATACTTAAAGCTTTGTAAAAACTATCCATGAAGGGAAAGCTCCTCAGCATAACTGCTCAGGGAAATAGGGCTACATAACTAAATATTAAATAATTGGTTAAAGGTGCTGTTAGACGAGCCTCCATGCTTGCTACAAGGGTGTACAAGAACTGACTTTAATCATTTTCATTATAGTGTCCCAACCAGTAGTTTATTATTTGCCACAGGGATGTAGAAGATATTACAAGCTACTGGATGCACTGTCAGATTAACTTATTTCATTAAAGAAGTTGGGAGAACAAATAGAAAAAACCTTATTTTTCTAGTAAATATTAATGTATTACATTTCAAATAATGGTGCCTGACATATTGAATAATTATTTTCTACAGTGTACGTATGCAACAAAGATATTCCATCATGCATTAGAGTCAGTTCTGGCTCTGCCTCGCTGTTTACATTTGCAAATGTAGCAAACAAGGTAATGAAGCAACTATTTCTATTGCAGTAGGTATCTTTTTTTCTGTGTGTGTGCATTAAAGTTGTAAACGATAACATGAAATGAATGAAATTTGTTGATATTAATGGTATGGAAAAACAAGAAGGAAATGAAAATATTTTTATGCCTACTTAGGAAAAAAGGGTAGCACTATTCATTCCAAGTACTTTTGTATTCTTAAGCTCTTAACTCACATTGTTATGCTTAAAATGATAAACATATATCCTCTTTTTATTGCTTTGTCTGTGTTTCAGAAGAAACATTTCAGAAATTATTTTGATAAGTGCTGTTTGACGATGCAGCACTGATGTTTTATTGCATTCTGTAGTAGCATTGCACTCCATTTTTACAATATTACGCAGTTGCTTTTTTGTTTTGTTTGGGTTTGTTTCTTTTTCGCAGTGCAGGGTCTTAGTTCCTTATGGTTGGATGGCAGGTGTAGCTCAACTGGTTCATGAATGTTGCAGCGAATGAAGTTTAAAATGTCTTTCTGATATTATGTTGTCTTTTATTTCTCCATTCATGCATTTTATTTTTTAAAATGTTCTATAAAAATATCTCTGGACTAAGTCCTGACTTGAGATTATATGTAAAGGGTCCTATTCTGATCTCACTTACATGCCACCTTTCTCAGATTTTCATGTAATTGAAACTAAAGCATTATAAAAAAAAAAAAAGTTCTTGTATTTAACTTAACTGAATCTCACCACTCTCCCTTCTAGAATTTGGTGCACTTATAAGATACTTAACCAGATAGACAGGGAGGTGGAAGATAAAAGGAGAGGTGACAGGAAATGTCTGATAGGGGTTGGCAAAAGGAAAACCAGGGAGGAACTGGCCTAAACATTCAGCACTTTGATAGTCTTTTGAAAAATAATGTGCCTAAAGCAGCCGGCAACAAACATCACCATGCATGAGAAGCACTTACACCGTTGATCACCAAAGGTCTTGCTGACCTTGGCAGTATTTTGGGTGTTCCATTTTCACACGGATGAAACGTTATTGCACAGTTTCTGTGATCTGTTAGGCACAGGCTGTTGTTCAGCATTAGGCTTGCATTCCTTCCTGCTCCACCCATTGCTTCTATACTGGTGAGCAGCATATGGAAAGTCCCACTCAATCTGTTCATGGTTGAGTTCTATAACCCTTCAATAGCGTTCTAGGTTAGCAAAGGATATTGGGCCACATTCTTCTTCTTCTATTTTTTAGATGAATCTCCAGCTTGATATCAGTGCCAGACAAAGTCTGGTTATGTTTTTACTATTGTTCTCCAGTAATAAGTTCTGACTTGGTTTTTGTGGATTTATTTTTGTTGGGTATTTTTTTGTTTCTTTTTTTTCTGTGGGGACTGAAATAGATTGCCCTCGTTTTGTTACGTCAGGGTCCAGTGTGTGTCCTTTTCAGCTTTTCCAAGAAACATGTTAGACTTATTAAGCAGTGATTTTTATCAACTTCAGAGGTAGCTGCCTGCCGGTTTTCAGTAGTTACTGGTTTGATTTACTTCATCTAAGACCTACCAGTTCCTGTGGCTTCTTCATTGATAGAAGCTGCATCTTCATGGCAAAATATTTTAAGGGGACATGCGCGTTGTAAGACTTGAGCACCGCCCTGTACTTCATAACACCTCTTGCTAAACTCAGAAGCAGAGGCCAATAACAGGAAATACACGTCAGGATTTGGGGATGAGGAGAAATGAAATCTTATGAGTGCAAAGAACAAGACAGGTTTTTGAATGTTAGTATTGCACACCTAAGTGGTGCAAATAAAATTTGAAAAAGTTCATTGTTCTTGCCATGACATATTGAGATGTTCTAAGATTTCTGCTTTGTAAGAAATGGGATTTTGCCATAGCCTGTTCTCTTTGAATGGGATGGGGGAGCACAGTTGTGTTTCTTAAAAAAAGAGAGGTGACTCCATCCCTCTTCCAGACCCCCTTGCAATGGATATTAATCAAAAGAAGAATAAATCCTGACACTGAAAAAGAATAATCTTATTTAATAACTCCCAGATGGAAACCAGTGTTAGCACACACAAGTAATTACTGCACCCACTGCATTTTGATCAGCTTGCAGCACTAAAAATTGAACTTTCAAAGATTCATTCTTTGTTCTCAATTTGTCAGTGTCTTCAAGGTGGTGTACTTCACTTACTAGGGAATGGTAGTTTGAGATCTTAAAATGTATCTGAAATTGGACCACAAAATAAGTAGATGGTTCCAAGCCAGAGGATTTGTGATGCCTGTCATTAATCAGATTGCAGAACAGGAACAGTGTTTCCATTAACACTCTGTATAGCAGAGCCGTCATGCAGCATCTTCTGCAAACCAGACTGTCTCTTAAGCTATCGCTTCGTGGCTGCTACCCCTACATGCAGCGGGAGACGAAGATTTTCCAGAGCACAGTTTGCATTCAGGTGCTAAACTCAAGAGTGCTTTCCAAAAGAAGTTTTGCACTTAATTGCCACTGTGCTGATGAAGCTCCCCCCTTAATTTTTCATGGACCATCCAGAAAGGGGGAGGAACACAGGATACTTGTATCTCGGGTTTGCCTAAAAAATGTACTGTTGCACATGGTGACAGTTTTACAGAGAGAGAATATAGAGACGTCTCCAGAAGTTGAGGGATGCTGTGAGCAAGAGACTGTATTTGCAGTTAAGAGGGGCAGCAGGACAAAAGTGACTGACGCTAATTGTATACAGTGCTGAAATGTCTTGGTTGTGCAATGGGGAGACCTGATTTGGCAACCGTGGATTGGTACTTAGTTCAGGGACGGACTTTCAAGTCCATCTTTGGACTGGACAGTGTTGCTTTGTAGTCATAACTACTTGCTTTATGTGCTAAGGAGTTGTCTGCCATCTGCTTTTTGCCCAGGATGTCTAAATATATTCCTGTTCTTGCTCCCGTATTGATTTTTCTTGGCTGACTTAACATGCTAATTCCTAATACTGGTCAGGAAAAGCCAAAGAGATTAGAAGTTCACTTTTGTTCAGCCAGAAGGGTAGATATATTTCCTTCTGCTTCTGTGGAGACAGTTATGCTTGGCAAAGAATAGCCAGCAATTTGTCAGCGTATCCCAAATGTGATAGATAAGTGAGAAATTCCTTCTAAACTTTTCTATAAAGTGAAGATGGGCCAAGTAGAATGATTTACATAATTTCCTTACCTCAGAATAGGATTCCTCCCTACCCTCTTCCTCACAATTCCATTTAATTCAGCAAGCTCTGGAAAGCTGGCAGTTGGTGAGATGCTACCTGTATAGTAATCACATATACCCTGATTTACCTCTTTTTAAGAGGATAAAAGACAATAATTTAATGGCTGCCAGCCAGATAAATACCAGTTTCTTTTGATTTTTGAGTACACATAGTAAAGTGAAATTCTTAGAATAAACATTGTAACAGCAACCACAGTTTTCCATTCCTATCGTTTTGGCCTCTGAGCTGTATGTAGAAGGAGAACAGGAGAAAAGGAAACATCTCAAAATGCCATTGTAAAATTAGCTTATAGAAAATTCACCAGCAAGAAAAGGAAAAAAAAAAAAAGAAAAAAAAAAGTACTTCATAAAGAATGACTTCATGTTGCTAAAAACCATCATTAAACTTGTAGCCCTGATTTGACTCTAGAATGTTGGCTCTTAATGTTTTGTCCTTACAACACATGGATGTGTTTTTTGTTTTGTTTTGTTTTGGGTTTTTTGTTTTGTTTTGTTTTTTGGTTTTCATAGTGCATGTTCATTTCTACTCACAAACATGTTCTTGGTGTATTTCTTATGCAAACAATCTTCAGGCAGCAAAGATGTCTGTTACATCTAAACTTGAATAATAAAGTTTTACCACCAGTTATAAATCAGATTCATGTCATTGTTTCTGGGGAGAATGTAATGTCATAGTGTTACTACACCATAGTGGGGTTGGGGAGGAAAACAATCCAGAGTCGAGCTGCTCTGAGAGCACGACAGGGCCTGACAGCATCTATGAGTAACGGCTGGTGATGATGGCTGAAAGGCAAAAGCAGCATTGCCCAAATGGTAAATGCCCGAAAAAAGAGGAGCACCTTCAAAAAGAGATTAGCCCTTTTGCAGTCCTTCTACATAAAGGACTCTGATGTCATCCAAAACTCATTCAAGTTAATGACAGGATTTAGAGTTAAAGTCTGTTTCAGTGGGGTTTGAACTTTTCTTAATACTCCAGCAGCTTGGCATTACATTACTGGTTTTACTCTGCTGCCCCAAGGAGGAGCAAATACTGGAATAACTTTGAGAAAGTACCTAAGAAAGGCTGATACTGAAATGTGTTCAGTACCCCCGGGTTAAGAAGTCTGCCTTTCACACAAAGTCCATGGTGGTCTTTAAACAATCCCTGGTACTCAGAACCGTGGTTTCACATCGTGCCCACAACTCTTCCAGGCAATCTTGCTCGCTCCCATCACACAGGTTATTGACCCAGTGATGACTCAAGAACGGAGAGTACCACCTACAACGTTGCCACCACCACTTCCTCCGGCAACCTCGGAGGCTTCCTCAGAGATCCAGATTCGGAGCGCTGACCAAATCAGCTCAGCTTGGCATTTCTGTTCGGATGAGCTCACAGCCCAGGGTGGTATGGCTCCTGGCCATCATTTCCATTATGCTGTAATTTCCTTTCTCCATAGGTTTTGTCTCATCTCCATGGTTGAGAGACTGTTCACACTCATACAAAATAATGTTTTAAAGTAATACAAAATGGTAAAATCTGTTTATAATGTTAGAGTACAAATGTTCTAGAGCTTAATTTTAAAAGCATCGTGCCAGAAATAACTTCCCCCTGCAATTCATTCTTCCAGTGAATTCAGATGCAGACCCTATGCATTTTCAGTCTCTTTTTAATTTCCTGAGATTAATAAAAATAATAACTGTAGTAAAGAAAAAATGCTTTCAGGGGCAGGGAGGACTAGTCTTGGAGACATCAACTTTATGCTTAAACTTTATGCATTTTGAAAAAGATGCTATATGCAAAAGCTGGTCGATATGCATTGTGTAAGACTATATATATGTATGTATACACTCTGTAAGAAATATATGTATATAAACACTATACATGTACAGAGATTTACATATACACATATATTCACACAGAGAAAGTTTATATATTTACAGAAAGAGTTAAAATTTAAAAATAAAATATTTTCACCTCTTTTAAGAACACCTTTTGAGGATAACAAGATTTAATCCAAATTTATGTTCTTGTTATAAAGCTATCCCTGACCAACCCAGTCTGTCTTTAATCAAAGTTAAAACCAGTGTTTAATATTGCCTCCATATACTTAAGTGAGCTCATAATTGTAGGAGCTGATGACCTCAAATTTTCCTTTGTGGTTCTACTATTTGTATAGCCTACTTATAGTGTTAATGTCTTCCTCTTATAACAGCAGCTCCACATGTAAGCAGCTCATATAAGTGCACACTAACATTGTTATCAGGTCTTAATATGTGATTATAAGGTTTAAATTTGTGCCAAGAATCTAGGGACTTCTCATTGTAGCAGCAGTATCCTTGATTATTTCCTATTTAGTTTTTACTACTGCCGAATCTTGACACAGGTCAGAACTCTTGTCCCAGGTACAGCCAGGCCGAGAATATAAAAGATAATACATCTGCTGGTAGCAGATCCTGACCCTCATGAAAGAAGATTTATACACGTATAAAGTAAAGTTAAAAAAAAAAATACAGGAACAGGTGCTGCTGCGGAAGAAAAGAATGGACAGAATGGATAAGCAGCGTGTTTCATTCTGTATGAAAGGGAAGTGGGGTGCTTTCAATATTATACTACTAAGAGAAGAAATGGCCTAGTTATCTTACAACCTTATTTATTGTAAGTCACAAAAAACCCTGTCTTTATAAAATTGTGTTGACAGTGGGTGGGGGTATAAAAGCAACAAAACAGCAGAATGTCAGTGAAAGCATTCAGTGTGTGTGTCTGTACGGGAAGTTTAACTGGACAATTATGCTGGACAACTGGGACAGCTGAAACCTGATGGAGGTAGAGTTTGTACTGACACCAGCCTCCGTTGATTTCCCTGAAGAGTCTGACTAATCCTTGTGTGCAGAAAAACAAGAGTATCAGTGGGTCCTTTCTGTAAATGAAAGTGTCTCCTGCACATCCAAAGGAATAGAAGTGTCTTTCACACATTGTAGTTACAATGTCAGTGGAAGTGTCTGATTCATTTCCAAATGCTACTGTGGAATTGACAGCTTAATGGTGAGATTGATACTGTGACAGTTCTGTCGCCTACCTCCAAACAGCTCCATCAGCGCTGATAAAATGTCAGTGGAGTTGTCCAGAGACGAAATACGACCATTTAAAAGAACAGAAAAGAACTACATTAGAAAAGAATAAAACTTCTGTTACAACACTATGTAAAGACCATGGCTGGAATCTGCCACAGAAAGACATTGGGTTAACACTTTGTTTTGCAAAGGCAATACAGCTGCTGCGGCCTTACTTCTGAGTGGAATCATTTCGTTTATGATTTGCAGTACAAAAAGCAAAGTCCTAACATAAAGCTAGCTCTCTTCTCACTATGTCATTTTTTAAGAAAACAAGACAATAAAGGAGTGTAAAAATGGATTAGGAAAGCTTTCTAAATTATCATTTCAAGGAAGGGAACTAGGTATTTTCCTACCACTTATTTTTGTAAAGAAAAATTCTTGCAAAGCAAAATGGGAATATTTTCTTTCCCTTTTAATCAGAGTATTTTCCTCACTGATAGACTCTGATAAAACAGGAAATAGATTTCAGAGTATGAAAGTATGAGGTGTGGGAGCCTTCCAGAAAGGTAAGGTGATTTTTCAAAGTAAATGTTCCCTAAAGGTGGCATTCAAACAATTTTTACTTTGAACACCCAACTGTAAATACACATTATGATCCAAATCTTTCTACAGAGTTAGTCAAATGTTCAGAGCAAGAGCCTCTTAGATGTTCATAGCCACCCACTAGAGAGGCCCAGACCGTATGATCTCCAGAGATCCCTTTTAGCCTAGATAATTTTGTGATTATAAATGTTCACAAATTCAGTCAATTTATGTTTCTCGCTTATGAGTATAGTATATATGGCAGGGAGCAATTGGAGACAAAGGCCAACAAAAATTGAAGCACGTCTCTAGATGGAAATGGTCGAGCATTATCAAGAGCTAACACACAAGCCTTTGAGGCCAGAGCTGGATGCAAGTACAAAATACGCTGTTAAACACATGGCTCTTAACTGGAGCACAAAGGCTCTTCCATCTATTTACATTTCCATAATAACTCACTGCAATAAATCCTTGGTAATTATACATTAACCTCTACAATTAACCAGAACATGCTAGACTGCTGATGCACTGACATCACTATCGTACTGATCAACACAACTCTCTGGCTAACTTCTGTATTATCTATAAATCAAGCTGGGAATATTCACAGGCGTTGGATAATGACCGTCCGCAAGGTTTAGTGGCTAGAGTGGTCCCTGGCACACTTTGGCTGGGGCCAGCTACATGCTTCCCACCAGGTCCTGGGCACACAGCTGGCGAGTTATCAGAGAGGAGACCTTTCCCACTTCTCAGGAGAAGGTATGAATGGGACTGTGTTACCTGTACCCATTCCCTTGGGGGCAGCTTTCCAGCAGGAAGCACAAAGCACCAAGAGCCATAGGATACATCCTGAGCCACCTGCCACGCTGCTTCACTGTGTGGTGCGTTTCGGGGGGCAGCAGGTTTGCAAGCAAAGCTACATGCCATTGTCCCCAGACCAGAGAATGGCCTTGACCATTTTTGATTTACTAACATTGTCATTGCCTCTCTTTACTCATTCCCCTTGTCTGATGAGGGTGGCTGGAGCAGGTATACCTGATCTTTCAATATCTGCAATCTGCTGTATTTGACTAGGTAAGCTTTAAGGACAGAAGCACTTTTAGATTAATCTTACACATAGACATCGACTTTAGGAAGGGGGCAATGTTTCCTGGTATGGGGCGGGAGGTGATATTATTATTAACTTGGTTGTAGACAGAGCTATACAGTATGTACATAATAGATGTCTGCACTTGATCAAATAAATCATAGTCCTCTTTTCTGTTGTCTTACATTATAAATTTTGTGGGCAAATCTTCAGCTTGTAGTAATACAAATAACGAGACAACAGCAATGAATATTCCCATGCATCCACTTTCATAGAACAGAACATGGCCATCCATTCCAAGCCGTTATAATTGCCAACACTTTTGAGACAACCCAGTTTTTCTTGCCCAGAAAAGGGCAAAGATTTTTTTTTTAATACAAAATTCTTCAGTGCTGTTGTGAAAACTTCTTTTCTCAAAAAGGACTTGTTTCAACACACTTTTGGTGAGCTTCACATAGAACTTAATAAGTTTTATTTCAACTCCCATTCTAGGAAGATTTTGGTTTGACAGTAGGAAATACCAGTCTGTGTCTATGTTCCCCATTTAAGTGAGTATTCTTGCTAGCTCTTTCATGGAAGCCACTCTACAAACAAATCCTGAATTATCTTAATTATTTAGTAAAAAAAAAATCTAGGTGTAGATCTTTAAAAAATCATGTAATTCTTGTCTTTGAAGATGCACTTGATCATTCTCTGACATCACCTACAAATCTAAAGCCATAGATTGCTGTGATGTTTTTCATCATGACATTATACAATATCGTCTTCTCTGCAAGCCTTTCATGGAAAATGCACAGTTAACTGTTCTACATAACTTGTTTCAGATTAAGCAGAACAAAAAGGAATAGAGATTAATTTACCTACACAGGCCACCAAGTTTGCACTTAAGCCAGCTTTCTCCATTTCCTGAAGAGAGACTGTGCTGCTGGTGCGGAGACACGGGGTGACACAGGAGAACTGCCTGAATTACTGGCAGATATAAAAGGGCAGGCTTTACCCTGCGTACAGTCTAAGATGATAAAGACATTTGGCAGCAGAACAACGCCAGAAAGCCTAAATATACAAAAAAGATAGGAATTTCAGCTTGGAACAGGAGGACTGGAAAAAGTATTAATAGAGCAAGAGTGAAATGTGCAATTATATTAAAAAAAAACCTCAACAAAATTTAACAGTGGTCAAACATGTACTTAGCAAAGGTTAAGCATAATGAGCGCATAAGACTATTTAACACATAAGGATAGCAAAATTCCAGGGACTTTGGGAAGTGCTGGATCTGACTGCTATTACAGAAGATACTGTCTGATTGCTGGGAACAGGCCTTGGAAAAGACAGGGCCTTTTCTCATTCTCTATCAATTGCCTGAGGCCACGTTTTCAGGAACGCTTCAAGCTGGAGATGCTGCCAAAAGAAGCAGTCCCACTCCTATCTGCCCTGTGCTGCTCTCTTCCTTCTACTGGCACAAGTATTTATGTTTCCATGAGATGTACCAGATCAGGGAACTAATTGTCTCCCACTTGACCCCAAAAAGGTGACTTATAACCCCCATTAATTCCCCGATATAGTTCCCAGCACAGTGACAAAAACACCTGTGTCAGTGGTAAGTATGTGGCGGTAAAATGAGCAGTCGGTGATGTGGAAAAAGGCCTTATGGGCTTTTTCTTGGCAGCTAATGTCAGTCTAAAGTGTTCAGAATCCTGTAGTCTGGGGGGCTGTATTGGTCCTGTTTAGAGCAGATTCTCAGCTGTGCATCAATACTCAATTTTGTTGCTCAAGGTCTGTATGCAGGGTGGGGATGAGGGGCAAAACCTCAGCTGCAACACCCTGAAGACCCTTCTTTCCCTGTGCCAGCAGCTGCCAGACAGATGACCCCTTGTCCCTCGGTGGCCATGGCTTAACTGCCCTTCAGTGGCATGACGACATCCAGTCTGCTCTTCCTTATGCAGAAAGAGTGGTGGAGTCCTGCCATTTTCTTATGCCCAGCTATTGCTTTGTGCAAGTGCCTACTTTGCCCATGCGGTTGGAAAACGCAGGCAAACTGATTTTGTGCATTCCCAATATGGGCAATAGAAAGTTTACCTCCTTCTTGCTCTTCATTCTAAATCATGTGTCTGTATTTATTGCTACACTGCCCTTGTACTCCATAAAACTGACCGCTGCAGACTCCTCACCAAAATAAGCCGCTACAGGTGAGATGCCAAGGAGATAAAGGGAACTGGATGGCAAAAGTTTCAAGGGTTCTTCTCTTCTTTCCTGTGGTTATTAGGTAGACATTTTTTAGTTTGTAGTTTTTTCCTTTGTTCCTCTTTCTCCCTCCCAGTCTCTCCTTTGATTCCTCTCTGCCCCTTACCGCTCATCCTTGATTGCTGCATTATTTGCCTGTACATCACCTAAAAATGCTAATTTTCCTTTGACAAATGCCCTCCCTGGCTTTGCCTATGGAGCCACTGAAACATTTGATTTGGATCAAAGTTGCAGGCTCTCTTCAGTTCAGGGTACTCCTCTTCTCCTTGTTACTGCTAAAATGATTAATACTAATTTACTAAGACAAAATTTTGTGACTGCTCATTAGATACCAGATGCACCAAGTGATGCCAGGAGATTGCGCAGATGGAAAAGCTGCAGAGGGAGGGCATGTGCTTTTGTTTTGTGCAACAGAGTCAAAACTCAGCATCCTTCTGCATTTTGGCCTTTTAAATAAGAACACAAACAGTTCGATAATAGCGAAGTGCCCAGCTTTATCCACCTTCCAAAACTGATTTGCCTCTGAGGATTCCAACTCCAAACTCCCTAAACTATTTATTGCCACTGGGTAGGGGATTAATCTGGGACAAGCAATGCAGTTACTGCCCACAGCCACATATTTCCCCCACTCCCCCTGCAGAGGTAACATTTGCTACAGCTGGAATAGCTGGGCTGGACATATTTTGACATCTTATCTGCCCCAGTTTATGACTTAGCATAACTCTGTAGAGCTTTACAGGGCTGTGAAATGGGAAGGCTTGGGCACACGAGGCCGCTATCAGCTCTCCCTGCTGAGGTGGACTTCTGAGAGTGGAGCAGGGAGAGGCCTGAGGATGGGTGGGTGGGTCAGGGGTGTGCGTGGGGCACAGCAATGCAACACTCACTCGGATAGATCCAAGGATGCTGGATTTCCTTCATCCTCCTGCCGGGCACCTTCTATTGCCTGTATAATCCATTCTCATCCCATAGACCCACCTGGATCGCATCTCTGTGCCTTGCACAACTGCGCCAACACCAGTCTCTGGTTTGTGAACTACTTTTGTTGAGTACAGAGGACAGAAGGAAACAAGGGAACAGAGAGGAAGTAGGAAAAACTAAGAAATACAGATCCTGAATACCAAAAAAACCACCACTGTGTAGTAAATTTTCAAATTATAAGACTCCCTGAGGTCCCACTGAAAGCAGAGAAGCAGAAAGGAGAGAAAGAGCTGCAGCCAAATATTACAGATCTGTAGCACTACTCCATATATCCTTTAAGCACATACTCTTTAAAAATGAATGTATTTTGAGACTCTACTTTAAAATAAATAACAGAACCTGCTTTTTCAACAGCTGAACAGCTAGCTTTTCCTCAAAACTGGACCTCTTTCTAAGGTATCTGAAGTTGTGTGACTGAAACACATGGAAAATCTTGGCCTAGAGTATTTTAAATAACTTCCATAAATAATGTAATGAGGATTTGGAGACTGGATAAAGAAAAAGCAGGGATACAGCAAACACACAACATGCACCTTGTGTTATTGTGTCTGTGAGTTCATACCAATGAATCTTAACAGTGTGCAAGAAGGATTTATCTGTCTACCTTCTTATAGTGAGCAAAGCCACAAGGCCAACATACTGATTTCTGCTTCTCAGTTCAGATTACAACAATTTTGTGTTTTATTTATAAAGCAAAAATTTCTGAAGGGATTACAGAACTTATTCACTGTGAGGTCTTCAGAACCCCTTGAAATATAGCTTTCCATAAAACATTCTGGGTGAGATATCTAACATTTGTTTTAACAGAATTGAAAACCAGCTTAGTCGACTAGAAAAGTACATGAAATTTAGGCTGGAAAAATATCAATACTTTAGCTAACATCTGGCAAATGTATAATTCTTTCTCCAATGTTCACAAAATGTGAAGGAAGATAACATGGTCTCACATTTATAGCACTATTGCCTCACCAACACAGAGTTAAATGAGCCAGTTAAATGAACCTGCCTGAAGAACTTGAGGATGTGGGGACTATTGCCTAGATGCATAGAAGAGCATATGGAAATGTGAGATACAGTGGCAAACACTAGACCTAATATATACTGAGATAAAGAATATAGTTCATACATGTATATATGTAGTTCTGTAGATATCTATATACACAGATACATGGTGGGGGGAGAGAGAGAGAGAAAGACAGATAGAGAGATGGATAGAGAGATAGTTATATAGCTTTATATAATATAAAGTTTAACATCTTTGTTGGAGACATGGACAGTGGGATAGAGTGCACACTCAGCAAGTTCACCAGTGACACCAAGCTGTGTGGTGCAGTCAACACGCTGGAGGGAAGGGATGCCATCCAGAGGGACATTGACAAGCTTGAGAGGTGGGCCCGTGCGAACCTCAT
>JAVKLA010000027.1:37690840-37700975 GCA_034782735.1 Sagittarius serpentarius | reverse complement strand
GAGATCTGCTCCAGCGTGGGCCTCCGTGGGCTGCAGGGGCACAGCCTGCCTCACCAGGGTCTTCTTCACACACTGCAAGGCAATCTCTGCTCTGGCGCCAGGAGCACCTCCCCCCCCCCCTTCTTCACTGACCTGGGGGGCTGCAGGGTTGTTTCTCAGACTTTTTTCCTTACTCCTCACGCTTTCATGAAGCATTTTGCCCTTTCTGAAATCTGTTTTCCCAGAGGTGCCACCACCTTGGCCGACAGACTCAGCTGAGTTCTGCAGTGGGTCCATTGGAGCTGGCTGGATCCGGCTGGATCCGGCTGTGTTCGGTGCAGGGCACCCCCTGGCCTCTTCCCACAGAGGCTACCCCTGCAGTCCCCTGCCACCAACCGTGCCATGGACACCCAATACAGCTGTACAAACATCAATTAACTAAGCCTTTCTCAAGAAGGCAGGCAAACTGAGCTATCCAAGCCCCTTACAGCTGGGATTACAGCTTGACCTATTCTTCGCCTTATGCACAGGCCCAGGCCACGTTTCGTCCTCTCATCAGTTCCAAGTACTGCCTTAAGAAGCTGCCTGGGGCGAAAGGTAGACTGGGTGTTTACAGCCTTGGCCGAAGAAAGATTGCAGCAGGCAGCCATCTGAAACAAACCTCACAGCCTGCTTTTTTACACTGAAACTTTTTAGAAAATGGCAGGCAATACTAATGGCATTACTCCAGTGGTTTCCTCGGGAGTTACTTTAGATGATGATGTATCGCACTGATCCACATTTTCATTTAATTTAACAGCAGAAATTGACATTTGAAAATGAAAGTATTAGTCTGGAGTCCACAGTGAACGGCTGCAGGAGCTAATGATTGAATGCTTTTCCAGAGTGCTCTAAGAGAAATAATCATTATGCCATTCCTGCTCTTATATTATTAACATAGTACCTATGGTATTAATAACCTATTTAGTAAAGAATTTTGATGACTAGTACTTGTTTTAGTTAACAGTACTTGCATTTTTACAAGTGAGTATGTTCTATATGTTTTATCCAAGATGAAATGCAGATGACCTTTCCATGAAGAGACTGTCTTCTAAGAAAGGTGGAGATGTAGTAGGTCAATGGCACTGGGATACTTAGAGAACAACTATGGGAAGATTTTAATTTAATTTACACATATGTATGTGTTTAAAAATTATCATACTGAGTCACACAGAGAGAGGGGTTTTAGGAATGCTTTGAAAAAAAGGACTTGAGGATTAGCAGTCTGGAACCACTGCAGACTCAGAGCTTGGAGGTCTGAGTGTGGCATTCTAGTCTTCTTCATAGGAGTGGCTTTGTTCCCAGAGAATAAGAGACTTGAGAGCTTATAGAGATTTGTATTTATTTCAAGCTTAAATGTTGTGTTTTTAGAGTGGAAGGTCATGTATTTTTTGGCCATGATTGAGTGTCAATGGAAGGTACAACATGGTCACAGTACCCATACAGGTGGAATCTGGTTATTACACGTGTCATTCTGTAAAAGCAGCCCTTTGAATTAAGTTTTATATAAATAGAGGTTTAGGATGTAAAGGGAGGATGAACTATGTTGATTAGTGTGCAATTCTGATACTGCCCCTGTGGCTATTGAATTGCCATTTCAAATGATTGTGTTGCCCTCTAGAGGTGGGTCCCCAAGTCAGGTCTGCAAATGGGTCTTTTCCTTCGGTTTCACTTGTAACTCAATGAATCAGTGAAGTTCACATCTATGTTCCCTTCTCCTTAGCTGCTAATATTTTCTTGCAGTCTAATTTCTCCAGTTTTTTAAGATTTGGCATCTAGTTTCAGTTTTTACAAGTCACTGAACAAATCTACTTCAACACAGAAATCAAAGACAAGTAATGACAGCAGGCCTAAAAACCTCTTCTGCCAGGGAAGATGGCATTTAACTTGGCCCGCCAAAGCATTTTCTTAGAAGAACCATCTCTGCTGTGAAAACAATCAATAGAAACACTGAAACTGTGTCTAAACTGGTAAATTGAACTATGCCAGAGAAGGCTCCTTGACACTGGATGTCAGTCATCTCTACTTTTCAGTTTTCAGATGAGTCCCTGGAAAAAATATTGTCTTTACAACTTGTACTCTCCCGAACAATTCCTTGCAGTGTTTCAGGAATAATCAGAGTCTGATTTTCTCAATGTTATCTCTGTGTGACCATCTTGTTTTGCCGCTGAAAGGATTTGATAGGATGGACACTGGCTTTAGCAGACCACTTGGTGCATAAAAGTCGTCCTGGGCAGGTTTAATGTTCTAGTATAGCCACAGATGGACTAATTTTGAACTGCTTTAGTGAAAATGTTCAGGCTAGAAACACATATTGTTTTATCCCAATAATTTAAAGGAAAAACCTTGTTAATGATAATGATGTATACTTAAGCTCTAAAGTTACCAAGCTATGGACATTCTTTCAGAGTAACCCAAACAGAAGACTTCTGAATAAATCATTCACCCCATGTTTCACAAAACTATTGCAAAATAGTTCACCTATTTTATTTACTGTTGTGTGATTATTTTTCATTCTTTAACAACTGGAACCAAACAGTTTCTTTGAGTGAATAGTCAAAAAAACATTTTACATGCTAAAGGGAAGAGAAACAGGCTGTGACCTAAACGTGAACAATGTGGATGTTTGATGTTAACAACAGTGTTCACATACTCAATAGCTAGACACTTCCAAAACAAGTTACTTGTTAAATAGAGGCACCGTTTTGTTCAGTATTCTGAGAGTTATAATTGTCTTGCATTTTGTTTTTCACAGCAATATTCTTTTGAATAAAGGCTGAAGCCAGCCTTACTTAACTGATTAGATCTGAGTTCTCTGGCTTATTACACTCTCCTTAACCCTGCTCTCACAAGGAACAGGTGGTGTTATTGATGTTTACAAATGGATGTGAGCTCAGAAGTAAAACAAAGAGCTGCATGTGAAGGGTAGGAAATGGAGACAATATAAGTTAGTACTGAAGCAGAGAAGTATTTTCCTCCTGTAGTCTTCTCTGAGGCTGCTAGTATGGGAATTATAATGAATGCCTGTTACAATTTTTTTAAATCTAGTTTGGAGTCAAAAGAAATTGTCTCTCTCAGAGTAATGCAGCACTAGAGGAACTGACTTACATGTCATTATGAGTGGATTAATAAAAAAAACCCAACCTGTGACTCCTTTTCCTGGTGTTAATTTTTTCTAACAACACATTTAACCATATATACCTTCTAGCATAGAAACATTCCTTCCAATATCAGTCCTACAAAATTATTTGTATTCTTTCATTGAATCATAGAATCAAAGAACCATTAATGTTGGAAGGCACCTCTGGAGGTCTCTAGTCCAACCCTTCTGCTCAAAACAGGAATGACTACAGCAGTTCACCCAGGGTCTTGTCTAGACATTTTTTGGTAGAAAACAATTATTGTTAGCAAAATAGAAATTTCCTAACTGAATCAAACTGATGCCAATCTAGTCTAGTATTCTATTTCTCAGTTACTGGCTGCTTTGAAGGACTTACTAAATGCAAAAAGTCTATTTACTATATGACAGATCTGTAAACATTAGAGGCTATCTTAAGCCATGAATTATGTTTGGGTGGTTGGTTTTGAAATAATATTTATTATCAGTTAATGCTAGATTTGATATTAGTTATGACTGTCTTACCAGTCATCAGTCTAGTTATTACCCTAAGTTATAACTAAGTTTTGTACACACACACACGCACACACATATATATATATAGCAACATAACCATAGCTTAGTGATCTGTAGCAGGAAAAAGTACTTCAATGATTTTTTCTGAACTTACTCTTTTCTAATTTTATGTAATAATCCTGTGGAAGAAACAGAAAGACTAAAGAACAGAAGCTATTGTTTCTCATACACATTTTTGATTGCTATGTGTAATGTTATCAAATCCCCTTTAAATTTGCAGGCAATACTATATCATTGTTTTGACACAATCTTCTTTATATATTTCATTGTGCCACATACACTATGTAACCTAAAATATTTCTTTTTCTGATCACAACTGCACAGACTGTGATTTTTCTTTGATGCCCATTCCTCACATATAGGTGATTTTGACCTGTGTCAGATGGATAGACACTTCATTTTCTTGTTGCCTCATTAATTTATTTTTATGGCCAGTGCGCATCACCTTGCATTTATCAGTATTGATTTTCATTTGCCTGTACACGTGTCTTCTTTGTCTCACTGGAGTTTTTCGGTGTCTACCCCAGTGTCTACTCCGGACTAGTCTACATAATTATGTGAATATCTTGTTACTCAAAGGTCCTAAACTATGAGGAAAGACAACAGCCTGTTCTGCATTTGTGAGACGGATATCTTCTGAAGTCTATAGGCCAATATTTTGACCATATTAACTGGCATGGCATCTCTGAAGTTAATGTAATTTGGCCAAAAAATTTATGCCAGCTGAGTATCTTCTATGTCTCATGCAGTGAATAGCACTATTAGCACAATTTTAGTGCCTATATTCACATTTTCAGCAGTATAAACCAGTTTCCTTTTCAAACTTTTAAAGTAATATAACTAAAGACAGTTGTTGATGTTCACTGGAAAAAACTTGAAATGTTAGTAGATTGCAAGTGACACATATCAGTTTGACATTTCAGACCAATTCCATCCGGAAATAATGCTATAGTACTGAAGAATTAATGTGAAGTGCATGATTTTGGCACCAGAAAGATCAGTGTATAAGACCAATTAGAGATAAAAGAAGTCACTAAACTTGTTTACACAGCTGGACTTTCAGTCACAGGCTGATCTCCTCCTTTCATGTGCTTCTTTTTCTTTTTTCTTTTGCTTTCTTTTCAGAGTCTGAAATTTAAAGGCACAGAATAGCGTATTTTGAAAGTCATTTGACATTACATTAACTTAATTTTCTCCCTGGAGTGTTCAGTGTCCTAATGCACCATTATAAAATCCTATGAGTACTTTTAGCTAATGTATACGGTAACTGCAGACAGATTATATAGCAAAGCAGTAGATTCCTAGGGGTTTCTAGGCAGAAGGCTGGCCTCGAGTATAAAATTCAGAGGCAAATTTTCCTGCAAATAATGCTTAGCTGCCCTCATTCTTTGGACTCTGTAGTGTGACTTGGGAAGCTCAGATTTGGTCCCAATTATTATTTAAGGATGTTATGCAAAATGGAACTGCATCAGCAACAGCCACTGGGCAAACCACACCTTTGACTGCCATGGGACCAGAGTCAAAGCACCTTTCAAAGGGGTAAAACACTTGATTTTAAATCCTTACTTTAAGTAAATACAAATCTGTAGTAACATGAAGCAAAATATTCAGAGACATCATTGGCATCTCATCAGTCAGACATTCCAGCTGTCAGTAATACGACAAACAGATGCCTTTCCACTAGTAGTCTATCTTTGAATAAGATTAAACTCTGGAACAACTTATGTTTTCCAAGGTTCAGCTTCAGGTAGATTCACTGAAGGTAGCCTACCAGATTTCTTAGAAGTAATCGGACTGAAGTGTGGCTGCATGATTTTTATATCTCTGAAGGTGCATGAACCAAGCAAGCATGCTTTTTCTGTCCTTGCTCTTTACCTCTGGGGAACTATTGGTACTGTCAGAGACAGGGCTCCGGATTGGATTGACCTTCAGTCTAAATCAACCCATTCCTGTATCAGCCCCTGAGTTTTCACTTTGACAGTAGAGAACGAAGTATTTATTTTCCTCCAGTTAATTTTTTTTTTTCCCATGAGCCAAGAGATGGTCCCAAAGACACCAGTGATATTCGAGTACTCACCATTTCAGACAAGCACCATCAGTTTGTCAGAAGCTGGCCAGGCATCATGCAAGTCTTGGCATGGGAAAAAAAGGACCAAGGCAAAGGGAAAATATTATTCTGGAGCTTTCTGTCAGATAAAATAACTGCAGAGTGAGTGACTCCTTGTTTCTTTCTTCTGGTAAAGCAAATTTTTTGTGAAGCTGGACCTATATGCCACGCTTACTAGTACATGCTCCAGGGAGAAAAAATAGGATACAACTTTGGGTAATAAGGGTTTTCCCTTATTACTCAAGTCATGTAGATGGCATCATTCACAGAGTGACTGCTGGGCCATAGTTTCTGTGTGGCTATACCTGTAGTAGTAGACAGGATGGAGTCTGCACAGCAGGCCGCATCTCCTTTGTTATACAACAATGGAGCATATGTGGAGCAGAGGATACGTGACATGGATGTGACAGCTCTGAAATGCTCCAGTAAACCCTCTAGCAGTTGTTTCCACCACTAGCACTGTTATGTCTCCAGAGCAAGAAAATTTCATTGACGAATGTAGACTGCAGCATGTTAGACTTAGGCTATGATAGTTGAGCATGTTCTTGAAAGAGGTATTTTCCCCCAGCTGCTTTCCTAAAAAAAAAAAGAGTCCATATACTACACACAGATGTCAAATTACTGCCCTCAGTGTACCAACAGGCTGCAGCCTCCATACCTGCCCCCAGGTGTTTAGTTCTCTGTGCTCAAGGCCAGATCTCACACGGTGCAGTTGTAACGTGGATGAGTGACATAGGTATGTGATGCCTTTTTGGGCCATCCCCACTTTGCTCAGGAACTGCATTTGAGCTCAGACATTTTCCCCTGGTCTTTGCCTGGGCTATGCCACAGGGCCCATGCCTGGCCATGTCCCTCACTGGTCCTGACCCTTATTCAGTGTCCTGGCTGGACCTGGGATCTGCCCGGTGCCTATGGACACGTGTGTCATCCGGGTTGTGGCTGACCTTCATTACTTCAATGGACGTGCTTCGCAGGAGAGGGCACTGCCTGGCCAGCCTCACTGCCTGCTGTGGCTCCCGGCGGCCAGCTCCCCTGCCCTTGCTGAGCAGCCTGCTCTCGCTGCTCCCGGCAGCAGACCTTCCTCCCTGTCTGTGCTGTCTGGGCACCCACATGCTAATACATGAGTCCGTCAGTTCCTGTTTACCGCAGGTAGAGTTAACATCACTGATTCCTGTAGTCTGTGAAATGATGTTTATCACACCTGATAATCTTCCCCCACCCCCCACATTGGCAGAGTGTTCTCCTCCTTTGGCAATATTGTATTTTGCTCTTAAGTAGAACATCCTTTGCCCATGTACAGCATATTCTGTGGGCTCTTGAACATTTTGGCAAACCTATTTCATTTTCTGCATCTTTCTTCAAATATCAAACTTTATATTTACTTGTTTTGTTTACATGTGAATGTGTATATGTTTACATATAAGGCTTCATGAGCTGTATTTTAGAGGGTCCCAGCACTGAACTCCTCCTACCTTTCCACCCTTGATTACTTTATTTCTCGTGTTTTGAATTTTCTATGACATCCATCATGTGTGAATAACAGTCTGTGAGCTTTGGCTTGAACCGATTGGCTTCCTTTGCTATCCAAATTTGAATTGTTTTTTATATAGTTAATTTTGGACCTTTCAATAGCATCTCTCTGAGTGTTTTGTTCCAGATCCCATCCAGTGTTTTGCCTCTTATCAAGAACTCCACCCTCTAAAACTGGGGCTTGGCTCAAGCGACTTCTCTATTTTTTCAACTTCTAGTATCCTCTGTTTAAAATCGTCTTACTCATATATTCTATTTTTATGTGGAGTGCAGTTCTCAAATGGCTGCATTACAGCTTCAGTGTTAGCCTTGGCTGGCTGAGTTGACTGAAACTATTAAAAACATCAAGTGCTTCAAAACAAGCTATCGTCAGAGATAAAGCTTCCTCTTGACTTTTTTTTCCTTTTCTTTTTTTTTTTTTTTGGCATCCATTTTGGTTTCTATTGCTTGCAGATACAAAGTGAAGCATTGAGTTTAAATTTCTCTGATTGTATTCCACATTTCTAAAGCGTTTCAGCTCTGGCACGTTTTTATCTCCTCAATTCTTCTGCTCAGGATAGAGTTTTAGCTCAGGCAGTGACTGCTGTTCAAATAAAGGAGTCTGACACTTGGGGTCAAAGCTCTATCTAATCACTTTAACTGGTCTCTGCTCACAGCCAAACAGCTCTTTCAAGCTTTTCTTAAAGGTAGCGCTTTACGGAGGTGGCAGGAGATTGGGTCAGCAACATTTTCAATCCTGTAGTTGAGAGCAGTGTTTTGTAATGCAACAACATATGTGTGATGTGTAGCAAAATGCCCAAAGTATCTGACGATCAGGACTGTGTGTCTGTGTGGGTAGGAGGGTGATGTGTGAAAAATCAATGCAAGCCTGTCCTTCTTTCTGTACATATCTCAGGCAGGGAGAAGAGCAACTCTCATATGTAATCCAGCTAGAGGGTGGGCCTGAGGGGAACCAAAGAGGATACTATAAAGGCATTACTGCTCTTACAGCAAGCGGATAGATGCCAGAGCCTGAAGGCAAAGCCCTGTGTGCTGAGATCTTCTTGGATGTTTACTTAGGGTTCTGGCTTCATCCCACCAAAAGGCTGTGATGAGTTAAAAGGGGTAGATCCTATTCCCCACCTGTACAGACCAGTATCTCAGCTATTAGGAGTGTGCACTCCTCTGCTCAAGAGGGAGGTTCTAGTGGGTACACACCATGGGCCACCCTGCGGTTTTACCTGCATGACCGTGGAGAGGACATGGGGAAGCGGGATTGAAAATCTACCTTGACTCTAGAGGCACAGGTACGTCAGTTGCACACAAAAGGGGATTCTTCCAGGAAAACTGCTGCTCCAGTCTCCAGTGGGCAGTTCCCCAGACAGAGTAGAAGGGCTGGTCTTACTCCTCATCTTAATGAACGGACTTCTGATGCATATTTACAAGAAGTGAGTAGCAAATACTGTGACCAGGACTAGAGGGGCCCTGCCTCTAGCCAGGTGGAGGAAAGGGACAACTGGGTTTACAGGACTGTGTGGATTCAATGGCCTGGCACATCAGACCCAGCAGACTACAAGGCTCCAGTAGACGCTGGCACACAGTATACCCTAATGCCATCAAGGTATAAAGGGGCAGAACCCATCTGTATTTCTGGAGTGACAGGGGGATCCCAACAGCTTACTGTATTGGAGGCTGAAGTGAGCCTGACTGGGAACGAGTGGCAGAAACACCTTGTTGTGACTGGCCCTGAGGCCCCGTACATCCTTGGCATAGACTAACTCAGGAGAAGGTATTTCAAGGACCCGAAAGGGTGCTGGTCAGCCTTTGGTATAGCTGCCTTGGAGACGGAGGAAACTGAACAGCTGTCCACCTTGCCTGGTCTCTCAGAGGACCCTTGTGTTGTGGGGTTGCTGAGGGCCAAAGAACAACAAGTGCCGATTGCTACCACAACAGTGCACCGGCAGCAGCATCACACCAACCGAGATTCCCTAATACCCATCTATAACTGATTCAACAGCTGGAGAGCCAAGGAGTGATCAGGAAGACTCTCTCACCCCTTAACAGTCCCATGTGGCTGGTGTGAAAGTCTAATGGAGAGTGGAGGCTAACAGTAGACTATCGTGGCTTGAATGAAGTCACGCCGCTGCTGAGTTCTGCCATGCCGGACATGCTAGAACTTCAATACAAATTAGAGTCAAAGGCAGCCAAGTCGTATGCCATGACAGATACCACTGATGTGTTTTTCTCAATACCCCTGGCAGCAGAGTGCCAGCCACAGTTTGTTTTCACTTGGAGGGGCAACCAGTACACCTGGAATTGACTGCCCCAGGGCTGGAAACACAGCCCCACCATTTGCCATGGACTAAGCCAGGCTGCACCGGAGAAGGGTGAAGCTTTAGAACACCTGCAATACATTGATGACACCATTGTATGGGGCAATATGGCAGAAGAAGTTTTTGAGAAAGAGAAGAAAATAATCCAAATCCTCCTGAAAGCTGGTTTTGTGGTAAAACAAAGTAAAGTCAAGGGACCTGCACAGGAGATCCGGTTTCTAGCAATAAAATGGCAAGATGGACATCGTCAGATCTCAATGGATGTGATCAACAAAGTAACACCTATGTCTCCACCAACTAGTAAAAAGGAAACACAAGCTTTCTTAGGCATTGTGGGTTTTTGGAGAATGCATATTCCAAATTACACTCTGATTTTAAGCCCTCTCTATCAAGTGATCCAGAAGAAGAATGATTTTAAATGGGGCCCTGAGCAACAACAAGCCTTTGAACAAATTAAATGGGAGATTGTTCATG
>JAVKLA010000027.1:37679516-37690740 GCA_034782735.1 Sagittarius serpentarius | reverse complement strand
AGCCAAGCGGTTAAAGCCCCTGTGGTATGGAGGGCGATGGCTGAAATACAAATATGGGGAGGCCTGGCAGATTGACTGTATCTCACTGCCGCAGACCCGCCAAGGCAAGCGCCACGTGCTCACAATGGTGGAAGCAACCACTGGGTGGCTGGAAACACATCCTGTGCCCCATGCCACCGCCTGGAACACTGTCCTGGGCCTTGAAAAGTCTTATGGTGACAAGAATTGAGTCAGACAACTGGACTAATTTCCAAAACAACCTCATAGACACCTGGCCCAAAGAGCATGGCATTGAGTGGGTGTATCACATCTCCTATCATGCACCAGCCTCTGGGAAAATCGAACGATACAATGGATTGTTAAAGACCACACTGAAAGCGATGTGGGTGGGACATTCAAACATCGGGATAAACTTTTAGCAAAAGCCACCTGGTTAGTCAACACTAGAGGATCTGCCAATCAGGCTGGCCCTGCCCTGTCAGAACTTTTACATACTGTGGAAGGGGATAAAGTCCCTATAGTGCACATAAGGAATACGTTTAGAGAAGAGAGTCTGGGTTATTCCTGCCTCAGGCAAAGGCAAACCTGTCCATGGGATTGCTTTTGCTCAAGGACCTGGGTACACTTGATGAGTGATACAGAAGGATGGGGAAGTCCGATGTGTATCTCAAGGGGATTTGATTTTGGGTGAGAATAGTTAATGAATTAAATTGTGTGATGTTAATTGCTATATAATACTGTATATGATCACTTCTATGGTGACTATATGCTATATCAATGGCATTACAGTAAGAATCACCCAGACTAATGAAGAATGAACTTTAATGAAACTGAGCAAAGTGCAGCAATGATAGAACCGGACAAGTGCAGAGATAATGGAACCAGAACTGGCTTCAGCATGCAATAATTCAACACCACTCAACATCTCTCCTGCCCTGAAGTAGTTATGACAGATGGGGTCCAAAGTCATGGACTAAATGAACTTAACGAACATTTTATAAGGATGGCCCATAGACTAAGGGAATGATATTTGTGTGTATTTCTCAAAAGACAGGAAAAGGGGTGGTGATTAATTGGAATGTATTGGAAAGTACGGGACCTGGGCATGACACAGATGGTACAGAATAAGCGGTAGATACTGTCCTGGTGTCTGCTGGGATAGAGTCAATTTTCTTCCTAGTAGCTGGTACAGTGCTGTGGTTTGGGTTTAGTGTGAGAAGAATGTTGATAACACCCTGATGTTTTCAGTTCTTGCTAATTAGTGTTTAAAGTCAAGAATTTTTCAGCTTCTCCTGCCCAGCCAACAGGAAGGCTGGAAGGGCACAAGAAGTTGGGAGGTGACATAGCCAGGACAGCTGATCCAAACTGGCCAAAGGAATATCCCATATGATATGACATCATACTCAGTATATAAACTGGGGCGAGTTGGCCGGGGAGCGGTGATTGCTGCTTGGGGACTGGCTGGGCATCAGTCAGCCATTGCATTGTTCATAACTTCTTTGCTATTATTTATTTATTAATAAATAACAACAACGACAATAATCTCTGCCTTTGCTGCCCTATTAAATTGTCTTTATCTCAAACCATGAAGTTTACTTTTTTTCCCCCAATTCTCTTCCTCATCCCGCTGCAGTGGGGAGGACTGAGCGAATGGTTGTGTGGTGCTTAGTTGCTGGCTGGGGTTAAACCATGACAATTTAGGATCCTGGCTTCAGCCCACCGAATGGCCATGATGGGTTGAAAAGGTATCTTCCTGGAGCAGAAGCAGACCAGTGGTATAGTAAAACCCAAACCATATTGCTCTATAGTCAAAGAGACTGAATACTATTACAGACCTCTCTGTATTCTCTATAACTGCCCAAAGGGCTATTCCATCCAAAAGCGCTTTCACATTCAAACTCAGCTCCCCATCCATGTACAAATTAATTGAAGTGAATGACAAAAACCACAGTGCCCTGCCTTCCCAGAAGCTAGTGGGAAGTGCTTTTCACCTTACTGTTTTAAATTATTCCTTTTATTGATTTTTTCCTTTTGATCTATTTAATATTTAAACACACTTTGTTTAAAGAAAAAAAATCTAGTCTCATAAGTGTAATGATTTTTGGACTCTGCATTAAAGAAAAAGTGTAGTTCTAGAATTTAAGTCTAATTTACTCCTTTCTGCATAAACTGCTGCCCTAGGTGACACTTCCTCATCATGTGCCTTTGGGGACGTGTTCCAAGCATATTTTCTAACAGCTTCAGCAGCAGTAATAGTAGCATCCAAGCATCAGTTAGCAGTTCTACAATGTAATGTTTTTCATCTTCAAAGCACTTTACAGACATTAGTGAATTAATAATCGAGCATCAGATACTGAGCAGGCATAAATCTAAGGCATTTGCGGATCTCGATGGAATCATGTTGAGGATAAAATAATTTTGAAAAACACTGAAACCCTAGTCATTTGCATGCTCTGGGAAAGAAGAGGTAAATAGATCAACATAACAGATGCTCTGTGCTGGTAAAAATGTAGGAATTTCTCAAACCTGTGGGTGAATTTCAAACAGAAATACAATAAAATCTGACCACACACTGCTACATCTCCCAGCAGAAATTTTATTTGCTTAGAGGTTTAAACATCATATACGAAATACCTAGACTCCCTGGAACGTGGGTTGAATCCCAGCAGGGTTGACTCAGCTCTTGATCCTGCAATGCAGAGAAACTGAATTATAATCATTTTCCTCTATGTGATCTGGATGAGACGATGCAAATAAAGGTTCTCTCTGCTTGATGTGGAGAGAAACCCCACCAGTAGGAACCACGCAGGTAGATAGACTAAGAGGCACAGTTTCAGATTCATCTTATTCTAGCCTTTATTTTTGGCAGGAACAAACCTGCAAATGCAGATTAGCTGTAACTATTGTTTTGCACACAGACTTATAGAGCTGGAAAGAATCTGGAAGGTTCATGCAGTCCACCTTCTTGTGCCAAAGCTGCATAAGCACTATTCATGTCATTACTGTCAGATGCTTGTCTAAATGGCTCTTAGAGCTTGCCAGAATATAGCCCTTTTCAAGCAAGCCGCTACTGAGATTCACTGTCCTCACTGTTAAAAAGCTCTGCGTAGTATCTAGTGGAAGTTGTCTTTGTGGCAGTTTAGTCTTTTTTTTTTTTTCTGTCCTAGCCTCCACCTCTGAGGAGACTTCTCCCTTCTCTGCATATCTTAAGGTAATTCTCATGCCTCCTTCATATTCTCTTCCTTCAGATTTGGCCATTTTCCCACGGAGAGTTCTTGAGACTGTGAGATACTGTATTAGAAAAAAAGCAGTGGGTGAGTAGCTTACTCTAAACTCATAATAAAGAGCCCTGCTGCTCCAGAAGCAGTCTAGGGAGGAAGTGTGATTCATGATGTTCCTGTTTCTTCTTGAGCTTCCAGCTGTTCTCCCCACACCCTCCTGTACTTGCAGTTTGCAGCTGTACTGAAGGGCTCTTCCTGCCTCCACATGCTGCTGCCAGGCATCTTGCACCTTCTGCCCTGTACAAATATAAAGGAAAAAGTATCATTTTGATCATATTCAGATATAGCCTAATTTGTGGATGGCTATGACTTTTTCAACCTTTTTGCATTCAGCTTTATTAAAGGTTGGGGGATTTATTTGTTTTATTTTTCCTCCTTTTATTTTTCTTTAAAAAAAATTGGATTTTATTAAGAATAACATCCTCAATATAGACCTTGGTAGGGATTAGATTTTGCAGCATTAAAAAAGTGTTTCACACCCACAAGTAAGTAATTTCTTTTAAAATGAATGTTGAGAAGATATTTCTCCTCCTGCCTCCACTCCTACACAGTGAGCAAAAAGTCCACAAGGAATTTGATGATTTTTTTTTAGTGGAATTGCTGTAGATTTATCCAGAACAGCAAGACTTTGAGAAAAAAAAGCTATGCTTTTTAAGTCTATGTCCAGGAATTAAAAAAGGAAACCAGAATTGTTTTCTTTTTAAAAAGAAAATAAAAAGGGAAAAAATATTTAACTGGATTTAATATATACTGTTTTATTTCATAGCTTTAAAAATATGAAAGAAGCCAAACAGAGTAGCTGGCAAGTTTCTGGTGAGTATAACACTTAAGATGTTCACTGGTTTCCTGTCTATTACCTTGCAAGTGTGGCATCAATCTCAAGTCAGATGCCAAATTTCCTAGCAGCCCTTGGGAGACGGACTGTACAGCAGCTCAGGTGGTACACCAAGGGGTAAATCCTGAATGCAGCTTCATATGACCAAACCTGGGCAGACAGGGCAGCCTGGAATACTTCATAACAAAGCAGCTGCAAAGGCAGAGAGGCTTCATAGGGAGCTTGTGCTCAGCGTGCCTTGCCTGGTGAGAAAAAACACGGAGAGAGTGTTGGGTCCTAAGAAGGGCCCAGACTTAGAGGTTGATGGGACCTGCTCGTAAAGTCACTGAGCACTAGATACTTCTTTCACACTTGGACCAGAAGGCATAGCAAGAATGTTTGGGCAGGTCAAATTTCTAGCTCCCATCTCCAGGCGTTTATTGTCCTTGTTTAGGAATCAATTTCTTCAAATGCCACAGAAACAGGGGATGACTTGGCATCCTCTGCCAGCAGCAAGCTAGCAAAGGCCACAGTGAGAAGCAGTAGTTAAAGCCCATTTTGATGGCTTTCTTCTTGTTTTGGGTTCAGGCAGAACTCCATGAAACGTTTGTTCACATCATTATTTTCCAAGTTGTTTTTTGTTTTATTTCTTTTTTTTGCTTTCCTCATAAGAGTTGGAGCTAAAAATACAGTTTCTTTTTTTTTTTCCTGGGAAAAAGATCACTGTAGAATCAATGTGTTGTAATCCAGAGGTGACCACTCTTTTTTCATAGTACTCATTTTAGTAACCGTAGTCACCATTCATTTAAACTGTATATGACATATGAAAGTGAATTTACTAAACTATTGTTTTAGTATGATATCCATCAGATTTTTATATGTCGTTTAGCACTTTTGAGAAAGCCTGTCCTATCAGAGGAATCGTGCAGTGCACAAGGAGAAATATCTAAAAATACATAAACTATGTAAACCTGAAGTTTTTCTCCCTCAAGGATTAAGCAACTTTGTGTCAAACTCTTTTGTGCCTCTCTCTTCCATCAGTTTCATATGGCATCTAGATTGTGGGCTATTTCACGGAGAGACCGTCTTAATTACTTATCCTCAGAGTGTTTACCATGCTGGAGACTGGTTCCTGACAGAGCTTCCTTGGAGCTTACAAAATTACAAGATAGAGGTTTGCAAGTCAGCCATTATTTCAGGTTTCTGAGGATATGTGTGTGTCTTCACAAAGAAAAACATATTAATTTTCAGTCTAAAAATTTGGCTTCTTGTACATAACATACATAAGTGTCAGATTTTTTCGTATGTGTTTGACACATTGTGTTTTGGATATTAACTTTAAAGACAACATATTTTTGAAACTATCCAATTTTTTAGTTAAATGATTAATATTATAGATGGCATAGCAGCGAGCAGCTTTCCCACCAGAAGTCAGTCTGATTTCAGGGCCTTTTCCAAACTCATTCTCCATTTTCTGAATTTCCTGTAAATAGTAAGTGATAATCACATATCATGCTAGATTTGCTAGAGTAGTAGGAATGCCAGGTGGACTACTCAGCTACTAGACAAACACAGTCTGTTCAACATAGGTCTGTATGCACAGTAAAGCTATATCTCACATCTCCTCCTTGCTGTAGTATTGATCAGTGGTACAGAGAGCAGTATAAGCTTCTTTTCAGTGCAGTGTTACAGATCCTTTTTGCATCTTAGTGTATATAAGTGGCAGACCAAGGTCTGAGATTCCTGCATGCTCTGCTGACTGTAAGGTCTGGATATGGGCCTTCACGTAGAAAGTGGAATGTGTAGAATAAATAAATAAAAAAATTAAACCCACCAGAAGCCAAGTCAGATTCAGTCAGCAACCAAACTTCTGAGGGAAAAAAAAGATTCCAATTCAAAGACTGCAAAAATTACTTTTACTTTCATTTGTAGTGAACTAAAAGGAATGACACCCACGCTTCTTTCATCTCTCCATTGGTAAGGTAAAATGCATCTTTCACTATTTTCTCAGTTAAAGTCACATTTAAATTTAACATCCCAACTGACAAATACTCTATCCTCCTACCATAATTAATTAAAAAATTTTGAAATAATAGTATTTTTTCGCTATCTGAAGTGGTTTTCTTTTATCCAGTTTACTAGCAGTTGTCCAACTTGGTATTGAGTCATCTCACTTTCTTGCCTTTCAAACAAGAAAGAACTTCTCGTATCTTCTAATTTACCAAACAGAAATAAAATATTTGTTATTGATTCAAGTTTGCAGCATCTTTGTAAGTCTGCTCTACACCAAAGTTTCATATAGTTTTATAAAGTACAAAATCAATCCTTTTAAGAGTTTGCCCTTCATGTAAAACTATATATTCCACAATTTCCTCTATTGTCTTTGAAAAATGAATTTTGAAACTTAAACATTGTAGAAACATGCAAGAATATGAAAGTGGGATTTTTTTTTTTTTTCTGACTTGGATGTCTTGTGCAGCAAAAATGATATGATTACATCTATGAATTATAAACTAGTAAAAAATCCAGGTGGACTGGATAATTTTCTAGCTTCAATATTAATCTGGAATCTAAATTAGAATTTTAAATGGGATGGAATAAAAATCCGTTTCTATTTGCTATTGTCTTGAGGTCAATTTTAAATGATAAACAGTAGATGGCCTACATTCATTATTTATTATATATATTATAGTATTTTCTGTATTACTTGTCAGATTTATAGTATTACCTATTGATTTTAAAGGGAGTTGAATCAGTGTTTTATGTTGTAAGTTACCTGTAGTACTGACTTCTATTGATGCAAATTACAGATAACAATCCATAGGAACTGCAATATTAATATATTTGATATATATAAATTCAGGTGAACATATAAACAGAATTTTGCAGAAGCAAGAGAGGAGATGACTTATCAACTCTTACTCTAGGTAATATTGTATTTCATATTTATTTTTTATTATTTTTGAAAATGTACATGGAATTAAAAAACAGGGAAATACGATTCTCAATAAATATTATATAATTTTCATGACAAAGTTTCACAATAATTTGCATGAAAAAGCGCAAAGTTGAAAAATCCATTGTTATTTTTTAATCACTTCCAGCCTGATATGAGTGCACATTTTCTTGACAGATAGGCAATAAAAAGTTACTACAGTTTGCAGAAGACATTTTGCTTTTGAACTTCTCTTGTTTATTTCTCCAGATTAGATGTAGAGCAATGGGGTTAAATTTTCTCAAAGTGGTCTTTGATTTTTGCACAATGGAGTAAGAGCCTTTGCTTTTCTGAAATTGTATTGGCAAGGTGGGAGGGGGAAAGTGGAACAGAGGTGCTTCCCAGTAATTTCCTTCCCAGTATGAGACTGATTAGAACAATCCTCTTTTCTTTTTTAGGCAACTCTAACTTAACTGCTAACGATAACCCCCACATGACAGGTGAGCAAAACTACAGACATATCATGAACTTCCTTTTTGGGGATTTTGGGGGTTTTAGGCTAAAGGGTGGTTTTTTCTTCTTGGGTTTTTTTCTTTTTTCAGTAAGGGGGAACACAGGAACCAACAGCAATCTGAATTTGTTTCCTGTTGGAGACTCTTCCAGGCTGGTTTTGTTTTCTTTAGGCTGTCCATAGAAGGAGAAGTGTAAAAGTAAGAATCTTTCCCTAATTAATTATTTCCAGGGTGAGTTTTGAAATGATTGCTTAAATGTAATTCAAACTTACGTTGACATTTTTTTGGTCAAGATTACGATGAGAGATTAACTTTCCTAAATGAAACAGAAAGCAGGACTTGAGACAGCTGTTCTTCCTACTTAGGTTGCTGCCAAGCATTAACAATTTTGTGCAGTGGTGCTTTGAGTTTTCTGATGTGTAACATGAAAATTGAGTAGTCTGACTAGAACTTTAGCTACTAAGTTTAGGATTCAAACCTTCAGAGAGTTGTACAGCATACTAGTGGCCCCAACAAGATCTAGAAACTGACCTTTTCTTGAAAATACTGAACAATATAACAATGCCTAACTGTAACTGCTCTCCTGTGGGTGCTACTCTTTCATGCTTTTATGTGAAGTTTTTACATAATGTGCTCAGAATAATCACATCTTATTTAGGGATCTGCCTGTGTATCTTAAATCAGTTCATTGTATTTAAATAATGACAAAGTTATTGACACAGTTGAGGATGAAATTGAAAATGAAGAGTGATATGCCAGTTTTGATGATCTTGATCCTTCTTCCCTAGATATCCTGTAGCTTTTCCATGGATGTCAGTAGGAGTTGAACCAGATACCTCGTCATTAATAAAAGTAAAATTAAATTGAAAAACAGAGCAGTGAATGAGAATGAAAAAGTCTATTCAGAATTGCATGTCCCTGCTTTGGACAACTTACCACACACCTAACATTTTTGAGAGAAGACACATCAAAACAGAACTAATTTCAGTTAGAATTTCTTCCTCTTTGGTGTAATGGGCACAGTCTTCACTCTCAGCTAGATGCTGGAGTAACAGAGATGTCATGAGTACTGGAAGGTCAATGGTCTTCCCATGAGATACCCACCCTCTCCTCAGGCTCACTGGTTGTCTTGCAGTTCTTCCCACAGAAACAGAACCTGTGAGTCCTCTCCGAACAATGCCAAGTGGGCTTGAAGAATACTATCACAGTGATCCCTAATGTTTTAATGCATGTTGAAGCGAGATGTCCTAGGAACTGGAAAGATAAAGTTCATTTTACTCAGCCAACAAGTCCATTGACTTTACTGTAAATATGGCAAATCAGACTGACTTTAAGGGAATGTAATGAAGAAGATTTTTTTCTTCCAAAGAGCAGCTGAAGAAAGTGAAATGCATACTGTCGTGACTCCAACAACTACAAGCAACTTAACGAAAGAATTTGTGCAGGAAATTGGAAGTCCCGTAACAAGGATTTGTAACATCAGATTAAGGGTGGCAACACACAGTCAGATAATTCCAGTTCAGCTGCCTAATTATGTGGGCAAATGAACCTATCTAGTTAATGTAGAGAGACAGATCCTTTCAGAAGGCTATTTAAACCGGGAATCTTACTTACATTTTTGAATTATTCTTAAGTGGAGTCTATTCTCCATTCCCTGTAGTGGGAAATTAGGGATGCTAGATGGCCAAGTGCCTAAAGCTGGGTGAAGTAAATATCCTAAAGAGAAGAAATAACCTGGAAACCAACTCTGATGGATTCTTTTCAATAGAATGCAATACTGTTTAACATATTATGATGACTTTTTCAGGGCATGATGATAGATGGAAAATTGAAATTGCAGCATGTTTTACAGAAGACTGACTGACGCAGACAAAGTTAGTATCAGCACTTGGTAGGATAAGAGACCACTGAGAAACTGTGAGGTTCTAAAAGATTTGGAATTCAGTATAACACTCAATAAAGTACTTTGTGACAACTTAGACAAATAACCTTGAAAAAAACTAAGCAAACACAGCCCCAAAGCTGATCCTTAACAAACTCACTTAGTAACCACCATCCCTTTAGACTGTTTCTTGATCTGTCTCCCTTTAGCAAGTTATTTTCCCAGCTTATAACTTCAATAGTCTCCTGCTGGGTGCAGCATCAGAAATCTGGCAGAATATTCCTTAGATTTCTAATTCAGTTTTATATAGACTGTATCCTGTCACTGACAGCCGTGTAAATCAGAAGTAACTCCAATGAAATCAGCAATCCAACAATGGCTTAAAACATGTGTGAGAGGAGAATCAGATCCTCTCCCGCTCCCTCCATCCTAAGTGTCAGCTAAATAAGCTTTCAGGCTTTTGAAATACATTCAAAGTTCAGATGTTGTGAGAGCTGACAGTGCCAAGATCCTATAGAACACATCTGCCCTTCATTGTGTCTGTTCAGCATTCATCTGAAAGCAAAATTTAGTTTGTATGATGAACTGGGACAAACCTACAACACTTATTAGTATCTTTGGGTGCTGGAAATACATAATGAAACTGTCAGCATAATCTAAATGATGAGATAGATAATTTATCTGCTGTAACACTGAATGAAGAGTGTTCTCCCCAGTGCTCAGAATAATTCTCTGCTTTATATACTTGTCTAAATTCTGACCACATGTTGGGCAATGTGTTTGTAGCATTTGCCCCAGTGTTTGATTTTTGAACTGGCATGCATTCACCACTCCAAGTAAGTAAAATAATCCAGGGGAAAAGCACAAAATGCCCATTAAATAAAACAATTTCAATAACAAGTTGAGCCCCTCAGGGACTGAGCTATTAAAAAAAGCAATCAGAAACTTGGAGGGTGGGATTTTGTGCTTTTATTTGTATTTAAGACATCCACAAGGCCAAGACAAAAAGCCAAAGAATGGGGCATTTGGTTAAAAACCTGAGGAAAGAGAATTCGTTTCTTTGTGAATTTAACAACTACTGTAGATTAGAAAATGAGCTCTTACCAAAACTGCCAACTATAGAAAAATATTTCTTTGTTCCAGAAATCCCTCTGGGATGACATTCTTTACATATGTTAATTTCTGTTAAGTTATATGATGTTCCACTAATGAATGGAACAAAAATGGTTAGATGGCAATAAGAGAGTGAGCCAGCCAGGAATCTTTCATTATTTAGAGCTATGCATGAAAGGCTGGTCAGCATTTCCATTAAAACTTGCTATTTTCAGGGGTTTCTGCTCAGCTGTAAACATTTTCTCCAATTGACTATTTGAGGGTTTCAGTGTGAGTACAGAGTCTGATTTTACTGATTATGACTTAAAGAAGTGTGATGTAAAAAGAAGAAGAAGAAGAAATGGTTAAATTTGGCTGAGTTAGTGTTACTTAGTTGCATAGTATTCCAAGATGTGAATTCTTAACTGAAATGAAAAATGTATAGTCTAAATTTGGACCTCTAAGAAGAAAGATGACCTTGCAGATGAATTAGATTGGAGTTAGTTTTTCTGGCAATGACTGTGGCACAGGCTTTGTGAGTTGTTTGGGGCAAGCCAGCTGACCTTTCTGTGTCTCAGTTTCTGATCTTAGGACCTGTTTCTAAAGGAATTAGCTCATTAATGTTTTTAATTGCTGGATGGTGGTATACTGATGTCTTATATTGTTTTCTTTTTTCCCTTCCCTTCCCTTCCCTTCCCTTCCCTTCCC
>JAVKLA010000027.1:37661771-37677373 GCA_034782735.1 Sagittarius serpentarius | reverse complement strand
TCTGTTCTATTAAACTGTTCTTATCTCAACCCACGAGCTTTACTTTTTTTTCCAATTCTCTCCCCCATCCCACTGGGGGGGCGGGGAGCGAGTGAGTGGCTGCATGGTGCTGAGTTGCTGGCTGGGGTTAAACCACGACACTGCTCATTTACCAGTGATCCAAATGTACATCTTAATTTTCAATATAGTTGTCTCAGCCTGTTACTGTAGATAATGACTGCAAAGAACAGAAAAAGAGTTGGCAAATCAAGATTCATTTTTATGAACTTTTTCCACAGTTTTCTGTACAGGGATCACTTCTGTGCCATTTTCTTCTCTAATGTAATTGCAAAGACAGACTGTTTTTTTTCACTTTATAATTAATAACACCTACCTTGAGTCTTTCAATTGATTGTTAAGTATTTTTATGAAGTGATGATTTCTCTGCTTTTCTTCATTATTTTTCATTCTTTGACAAACAGCATTTATAAGCTGAATAGGACCTGCAGATTTTCACAAATTAGTTTGAAACAACCCTCTATGTTACTAATTTGGTCTTTGTGAATGTTCATCTGAAAAAGTCATGTGATTTCTATTACTTTACTGAATGACCTGACATTTATAAACAAGAACAGTGCCAGAAGCAATCATTAGGACACATGGTCTCTCACGCATAGTATGGAGACGCACAAAAAGTAGTAGGATTAGCAGATCAAGAAAATTTCAGGGTAGTACATCTTTTTACCATCCTTCTACTTCCGCAGGGGAAAAAAAAAATCTGTTTATCTACAGATGTTCTCTTCAGGCTTCAAATAGTTGATTTGTTTGTGACTGAAAGAAAAGATGTAGATTGGATTCATTAATCTTTTATTCATCTTGTCATAGTGTTGAGATGACACTTTCATCCTATACTGATGTGTGCATTTGTTGGTCATGTGGAGGAGGTCCAGTGCATCCATATGAATATTCTTTATTATCCATAAGCTGACGATACTGTTGATCCTGTCTAATCCTTTTGCTCTTCATGGGGATTCTGGCAGTGGTAAAAGCTGTCTCCTGCTCCAGACAAGCTATTCAAGACAAGTATCTTCCTTTTTCCCCTGGAAGTTGCAACAGAATCCTTGTAGATCATAAAGGTTAAAAGAAATACTATTAATGCTCAAAGAAGCAAGGAAATAGTCTACTCGTTCATTTAGATTAGTAAATTATATACTAATTATCATAGAATCATAGAATCATAGAATCATAGAATAGTTTGGGTTGGAAGGGATTTTAAAGGTTATCTAGTCCAACCCCCTTGCAGTGAGCAGGGACACCTTCAACTAGATCAGGTTGCTCAGAGCCCCGTCCAGCCTGGCCTTGAATATTTCCAGGGATGGGGCTTCTACCACCTCTCTGGGCAACCTGTGCCAGTGTTTCACCACCCTCATTGTAAAAAAATTTCTTCCTTATACCTAGTCTGAGTTTACCCTCTTTCAGTTTAAAACCATTACCCCTTGTCCTATCACAACAGGCCCTGCTAAAAAGTCTGTCCCCATCTTTTATAGGCCCCCTTTAAGTATTGGAAGGCCACAATAAGGTCTCCCTGGAGCCTTCTGTTCTCCTGGATATCTCTTCCCAAACAGTCTTGGTGTTAAAACCTAAGAGGGTCAAAGTCACTGTTTCAGCCTTTCAGTAGTCTCAGCAATTGCGATTCCCTTGTTGAGTTGAATACAAAAATGGCAAAGGCAGGTAGGTTCATCATGTCTAAAGTTCTTACTATCAATTGTCTAAACTGCTATGAGCCTCTGCTCAGGAAATCTCTGTGCTGAAAAGGCATCTTCTCCTTCTAAAGCCTGTGGAATATGGATTACCTCTCTATATCTATGTGTATGTTACTTGCGTATGCTTAAAAACTGTCAAAGATGAAGCTAACTTAACACACATGTTGTACAAATATTTAGAGAGATAAGGTCCTTGCCAGAAGAATCAGTATATTTAAAATATTTAAGTTAAATCAACATGGTAACTATCACATGAACTGAAAAATGAATGGACCTCCATTAGATGGAAGGACAGACTTCCCAAGCATTTATGTGTCTTCCAGCAGGTCAACTCTGCCATAGGTTATCTTGCTCATATGATACGTAATAAAACGAACAAATAAACAAAGCAAAGCAGAACAGCAAACAAATCAACACTTTCAGACAAATTAATATGAGCTTATTTTTGCATATAATTGTGGAACTTTTTATATCAGAAATTCTTGGGTGCTTTTCATTCAAGATACATACATAAGTTTGCATTATTTATAATTTCTCTGGATTATAATGAATCTCTAAATGATTCAGACACATTGTCTGCTTCTTGCCTGGAATGGCTTGAGCAAAACATGTATCTGCTGTTCTTTAGAAAGAAAAAATAGTCACAGAGGAGGTCCCAAAGATAAGCCATTTTCTCATTTCATTCCTGCTTAGGAATCTTCCTGTTTCATCATACAAGTCTGGGACTCTAGTATGGGAGATAAATTTTGTTGGTTCACTTCTCAGATTCATCTCTTCAGTGAGATATAACACTTAATAGACATCGACATTTCTTAGGACTGAGGTACCTGGTCTGATTCATAAAAGTAATTTTCACCCATTTTGAGTTAGTGTCTGTCATTTTTAGACAACTAAAAGCAGACATTGCAGACTCAGACCTTTGTTGACCTGAGTTTGCATTTTTCTGGCTTAATACTTACTTCACTGTGAAAGGCATGTGGTGAGCCTGTGAATAATCCTGACATGTTGTTATTCTGCCTTGAGGTGCCACTATAGTGCTAGTGGAAGTGAGGACAGCAGCTTCATCTTGAGCAGCAGACAGAAAAGCAGCAATTTGGATTGTGTGCCATTTCCCTCTTTATTCTTAGAATTATTCTGTAAAAAGACAACAAAATGCTGCTTGTTTGCTGTATGATTATGTTCTCTGAGGAATTAGTAGCGAATGACATAGCATGTAAATTGTAGATAATGAAGGACATATGCATAGACCCTATTTGAAGTGCTCAAGGTTAATTTCTGTGTAAAATAATGGTATGTTCACTTGAAAATTGATCAGTTATATGCAAATTAAGGAAGAAAACCCCTTTAATTATGACATCTTTATAAATTAATCAATGTACCTATTCAGTGACTATATATAATAGATGCCCCATTTGAAATATCTTCAGGATGTGTACAGGCAATGAAAATAGCATCAAAATGGAAAGTTATTTACACTAAACGTGAACCATTTTGTTTTGTAGTCAACCAGATGCTTCAGAATACAAAAAGATAAATTGATAAATTAAATCAGTTAGACAGGAAAGATCCTTTTATGGCTGAGGCAATGGATTGGAAGTCAGGAAATTTGATTTCAATTTCTGACTCTGTCACAGGCTTCCTGTGTGACCTTAGATAAGTCATGTTTTCTCTCCAGACTTTGGTTTCTCATCAGTTTAGAGGAAAGAGTAATGCCCTTGCTTCTGAACTGGTTTTTGTTTGTTTTTTTTTTTAATTTTTGTAAGCTACACTGTATGCAATGTTACCCTGAAACCTGAAAACTTTAAATTGTAAGGTCTCAGCTTTCAGAGGAATGAAGGCTCTTTGGGGCCACAGGTATCTTATGGATGCATTTGCCTTTTGAACATGGCCACAAGCCAGCACCCACTTTCAAACTCAGCACATTGTTTTATTGATGCAAGTCTGTGCTAAGTGTCTGTCTGTGGGAGATTTCCAGACAGGTGGGTAGTCACCCTGAACTGGCACTACCTCTTTGTACAGGTACAAGTAGAGCCCTCTTGCAGCATGGGTTGGCTTGGCACCATGCTAGTTACCTCTATCTGGCCAAACCTTTTCCTATACACACTGCAGTGCCTTGCAGAAACTTCCATGTGGCTGATGTCAAACAGATATGTCAGCTGTGTTCCTTCATCAACTGCATAGTAATATGCTACGTACATCTTTGTGCCTTGTTTACTTCAGGAACATCTAGACATTGGACTAATACAAAGAACACAGTGAAATTATGAAAGGTCTGACAGAAAAATAATTAACGGATAGTATTTTGCTCTGTAATGCTCACAAACACACACATAAATACTATCTAGATACGTAAAATCACTCACTTCTATCAGCTATTGTGATACCTCATGCTAAATCTGTCGTTGTCAAGTATTTCCCTACAAAAATTAGAGAACAATGTTTGAATGAAAACTATTGCTTTTTTTGAATAAATACGAGCAAGTGAATTAATGTTCTAAGTAATTAGTTTATTGTAATGCAGTAATATATCAGATATACTTTTTATCTTTTAATTATACAAGCATCAAAAATAAATAATACTTCTGAGATTGTAATCAGTACTTTCTTTGTATTTTGTTTCTGTTTTTACCTTAGATTTTATATGTTGAAAAGACATTTTATTTTACATATGTGACTTTCTTTAAAAACACAAATAAAGCCCCAATTCTATAACAGTAAAGTGTGTTTGAATTGATATCTTGGAGCTAAATATATTTGTAGCTATGTGCACAAAGCTTTCAGAGTATATTAGTGTGTGTTTGTGTACACACACAAGCACACACACATACATTAACTGTTACAGTAAATATAGGTCTTTATTTCTATCTTTCACTGTAATCTGTGTTCTCCTCTGTAAATCTGACACTTGTCGGATTACATGTAAATATCACCAAAAAGAGGAATTTAAACTGGAAACAAAACCACTAGTATCCCAGAACTATGATAAATCAAGTTAATTTTCCATTTTGGAAACATAGCAGGACATTCATTCCTCACAGTAGCAGATGTTTTAAAATACACAGAAAAGAATATTTTAAAAATTACTTCACTGAATCTCCAAACAAATAGTGGTTTCCCTTTGTGGGTTTTACACATATATCTGCACCTAGGCTTGTTATCTAGCCTCCTTGTTTAGACAGTTGGGGGAAATACCACTCTAAAGGTGTGATTTATCTCATCTAAAGCCAACATCTCTTTACTGTCTGTTTCTCTTCACAATGCAGAATTTCTTCTCATAATGTAGGATATTACCAAGTGTAGATGAGATAGAACTTGATACTTGCAGTGAACGTTTTACATGTTGCTACTTACAATGAATGTTTAAACCATTTAAGCAGTCCAGCAACACTGATAGTTGGTCATCCACACTTCCCAGACATGTCTTTCTAAAAAGACATTCTTTGCAAAGTTAAACAAGGGCTAACATTTTTTTTTTGTAAATCAAAGTAAAGCAAAGTCCACTGTTTTTATGGATGCCAGGAAGCAATGAATCAGCTTCAGTTACAGCATACCAGCTGGGGAGCTTATATCCTTCACACTCCTGCTGAAATGTGGCCACTCTTCTGAATGCGGCAAGTCCGTGACACTGTCCGGTGTAAAGCAACTACTTCCTCACCTTTGTCAAATGAGCAAGTGCCTTTTGTTTCCTTCATGGCTCAGAAACGACACTATATTGCAGCTGTTCTCCAAGAGATATGGACATAAGAAATAAAGGTCTCTCTTAAGGATTCAGGGATCATCACATACTGTGGATTGTAGTAAAGAGTGGAGAATATTTACTTGCAGTCCAGATCAACATATGCATCTGCTGTTTAAATGTTCTGGATTTATAGCATAAACTTTCATGAGGCTGGTGCAAGAATCATCCCCTTAATAATCATTATTTCTCTCTTACTTTTCTTTCTTTTACCTCTAGCTTTCAAGTGAATGAAATATTATTTAAACAGCCTTATTGTGTTTAACTAGAAGTTTTCATAGATACATAGATTACTTTAAGGCCAGAAGGGACCATTACATCAACTAGTTTGACTTGCTGGGTGGTTTATCCGCAGCCAGCAACTCGGCACCACGCAGCCACTCACTCACTTCCCCCTACCCAGTGGGATCGGGGAGAGAATCAGAAAAAAAAGGTAAAGCTCGTGGGTTGAGATAAGGACAGTTTAATAGAACAGAAAGGAAGAAACTAGCAATGACACTAATAACAACAAGAAAGTGACAATAATAACAAAAGGATTGGAATACACAAGACAAGTGATGCACAGTGCAATTGCTCACTGCTTGCCCACCGATGTCTGAGCAGCACTCCTCCCCTGGCCAACTCCCCCAATTCATATACTGGGCATGACGTCCCATGGTATGCAATACCCCTGTGGCCAGTTTGGGTCAGCTGTCCTGGCTGTGTCCCCGCCTCCCAAGTTTCCTGTGCCCCTCCAGCCTTCTTGCTGGCTGGGCAGGAGAAGCCGGAAAGTCCTTGACTTAGTCTAAACTTAGCAACAACTGAAAACATCAGGGTGTTGTCAGCATTCTCCTCATACTATCCCAAAACACAGCGCTGTACCAGCTACTAGGGAGACAATTAACTCTATCCCAGCCCAAACCAGGACACTTGCACAATGCAGACTGTAGAACCACATCAGTTTCTCTTGCAATGAGCTCTGTAAACTTTTTTTGACTGCAGCTCATCTCCTACAGAGGCATTTTGTCTTAATTTGATAATAGAGAAATGGAGAATCTGCAGCTTTTCTTGGTAGTAGTGTGTTCACAGGATGAATTTTCCTTGCAGTTTAAAATGTGTGCTATTCTTGCTGTGGCCGAGCTGTTGAAGTTCATTCCAACTTCCTTAAAGTTAATTCCACCTTCCATTTAATTTGCTTTTTAAGGATACTTACAGCTTTGTTAAACAAATTCCTTTGGGGCTGCAATTTTCATGGTTGTTTGCAGCCTAATGTTTCGTTTGCTCATTGGAGAAAAGCACAATTAAAAATTGGCTAAGTGGGGTCTGACTTATGGCCCTGAAAAAAAAAAAAATCTTTCTTTGCTTTTTTAAATTTTTTTATTCTTTCCTTCCCCCCCCTCGCCCCTCCACATTTTTTAATAGTAACAATGGCTGAAAGCTGCAGTCTAAAAATTTGGACTTTTGTGTAGTTCCTTGAGATCAAAGGAGGAAGATGTGTTTAAAGGAAGGCATTTGCACAGCTTTAGAGTCAGGTATTTACAATCAGAATATCATTTTTTTAATTAAATGGAAGTTAGAAACAGATACTGGCACCCATTCTGTGGGGATATGGCTCTCACACATCTAAGTAACTCAGTGTCACTCGTATTGATCATATGGAGTTAAGGGTCCATACTCACAATTCAATTGGTGGATCAGAAAAATGTAGTGTTACACTTTTGTCTTTACTACTTCTCAGGAAATTTGGTAATTTCTTAGTACTTTGACTTTCTAATGATTTAAAGATATAGACTAAAATTTAAAAGGAGGTAGGAGACATAATGAAGAGTGCGAAATATTTTGAAAGGAGTGCAAAGCATTTGACAAATAAGGTTTATATGTATGTTTGAAACAAGCTGGTAGAAAACTTGGTATTTTTCCATTCATAAGCTGAATTCTGTGTGAATATTTCTCTGTGAATATAATGAAGCTTTTTACTCTAATGAAGTGCTAGTCGCAGGGAAATAGTATAGCCTGAGATGAATTAGTAACCTTACCAAATCAGCACTGCAGTGACCACAGTGCTGTAGGTGGCACGGGGACAGAGAAAGGCTTTGAGAGAACCCCAGCTCCACTGGACTTTATAATTCCCATGAGCTTCAGAACCAGTCAACTCTGGAAACTAAACTACAGAAAGTTTTTTTAAAAAATATGGTTCTTGTTTCACCAGCCCCTACAGCTAGTTATTATTCAGATGAATACAAAAATGTGGCAAGTTTATTAGGACTCTAAAACTTGTAATGGAATGATTTAAATTCAAGTCAACTCTTTCAGATGAGAAAAGTCTGTGCATCCTATCCCCTAAGGCCAGGTAAGGCAAGCACAGAACATTAATAAAAAAATTATAATAATAAAAAAAAATTTCTGTTTTCAAAGTGGTGCAACAAATGCATTTTACTTACAGTTCAATTGGCATATGTTTCATAGATATGAAGGACTTTTTTGCTTTCTTGCTTGCTTGATCTTTGTCTCCTCTCTCTCTTATTGTATTTTCTTTCTAGAAGATACTATAATGACAAAGTTTTTTAATTAAAAGTCAAATGTTATAATTTTATTACAAAGGTGCAAGGAACTTTGTGTCATAATCAAAGAGAGGTTAGAAGAGGCTTCAGGAAGGAGTGTTAAATCATGGGAAAAACTGACTCAATTATTTAGCAAATCTGAGAGAGAAGAAAAGACTCTGGGACCCAGGAAGTTCCCATCCTGTCCGTGATGCTGACTTTATCTTCCCAGACTGAAACTGGAGGCTCAAAGGAAGACAATGAAATTGTCTTTGTTACTCTAAGACCTGCTTAAGGTATCTGGGCTAGAAATCAGCCCAGATTCTCAGTATTCTTCAGTTTCCCATTTCTAATAGGAGAAACGAATGCTGATTATGAGACTGGTAGTCTTTCCATGCAACACTGGTCAGCAACAGTTTAGGAACTGAACTCTGAAATTGCATCTTGCCTTGGTATGACAGCAAACTGCTGCATCACTGTAATTAGTTTATTAGCTTGTTTATGGAAAAGGAAATAAAGCAGTATGTAAACATGTCAAAATTAGTATCAGTATGAAACTTCCCCACATACAACAAGACAGAGTTAGCAGAAAGCCTATGTGTTACTTTTACCCTTCTTGAGCTTTAATTTTGCTTTGATTCTAGAAAGCTGCATTGCATTTTTATTCCTCTGTCACAAGGCTATTGTGAAGATGAATTACAGAATGTTTCTAAATGGCTTGGCAATGATAACTATCAGTGTAATTTATGGCAACTGAACACCTATAAACTTTTTCTTAGTAGCAGAAAATTTGAAAGGTCAGTATCAGCCTGGACTTGGCATAGAATTCAAATCTTCTGTAAAAAAACCCCAATGCCTCCCCCGCCCCAATCCAAAACCAAACCAAACTGAATCAAGTAAAGGGGATGGTGATCAGAAACTCTGAATACAAATGTTTTCTTCCTTTAGGGGAAAACTCAGTTCATTCATTTTACATTTTAAACATCCACTTGCAGTAATGTGAATTCAGAGCAACATCATTGTTCTTGCATACATTCTAAGAAATGAAATGGGCTAGGAGGAAAATACCAGACTACATTATTTTGCATTCTGTGGGAAATGTAAAAAGACATACAATAAAACGGGCTTCAACAGTGTGATGATGGATACTGAGCTAGGACCTGGAAAACAGATGAGGGTGGAAAAATTACTTCAGTTTTACTAACATGAAAGCTTAAAATAAATTATCCAGAATTGTTTTTAATTAAAATCTTTAAATATAGTCTTTAATCATGATCTTTCTTTTATTTTGCTATTTCTTTTCTTTCTCTCTTTTCATTGATTAGGAACCTGAAAAAACTGTACGGGTACACTCAGTTGCCTAAATACCTTTATCTGCACACTGGCTACACTTCTTCGATTGGTCCTTCATGACTTCTAAACCACTGATGCAGTGCCCTTTGTAGATGGGCAGTTTTGCAGTTTTATTACCATAAGGGAATTAATATCTTATTTCTGTATCCTGTGTTCTCTGAGAGCTGTGTCTAAACTGGTAACATTTAGAAAAGGAAAATATTTCATTCGCAGACTTTTTTCTTCTGCTTGAGCCAAAGTTCTTTGTCATACTTCTGTCAGTCTGTTTATGCCTTTACATACAAATATAAGGAGACAAGAAGTTCAGTACAGAAACCCTAGTAAAAACAGATTCCAGCCTTAAAAAAATTTCTGTTGACAATTTCTTATAATGGAGAGAGTAAAGAATTTAACTGATTGCGGAATGCTGAATATTTGTAAAGCTCCTGCTAGAGACATGTTTATTTTTTATATTGGGAGGTTAATCATACCTGCCTGACACCTGGCTCTCCGCCTGCCTATGGAAGCTTTCAGGGGTTTCCTTGGGCCTGCCAGCAGAAACTCACTACCTAAGTCTACCTGCCAGGAGAAACTCACTGCTTGAATTTACCAATGCCATCCCCAGACTAGCAACCATGAAATTATGTCGTAATGAGCAGAGGAGGAAGAGATACGGCTCTTGTCCAAGCTGGTCGTAGGGAAAGCAGTTAGTGAATTGTGACTCTGTGGCTCCTTCCAGTTCCTTTGGATTACACTTGCAACGAGAAATATGATGGTAATAATAACAACAATTTATTTTAACCATTTTTCCCTAAGAAGCAGGGAGATACCATTGTATAGTTCTATGTAGCCAGAAAAAAAAGGGGGCATCTCAGACCTATAGCTTTCCTCCTGCTTCATACTGAGAGGTGCAGAATAACATCAACACCAAGTGAGTGAGGTTGGACTCTTTCACAGAGACCCTGCTGTCTGCAAGAGGGTGGAGGCTATGCCCTTTTATATTCAATTATCACCACTAATAAACATGTCTCCTAAACCATCACCACCCACTTATTCTAAGTGGTTCTTTTAGAGTTTTTACTCCTGTTCTTTGAATGATCTTGTCCGAGCTTGCACTACTTAGGTGTAGACAGGTGTGAGGGTTTTACCATCCTCACTTTAATTATCATTGCTAATGAATGAAATACCCTAAACCACCACCACCCTCTCACTTTGAATGATTCTGCAGTTTTAGCCTAATTTTATACTTTCAGCCATGGTGCCCTAGCTTGTCCTTACCTATTAGTATCTTCTTCCTCTTCATCATCATCTTCTAGCTCTTTTTTCCTTCAAGGCCCAGTTCTGTACCCTTGTTGCAGTCTTCTGAGTAGCTCTGACTCCTTTTGAGATGAATGGAAACTAAGTTCTTTAAAATCTACACCTTTCTGGGTCTTTTTCTCCATTGAACTTCTTGCTTCTGGCTTTGGATATTACTACTTTATCTAACTGGCCTAACTGTCCAGAACAATTTGAAACACCAACACTGAATTTTGCATTATTATTGGAAGATCTTCCTTTTCTCAGTTTTTGGAACATCAGTATTGACATGAGGCCATTGCTGAAGTGTTGATTTTTCTTCTAATTATTCTATTTGGATGTTGAACTATAAATAATTAGTTGTGACAAACTGGAGTATGTGAGGGATAAAATTACTGACATGTTTGAGATCTTTGTCTCAAATTGTGTTCTACTTTTCTTTAGCTAAACTGTTGTGTCAGCACAATGGAAATATCTGCCTTTAAAATAAAATTAAATCATGTTTATGGCATATCAGGTTTTATCCATTTGAGGCACTGTCTATGTGTAAACCTATTTAATCTGTTTACCAATATCCAAGATTTGTTTATGGTAATTAATTTATGAAATTTGTTTTGTCCTAAGAAGTATGGCATAAGTGGTAAATAATTCCCTATGAACTGTCTGAAAACAAAACTTGGAAAAAATTAATGTCCTTCTATAAACCCTTTTTTCTTTTGCGTAAGATTGACCCTATGATGTTACTGGGATTACACAAAACAGCATGTGAAAGATCCAAGCATAAATACATGCAATTCAAAGCATGTAATATCTCCATACATTGGTGCATAGTAGCATGCAGCTGCTATTGTTTGAGAAAAGACTGCAGTTAAAAGCTTCAGAAAAGATATTCTGTGATGATAATATTATATTCTACAGTTTTTAGAGCTAGGATGGAACTTGGGGATTGAAGGTTCGACTGTTTCATTAGATGTTAAGACTTCCACAACACCTCTTGTCTTTTTGTTGGGCTTGGTTCTGGAGTCCCTATTTACATGAGTAACTCCTGCAACGTGAACAGTCCCACCAGTTTCAAGGTAGGTACTTAAAAGAGAAGATATAGTCCTCTGTCTTAAAAATACATTTCTAACTGTAAGTGCAAATATGTAAAAAGGCTATACATGAAAGAGATTTCTTTACTTCTCAGAAATGTAGATTTATGTAAACATTGTTTGCATATGTGTGTCCAATGTATAAAGAACATTCCTGTGAATACACACCTCCTGATATTAATACATACTTGTATGGAGATGTCTTAATGAGTACATTTTTACTGCAAAAGCTTAGAAATACTAAAGACTGCTTCCTTAATTCAAACAAGCAATAATTACCTCATCAGCAAAGTACTGAATTGGAGTGCTTTGGTAAGGAGGACTCCCATTTGAGGAGGGTTTTGAATTCAGTTGTCCAGGGCATTACTGACACAATCTGACCAGGACATGTTACCTGGAGATGGATTAAATTTTTGACCAAGTTATTTTAAAATTTTAAACCCCACAGATTTCACCCAAGTATTTTGTATTTTCTATTTTGTAAATTCATGGGTTTTTGCTGAATTTTTTCCATTAAGGAAAAAAAACCCCACACCTTCAAAAATTACTTTCAGAGCAGCTTTCCTCTCACTGTTTTAAGAATGCAGGATTTTCATATTCCCATTTGAGAAAACTTTTAACCTTGAAATTGTGAATACAATCCAATATATTTCAAAACAAAGTAAAAGTATGTTCCAGTAAAATCAAATGATTTATTTAACCCAAAATATACTTTCCTGTCCTGCCCATGAATCAAACATTTCATTATCTGTACTGCACTCAAATAACTTTCATCTTCACACATCTCAACCTTGATTATGTCTTTGATGATCTTCAACCCAGATTTTAAGATCTAAAGCTTTCACAGTCTGTCAGTGATGTAGATAATGAATGAACTTAATCACGGGGAAGGACTCTGTAGCAGAAGGTACAGGTGTGTGGCTTGTGATGACAGGTCTCTCAACATCCAGACAATTTCTCCTGTTGTTGTAAAGTGGCATCTAGAGCTTCCATGAGCTAACTCTCACCCGTTCCCCCTTTAGTCCATAAACATTCTTATTTCCCAAGTGGCCCATCAGCTGCTGTGTGCTTGTGGGTGCCTGTTGGACATGCTGGGGTGCGTACGGCCCCGGCTGTGCCCGAGGCTGAGCTCGCAGGCAGGCACTGACCGCGATGGCAAACATGCCTGTTGAAGAGAATGCCTTCTGGAGAGCTCTCCTCAGCATACATGGGAACTTGCAGCTTCCCCCTTGTTTTTCTGAAGTCGGCCTCCTGATTTGGGGTCTTAAGTTAATGGACCAGTAGAAAGGAGTATTCAGGAAAGTAACTTAAAAGACCCAAAGGATTTAAATGAAGAGACTGCCCATTTGCTATGACTTTCCCACTTTCTACCAGCTGCTTCTTTTTGTCTTCACCATCATGATTAATACCATGAACTGTGTATGTATGTATCAAAACGGTCTAAAGAAAGAGAATAATATCTCCCTCAGTCATGAGCATGAATCTTCCTCATGCTAATATATGCAGTATCTCCGAGTTAGAAAACTTTTGAAAGCCAGTTTCTCCTTCATTACCCTTAAGGAAGAAGCTGTTGCCCAAGCATTAACACACCGATCACAGAGTTGCACACACACCACCCCAGACTTTAACTGCTAGGACGGCAGTCCCGCCACAGCGGGCGACTCCAGCGAGCCGACGGGTGCCCCTTCCGCTGCCTCACACACACACACTCACCCTCGGGCGCGGCTTCTCCCCTTAGCCTCAGCCCTAGGTTCCCCAAAGCAGAATCTCTAATCAAGGCCTTCAAAATAGAAAGCGTAAGTTATTCTATCTATGGTGCTCACATTCAGGCGGCTTGAGCTCAGTGCCTCCAGAGAGGCACCCCAGACACTAAACTCCCTGGGCAATTACACCCTTAGAATCTAAATTCCTGCCCCTCACACTGTAGTCTGGTCCAATAGTAATATTTGGGTCTGTGGTCTTCTTTTCTCTCACTAGGCCCTTTTCCTCATCTCCAGGCGGGTTTTTTCTCTTTCCTGTTTTTAGGCTAGCGGTCACTATGTCTCCTTTTCCTGGCCTAAACTGGCTCTGGGGCGTTCCGAATCTTCTTACTCCTGCAATCAGAGGATAGGTCAATGTTAAGCGAAAGCATTAAGCAAGCTATGAGTTCTGCTTTATCATGAACGACTACGTTTAAGCAGCTAAACAAAGTCCTTAAAGCCCTCCAAACCATATGAACAGCCTCTATAATTTATATACATTCCTGTGCTATCATAGCCTCACAATCTTACCCCGTTACCGCCACGCGCTGTTTAGGTCTTGTTGGGGTGTGGTCCGCATGCTCATGTAGCTTAGCTTTGCCACCTTCCACAACAGTAATGTGGGTGTAATTTTCCTTGACTTTTTGAAGGTTAATTATAGACCATTTGCACAAAGAGTTAAACCTGAACATAGATATTATTGGTGTTATGATTGCATAAAAATAAGTATACATAAAGAATCATATTGTGTCACCTAAAGTTATAACAGGTTCTTATGAAAACTACCACTGCAGGTTGCTTGCTCTTTTGCATTAGGTAATCATAGTGAGATTAGATGAGGTTAAAATTAGCATAAGGGGAAAAAAATGAACTGGTCTACTTCTATAAGTTCCTTGACATTGTACTCTAGAACCTGTTAAAAAATCACGGATTTAGTCAGAGTTGCCAGAACAGTGAATCCAGTAAAAAGGACAGTTTTGTGAAAAGTTGAACATGTAACTTTTTGCTAATGGCAATTTGTGAAATTTGTTTTAAAGGAGAAATGCATTTTTCTCCTTACAAGGTTATCACACCTGCTACTTTTCATCACAGTCATCCCACCCAAAGTTTGTTTTTTGCCCATACCTCATGATGTTCATCTTTTAATTTCGTCAGTGCTTTTACTTTAAATAATTATAGTTGCTCCCCTTAGCCCCTGCAAACTGGATGAGGAACTCTATGATGGAAGTTACATAAGAGGATTGCTTTTTGTATATACGAAGCATTTCCTTTGTAAAATATTTTCTGGGGCTCTTTCATTGGATTCGTGTGAAAATAGTGTGTCCTGGAAATATTTAGCCACATGTACAATATTTTCCTGAAATGTGGATAAAGTGTAGACATTCTTTTCTTAGCTAATCCTTTATTTCTTAGTACTTAGCCTCCTTTGGGGGCCAAGTTAACATTTTTTTTTCAGGAAGCTTAACAACAAATGTGTAAGATGCTTTTTTAAAAAAAAAAGTCTACATTCTATGACTCTACCTTCTTATAACCCAGGGTTACATCATATCATTAACTTAAATTCTAAAAAAAAAACATATGTAAGAGAATGACCCTCTCTATAGGCTGTCTGACGAAGTTTGGTGCGTAGTCCAATGCATGGGTAGGTATTTTTGTCTTTGCCTGCAAAAAGGAAAAATGTAACCAGTCAGTTCATAGGGACTACAACTGTAAATCTTTTTGTGTGGGCTGGGCAAGGAATAGGAGGGTTCCTGCCATCAATCCATCTTTTTACAAGAATCCATGTCAAACTGGTCTTTTGGAAACGAGTACCTGGCTCTGCAAAATGCTATTCAGCCTGTCCCCTATTAGGGGATTTCTAAGGTTGCAAAAACTCAAAGAATCCTTCAGTTTTCTTCTTGTCTCTGTAAAATCCAGTATCATATTTAATCTCAGTCTGGACAAACTCTTGCTTTATGGTGCATCACATTTGTAATATTTGTATAGTGTCATGGTTTAACCCCAGCCAGCAACTCGGCACCACGCAGCCGCTCATTCACTGTCCCCCCACCCAGTGGGATGGGGGAGAGAATCGGAAAAATAAAGTAAAGCTCGTGGGTTGAGATAAGAACAGTTTACAGAAAGGAGGAAACTAACAAAGACACTAA
>JAVKLA010000027.1:37647241-37661671 GCA_034782735.1 Sagittarius serpentarius | reverse complement strand
TCTAAACACGACTGAGCAACAGCCGAAAACATCAGGGTGTTACCAACATTCTTCTCATCCTAAACCCAAAACACAGCACTGTACCAGCTACTAGCAAGACAATTAACCCTATCCAGCTGAAACCAGGACATATAGCAAATAACCCTCCTTCTGAAATCGGATGATTCCTGACAAACCCAGCAACACACTCAGAAATTTCACAGGCAGCAGTAGGATTAGTTCAAGTTGCTGAAGGAAGATGAGATTAAATGAGAAACGTTGTAGGAAGAAATGCAGCAGGAAAGAAGTTCAGTCAAAAAGCATTACTAAATGCAGAAGAGAGATGAAGGTTGACACTAGAAGTTTCCTGCTGTCATTTTCTCTTCAGAGGATGAAATGGAAGACTCCAGCATGGATCAGACTCAAACTGCAGAGTTACACATACTGGCATTTTATAATGGCTTCTTAACTCTCCATCTTGTTCACCTCCCTCCCTTTAGTTTTAAGGGATTTTTACCAGCCTTTATGATAGCATGAGCCAGGATATTCTCCTGAAGGCAAATATTTCATATTAGAAATCTGAACACCATCATTTTGAAGCCAGAGTTGTACTCCTACTGCAGGTGTTCTTTCTAGGTTTTACATCCTTTTAAGGTCTGTCTTATGGTCCCAGCTGCTATACTGAAAATGGCATACTGCAAATATGCGACTGCCTTTGGTGCCTGTTTGAGTACACCTTCACCTTTGAGCTGCCTGGACTGTTACTGTAAAAGGCACAAGAAGTTACATAGATTCATGGGACTGTCAGACAATCCTGTTTTACTGCAGTCCAAAACGGCTTTTGCAATTAATATTCATTATTTGTCTATTTAATCTTTTCAGCATTTAATGTTGAAATGTATTTATTTTCAGTATTAACTTTGCCATACTTTTCAGTATTAACCATTGTTTTCATCCTCCTGAGTCGGTTTCTCTTCTGAAAGACCATTTCTTCCTGATATGCTTGGAAATGAATGACATATGAGTATCAGATGCTAAAATGTAACAAGAAATGATGCACACCTGGATGCAAAGGTAATAAATCCACATCATCTGGACAGATGAGAAGCAGATGTTAAAGTTCCTGTGGGATTTTTTTTTTGTCAACTAAGGAATATTACAGTCTACTGACTGACTGTAGTATGTCCATATTATTTTTGGCTAGTTCACTTGATATGTGATGTTGATCTGAATTGATGTTTCCAAGCAGACCATTCACATTGTCGATAATTCAGATGCCAGTGAGCTGTCTTGGTATGCCAGACTGCATATGCTAACATTTAATGCCAGACTGAATTTGCTGTGCTGTTCAGCAGGATGAATCACCATAAGGGAGAACGGCTCCCCAGGGGTATGGTGCCACATGTTTCATGGTGAAGTGAGTAAAGAATCCAAAGTGTTTGACCCACATCTTGCAGTGTAACTTCTACCATCTACCTCGGCTTAGGTTCTGGGAACTCCTTTGATAGTAAATGTGTTGCCTCAGCGTAAATAAATGATACAGCGCTGTCTATAGCAAATCACAGTGATGTTTCCACTGAAAATCTCAAATTCACCTAGTTGGAAGAATGTGAGTTATGTATTTACAAAACCAAGATAAAAAAAGGGTAACAAAAGCTGTAAAATAATATATGCAAAGGTCAACATCCAGAAATCCATGGAACTGGGACATTCAACTGGGACAGCCTGGGGTTCAACATAGCTCCAAAAACGTTCTTCAGCGTTCCTGTTCAACAAAAACCTGTGTTTAGAGCTCCTGAAGACCGAATACATTAGGTTTTCACTGTGCTAGAACACAAGGACTTCCAAAATTAGTTCATTTCCCTAATGCAGTTTTTCCCTTTGAAGGGGGAAAGAAGGTTTTTGTCTCGAGTGCTTAAACATTCATGTTGCCATATAGGCACACTGATGTCACTGTTATCTCAAACTCCATCCAAAGTAATTAATTTTCTAAAATTTCCTCTTCATAACAAACTGCTGGTTCCTGCAACAAATAGAAGGTGATAAACAATTATTTATATATGATAAATCACTATGAATTGTTAACTTCAAAATGAAATATTATGGCAGACTGGTGTAACACAAGTGTTTATCCCTTCTCTTGATCACAAATTGGACAAGAATTGAAACAGTTGAAGAACAGTCTATCTCTAGCCACTGTCTGCTTGTTGTAAAATATCTGTATGTTGTATTTTTGGTTGGTTTTTTTTTTTATTACTAACACACAATAAAAAAATACATTTTAGTAGCATGAAGGTTGTAACACAAACCAACAAAATGGAGATAGTTCATCTGAATTGTGCCCTCTTTAAGATTATTCAGGTGCCCCTTTTTGTAACATTTTTGGCCTTCTACTATGTCCTGCCATTTGTTGCATTTCAAGCAGGTATCCAACAGTGATAGGCACCCATGTCTTCTCTGTTATGGGATGTTTTTAAACTTCTTTCCCTTAATTTAATTTTTAATGCATTACTGCAATGACTATATCTTTTAAACTTTCAGCTACTAGATCTAGTCCCAAATAGAGGTATGGTGCTGTATGTCTGAAATTATAAATGTTCCATTGCCTTCAAACTAGGTGGTACCAAGCTGCAGACCGTCTCCGCTTTGCTCAATTCTCAGTTCTGTTTGGGTAAGCTACTGATTCCTTTTGATAATTATTTGTCCTTCTGTACTATTTTCTTCCTCCTCTGCTTTCAGTGACTAGAAGACTGTCCCTTACTCTGTTTGCAAGGAATCTCCAGAAATAAGATGCTCAGTTTGATTCCTTCTGGTGCTTTTTTGAGAATAATGACATGGCATTGTGTTTAATTCTTACTGTATGCCATATTCCGTAGAACTTGCTGTTATGTTGTGTAGTTGGCTTCAACTACAAAAATACATAAATAAATAACAACTGTCCAATGATGCCGTTCAGGCTGCATTGATTGGGACAACTGATTCCCATGATTCATATCTTCCAAGCTTGTCCATTATTTAAATGCTAGTATAAACACACTGAAATTCTTTCAGACTTCTGCAGTTCCCCGCAAGAGTGAGCCTAAAAAACACTGCTGGCAGATTGTCCTGATTGACAGTCCTTCCCCCAGAGACAGTAGAATTACATTCAAGCTCTTTCCAGTGAAAGAGCCAGAGGAAGTATGTTTGAAATTATCACTGCGTTTCACCTTCCAGTATATTCTCATATGAAGATGATTTCTGAAAAAAACTTGTTTTCTCAGAGGACCAGATGCTTTCAGAGTGATCGCCAGATGCAAATAAACAAACAAGTGTATTTGTGGAGGATATTCGCCTTTCACTGCAGAAAAACCTAAAACCTAGAGTCCTTGTAAGTGTCATTCCAGTCCTAAGGGCTTACTTATTAAGGAGCATAATGTTTGTGCTTCACTTAAGTGCCAGAGTAATTTTTTTTACAGAACAGATCTTCAGAACATGGCACTTACACCCAACAAGTCTTGGCCAAGAAGTCATGCTTATTTACTCAGTGCCTAGCTGGAATCTCAGGCAGTATTTACTTTAGCTAAATTTAATGCTCTGAAGCTGTAAATGCAGTCTCAGTTAATATTATGTTCTTTCCGAAAATTGCAGTGTTGATAGAAAAATATTGTGCTGTACAAGCCATTAGCAGATCCTGCCTATGGAGTGGGATACAAATAATAGAAGTAAGCAAATGATCTCTTGATTCTTTGCAGTTGGGAGATAGTGCTGGTATTTAGATCTATCTATCCAAATATAAGCCTGTAGTGGTAGTTTTCCAGGTTCCATGTATCTAAAATCCAAGGGCTTGTTTAGTACACTGATGCAATTAGATGCCCAAAGATAATCAAGGTTTTTGCACAGCTTTAAAATTAAAGACTTTTAAAATAATCCTGCAAAAGGTTCACTGTTTTTGGTAAATTTCTTTTCTGAACAAGTTTATACTGCTACACTAGATCTTTCGTTTGACCTCCAAAAAATGCTGTTTTGTCCTAGGAGTTTCTGTGGCTGGATATCATCTACAGCTGTCATCTCAACCATTTTACTTCTATTACCTATCATTCATTTTACATCTATTATCTTTGCAAATAGTTTTCTCTGTTCCTACAGTGTCCTTACTGTGCCTTTAGCTGCCCTGCTTCTCCTTCCATCCTCACTCTTTTCCATAAAGGCAGTGGTTGATCTGCTTCTCTTTTTTCACCATTTTCCTTCTTTTCTTCATCTCTTCCTCTTTGCTTGACACGGAAAGCCACCATGGGGAAAAGCGCTGTGTGAATTTCTAAGTGTTTCTTACATGTAGTCTAGTGCTCAGGTAGTGATATGTTTCCTGGTTTATTGGCTGTCATGACCACAGTTCCCTTGGCCATGTACTTGTAATTTCTGTTTCACTGTTTCTCATATCCTGTTCTCTTCACCAACACACAGCAGGTGAAATTGGGCCATTTAATCCTTATGCAGGGCTTCATTCAGGGAGAGCCACCCATCCCCCTTAGCTCCACTCTTCCATTCGCCTTCTGTGGTGCTAGAACTGCTGGCACCAAACCTCCTTCCCTGGCCTTGCAAATCTTATGTCAGATTGGATGTATAGGTATAGAGAAGAGCTCTGTGAATATGGATAGTACTAGTGTAACGGCAGAAGGGGAGAGAAGGAAAGAGTAACACAGAATATACTCTTCGTTCTTTGTAGATCTGCCCTCTACACCTTTCTTGGTCAGATTAAGGCTGTAGCTTCCATGGTTTTTTTCTTTTTTTTTTTTTTTTTCATTCTTTCTTCCTTTAATGTCTTCATTTTAATCTTCTCCCTCAGTTTCTGTACTGGTTATGCTGACCCTTCAGTAGTCTTCTCTGGCTGTTCCTTTAAGCTTCATTTGAATAGATCCTCATTTCCATTTCTTTCATTCTTGAGTGGGAGAATGGATTTATCAGAATGGATTTAACCCATTCTCCCATCGCTGTTGCCCCATATGACACATATTCCTATATTGTGTTTTATGGATGTGCTTTCTCCTCGTCATGCTTTCTTGATTCCTTCCATTTATCTGTATGTATGACATCCATCTTTTTTTGGTCTTTCCTGACTTCTCTAAACTCATCTAGGTACAGGTTTTTCCTCACCTCTTCAGATGATCACCTGCTACTGTATTATACAAGACACTAGTGGAAAGATGTATTTTTAGATTCTGTCTCTGTCCACTGTTTTGTCTGGTTTTGAGTGCCCCCAACAATTCTCCATTTTTCACCCGATCATATTCAAGTTCTGAAACTCGCTCGAGACTTCATAACTTTGCCCTTCCTCCATGTCCATATTTGTCTTTTTACGTTATCTCCTCCCTTTTTTAGTGCTCTGTATGTGTACAGTTTCTACCATAATGGTCTGCACGTCTTGCCAGTTTCTATCATAGCCATGATTCCTTGACGACTCTCACACATGATTTGAAATGACTGGACTGGGCGTCAATTTCCAGTCAATGGTGCAAACTAACTTTCATTTTCCAAACTAACTTTCATTTTCCTTGTCATCATTCCCATTTTTTGTCTTCTCTGAAACTAGACTGGACACTCTGTAGGGTAGGAGATTGATGGACCTATTTGAGCATCTAATAGAAAAAGGCCTTGGTGCTCAGTGAAGCTTCTCCTTGCAGTAGCAGAGCGTCAGTACAAATAAATAAATGTTTTCATTATCTCAGTGGTGCTAATTGCTCTGAATTGTACAAGACAGGTTCAGTTTTGTTTTTTAACTTGCCTTTCTTGTGCTGACAGGGAAAATAAACATGAAAAATATATCTCCACACCCTCAGGAAAAAAACCCGGATGATTTTCCATTTGTTATCTGGTACTTGTTCTTTGATTAACTAAATGAAATAATGTGCTATACATTACATTAAAGGCCTTATCTGGATTTATGTACTCAGAGGCTTATTACTTGTAACAGTCAGAGATGAATTGCCATTTAAATAATGGCTTATTCATTAATATATGCACTGAAGTACATAGTCATGTTATGGAAAAGCTCAAACAATTTTCATGCTCACTAATAGTATCTCATAATGAGCTGGTACTCAATATCTTATTGACCTTTCTGTACTCTCTGAAAATGGTTAAGGATGATAGAGGTGTAAGATCTCATAGAACTTTTTTCCCAGAAATATAGTTTAGTTCCAAAAGATGTGATGAAGCAGTTTACCCTCATCCATTTCAAGGAAAAATAGTAATGGGTGTTGTTTATGGTTCTGAAATAAACAAGCAGGCTAATCAGACCCATAAGACCACAGCTGAAGGTAGTGCAGTAAGTACTAAATGCAAAGAATAGCAGAATAGATTTATGAGTCTGACACTTTTGGTAGAAAATAACTTTCTTTTAATCAGAAGTGAAATAAAGGGATATTTCATTTTAGCTTACATTTAGTATTAAATTAATTGTGGAAATTACCTTCCCCTTATTTATTTCCAGCCTATGCAGACCTGACATTTCCAGGGTTCCTGAAAGCTTGCAGACCTGCAGTGTTAATCTGTAAGTTAGATCAGTCTGTGAGAGATCCCAGGCTACTGCTGGTTATAGGCACCAGGCAGTGTCTGAAGGAGACTGCTCTTCCTTCTTCCCCTACAGTTGTGTGATAAAGTCTTCATTGCTTAGATGGGTAACTCACTTCAGCGATCTGATAGCTCGAAGCCTGTGATTTCCCGTGAAGCTACACATCAATTAGTTGAGCTCAGAAACACGAAAAATTAATTCCAGTCTTTTTGTTCCTATAGCCAGTGCCAACACACCTATATAAGCACATACTTGTCCACCACCACAGTGCAGTATCAGTACTTTGATGAGATAACATCCCTTTCCCTTGAAGCATCTGTGGATAAACACAAGGTATGTCAGACCACAGCTTCGGACCTCAGGCACTGACTGCTGGTGGATGAGCTTGGCCACACTGAAGTTGTGGATTACAACTGGAAAGAATGAGAAGATGCTGTGGTCACCTAAGCCTGGAAGGACTTCAAATTCGCATGACTCTGTTTTAAACTGAAACAGGAGGTTCCAGTCTTCTTTCAGAAATTGCCTGCTTGAGATATATTGTTAGATGTGTCTAATTCTAGTTTGAGTGGCTGATGTGGACTTCTCACCAGTTTTTTCCTTCGGTGTCCATAATGTAAGGAAATAATGATCCTCCTGGCCTAGGCAATGCCAAACCGACGTTGTTTCACAGCTTTCACTGAGCACTAAAACTGCCATTCCTGCCAAAGGTTTTCATATTGCGTTTTCAATATGTTGCATGGGCCTCGGGAACCTTCGTCTGACAACAGTGCTGCATAGCCAGTGATGTTGCTTTTGTGAATCTGGTCTCTCTGTCTTAATTTCATTAAGGATGTAAAGCTCTCCTTCAAGAAAATTGTGCTTTACTAGGGAGTATTTCTTGCAGTCACCAAGTGTTACTATACATATAACAAACATGCAAGAAAGAAGTTATTCACAAGCAAATTCTTTACAGTTGTTTGACATATATGTATCTATATATGTGTATAGACACACACAGAATGCACAGACATTGAAAAACACTGTCTCAGAGAGCGAGAGGGATTTCAAAGGATTTTTAGAATGAGAGAAGCTCAGGGAGAGCGATGGGCACCATCCCGTTGCGAGCCAGAGGTTAGCAGGCAGAGGAGCAGGGCTGGGGCACACAGCCCTGGATGCTGCTGAAGGATGAATTCTTTGGCTAGTGAAGTTTTCATATGTGAACACTCAAAGTGGAAATGTCATCTAAGACACCTTGAGAAAGAGTAGTTACAAGTAAATGGGCTTTGTTTTCTACAGCTTAAAAAAGGACTATTTGTACTCAGAAAAACTGGATAAAACATAGTATGACAACTGCTTTACAAATGGCAAAAATGTTAGCATTTTAGAGGCAATGTATTTTTGATGTACATTGCTACATCCCTATTAAAGCTCATGCAGCTATAAGAAATATACTATCTGCAATGTTCTCATTTTGGTTTTAGTACTCTTACACAAATGCATTTAAAACAAACTAACAAATCTCTCAGTGCCCAGCAAAATTTAATTAAAAAATACAGAGAAGTTTTTACGTTTTAGGAATATACCTGCCCTCCATCTTTACGTATACACTCATGTATGTACATAGAAATGCACCTCACCACCCGCAATAAGCCTCCGGTTCTTTTCCCTCTTGCAGCATAAAAAACCCAGTCTGATTTTCTCCAAGCTTTGTTATTAAAAAAATGGCTTTAGGGCAGTGCATGCCAATTTTCATCTCTCGGCAAATGTTTATAGCCAAGATGTAAAACCCTGAAAACAGGGGTTTATAATTTAAATGCTGACACAACCTTAACTAGAGCAATGGGAACACTGTTGCCATAATAACTGCCATTCTCTGGAAAGTATTTATGGCAAGGCTTCAACCTTTCTTAAAGCAGAAATTCAGGCCTTTGGCTACCATTGACTGTGGGTAATGGCAGTGAGATCCAGATTCCTGGGGATGGAGCCATCAGTATTCAGAAACTGAAGCCATTTTAACATGTCTGCTAAACCTGTTCGTGACCTAGGCATGTGCTTGATTCTGCAGCCCTGAAGCCAATGGAAGTTTTTTTCCAGTGGTTTGAACAAGAGCAGGTTTGAGTCCCTTGTGTCCATCAATATCACATTCTTTTGTTCCTATCAGGACCTTCCAATAAAACCTGTTTATATATCTGTCTTTCCTAATTGAAACCAGAATATATTTCTTTGCCTCCCACTTAAACAATGCTGGAATTAATATCTTTTTACACCATAAAAAGTACAATGTTACAATTCTGTAAATATACTGAAGGAAAGGCTGAATATGCGATTAAATTGTGACCTCTATTTATAAAGACATGCTTGTTTTATAAATTGCTCTTGTGCTTGCTTGCTCTTTCTCTCTCAATCCCCTCCTTGTCCTTTTCCTCCTTCCTTGTCCTTTTACTTTTTCCCGTATGTCAAACAAAAATAATAGTAAAGCCTGCATGTAAAACATGCAAAAAAAGGAGGATGGAAATGTCTTATATAAAAAAGTATTGCATAATTGTAATGTGTAAAAAAGGAATATAATTGCATATAAGTGTGCAGTCTCATTCAATTAGAATTCACAAACTTTTTTTTTCCTCAAGGTGACACAGATATGTTTCAAACCCACACATGATAAATGTAATATGAAAAAAAATACTACATGAATGTTTGCAATATGCTGTCCGACTGGCGAAGCTTATTTGTTCCCAAATACTCTGGTCTCAAGTCTCCGGCATGAGGATGGCTCCATACCATTGTCATGGCTAAACCCAGAGCTGAAGTTAGTGGCTCCACATGCCGAAAGATTTTCCAAGCTCAGAGGGACAGACCCCTGCAAGACATTTCTGATACCTCCTTCCTGACTCTTCAAGGCCAGAACTGAACTCTTTGTTTTCCTGTATTATCAGAACTTGCTTTATTGATAGCCTATCAATTAGAGCAGCTTTCAGTTTGTTTTCATTTGTGATGGAGAGATTAGACCACTGCATTTCAGCTTTAGGACTTGTGGCATCAGGAACTCATTGCTGTCACCTGTTTCCAGTTTGAGCCACTTTGAGGAGGAGAACAGGGAAGTTGAGGAGAAGAAGAGGGAATGCTCTAAGGAAATATCACATTGCCACTTCAATTTGGCAAGTTGTCCCTGGCGAATATGTGATTGACTTTTTTGTGGCCTACGTAATATAGGCAGAGGTAGCGGAGAAAAACATGCCAAAGTAGTTTTAAATTGTAAAGCAGGACAGTGTATTTTATTCACAGATAATATAGCAAATATTGTACAAAAGGAACAGTTCCTTATGTAAAATATTTTGAGGCTTTGTGAGCCTCATAGGGCTTTATATACAAAACTCTGAAGGCTTGCACACATTTCAGAGCATGGCTGCAGCTCTGACTTTGAATTTTGGATTATAACTGTAATTTGTAATAGCACTTTCTAGCTTATAGCACCATTGTAGGGTAAGGCAAACGATGAAATTGCCTCTAACTAAGGATCTACCTGTTCCATGGATTAACAAACCTGGTCTCCTTAGGAATGCCACTTTGAAATTTCATGCCAGCATGAAATTCACTCTTAACCAGGCATTCCTGTCTTTTTATAGAGTCTACATTTTTTAACATTATTTTTAGTTCTCTCAGAAATAGATTTGTGCATTTAAGTGGGGATATTTTATTTTACCAAATCTTCAAGGAGGATCAAAGTTAGCATATGAGTTTGCTGCTTCTTTGTAGGTGAGGTTCATAAAGACATTCCAGGGATGAAATTTATCAACTCAAATAATATTTAGAATATGTAGAAGTGACTACTTTTATGTTCTTCAGGAAGATATCTAAGCCAGCTGCTAGGAAATGATGAATATGTTTGAAACCCTGTGTTTCCCTAGGTTTTCATACTTCTCTGCAGCTGTGAGTGAGGTGCCTTTGTGTACCCACTAGCTGAGTTCAGGATTCAAGATGTTGTTCTGAATATCGAACACAGGTTGATGATTTCTTATCATAAGAATATCTCATTCACCATCTATTGGCTAGTTTTATGCCATGCTGGCCTTACACCTATCCATTAGAACAAAGCCCTCTTGCAAGAAATGGTGCAAAACCTGGGGCCAGAAAGAAAAAATAAGCAAAAGAGGCCAACTGTGAGACAATGAGATGTGTCCATTGTGGAAATAGGAAAGTTCCTGTTTTTCAGTATTTCTTCCAATATCGCTAATGCATTTTATCCTAAGACTGTTACATGGAAAATACATATTCTAAGCAGGCCCTCGGGAAAGAACTATTTTAGCTTCCCATCCTCTCCAGCAGAGTGTTTTGCCTATTAGATTACAGAAATAGACTCGCCTTTGCAATTTTCTTTGCAGGCCAAACAAATTCCACATTCCTGGCTGCACAAAAATGGCACAGCTTCAACAAAAGCCATGTGGCTAGGGCACTCTCCGAAGAGATGGGAGCTGTGGATTTGTATTTACTCAGGCAGATGATGGTATAGATTTTCAATTTCCAGGGCAAGTCCTGTAAGTAGAATACTATGATTTCAGCAGGATGCGGCAGTACCCTGTCTGGCAAGTGTTTCGATGGATTTGAATGCCATGCTGTACTGCATTCAGAGCATTCTGCACAAATTAAACAAGTTCAGAAATTGCTTACTGGCTCCTCTTCTCATGGGCGTTAATACCAGGTGTCTTGTTTCGGTATCCCAGATGATTCACAGAGGAGGTAGGTGTCAAACTGCTCAACTCAGCTATGATGGAGACAATTCTGTTTTCATGTCAGATCAGAATTTCAGTTATTGAAGTAAGTTCTCTTACAAGATGTGTTTCTCTATACCTTCTCAGGTCTCTAAGCAATTACTTGAAAGAGAGTTGTGATAGTTTGTGGCTTGGTATTGTGAACAAAGGCAAGTAAATTTCAACTAAGTAGTACTTTAGGAATCTGAAGTCTTTTGAGCTCTCTGTTTTTATTAAAAAGAGCTTGTATGAGGTTAGGAAATTATTAGAGAGGGGTTTCAAATATGCTACAACTCATGGGTCCTAAGTTACTCTGCAGCTTATTCAGTAAGACCACCACAATTTCCTCAGGGTCCATTTTATTTTACACATAACAAGGCGAAAGAATAATATACTTCCCCCTTGTCCCAATTTGTTTAATAGCTGTAATTTAAGCTACTGAAATCTTGATTAAGGAGTTCAGAAGGTGGAATTAAAAGAAGCCAAGGGGTAGATTCAAGGACTTCAAACACCTTAAAAAAAAACCCTTATTTTTTTAAAAAGAACTAAAACTTTGAATTAATTGATGCTTTTCCCCAAGGATAATCTATGAGATTTCATCAGGATTCATTATGTTCTAACTTCATCTTTGAACCCTGATAAACTGCGAGAGTTCCCTAGTCTTTTAAACACAGAGATTAAAATAAACAGCCAAGTGTGAAGCTCACTAGTGTTTGCTATGAAACTTGTACATGGAAGTGTTTTTCCTTGGCCACATCTGGGCTCTGTAGCATGAGCTATGGTATTTGCCTGATCCTTTAAAATCAAGTCTGCGATCCATTCTTGTGTTTTTACAAAGAAATTATGCATAGAATGTTTGCATTTTAAAATCAGCTTACATCCAGACCGTGGGGAGGGAGAAAACTGCTTGAAATTGGCCTGTGAAAGATGCGATCGTGGCTGAGTTCTGCTTTCATGAAATATTCCCTGCAGAGATCATTCTTTGCATCCTAAGCTGGGTCTGTGTGGGAGAGAGGTGCCTGCTGCTAGTTACCGCGATCTGAAAAAAAAAGACAGCGTCACACTGCATCTCTCTCACTGTCGTTGACATACTGCACGCTGCAGTGCACACATTGCTGTTCTTACGCACCCGGCTTTAACTTCTTGCCTTTTTTTCTCTTTGTTTGTTAAACAACTTATTCAGCATCCCTGTTCATCCAGGAATGGCTGCTGGAAGGAACCTGGAGCTAAGTGGAAGATCTTTCATCTAGGAAAGATCACATAAGTCTGTATTCATATTATTCTCAGTTTAAAGGGAGAGTCTATGTACTGTTTTATAATCGTGTATCTGTGTTACGTGTTTCCTCTCAAACTCCTATTAAGGTTTGTATCTTAACAAGGACTGCTGCTTTTATTCAGCCAAAGATACTGGAATTGTTGTGCTCCAAAACCCCTGGACATTTCCCCCACTTCTAGCAAAGCAGAAAAAAATCCACCTTCCTGTTTCTCAGGCCAGTAGAAAAGGAAATAAGCAAATGAAAATAAGCTAGCTGCAAAACTAGGAAAACTGGAAAACTATATTTTATCCAAGACAACTCCTCCGGAACACTTAAATTTTTGCTAGTTGTAATCAACAGTTGCCACTTCTACCTTTTATCCTTGGCTCTGACTCAGTAGAGATCAATGCTATCTCTTCCCAAGGTCTGCACATAGTGTACTGTTTTGCTATTCACCCTTTTATGGCTAGGCTTACTGAGGCTGTGCACAAGGCTCTGGCAAACGTCCGACTCCCTTCACACTTCCTTTTGCCTACCTTTCTATCAAAATAGCCCTCTACATTCAGACAAGCAAGTAAATCCATTTATTCTCCGTATCCTTGCTCCTCAGAGTGCCCAAATAAAACAGCCTCTCTGAGAAAGTTCACTAAACATGTGGAGGGTATGGGGCAAACATATTATTTGTCCTCTTTCAATGCTATCTGTTCTTTTACTTTGGCACCTCCACCCTGAGCTGTTCATGATCCATAATGAACCCTCTCTCACTGTGTGGGCCTCCGCGGTTTATTTGATTTGGAGCAGTCTAGGCTGAATGCTGGCAAGAAATTAAAATATGAATGTAGGTAAAATAACACTGCATTTTTGTCTGTTGTTAGAGATTCTCTCAGGTCACTAAAAAATATTTTGAACACCCACTCCAGGATTTAATTTTTGCTTGAAATTCATTAAAATAAAAAAGTTTTGGTATCAGCAAAAGAATATTTAAATATCTTTAAGATTTTGACAGAAATCTACAAAAGCATGGAAATACCCAATTAATGCAGAAATGCACCATATGGACTTGGATGTGATAAGTAGTAAGCAAGCTGTTACAGTGACACCCTGCTGTGGTTAGGTGTGGAACACATATGTCCCTCTTAGACTTTATCTACAGATGTTCTTACTTTGTAGCTCTGTTTGTTCTACCAGATATGAAAGGACTGAAATAGAGGGTGGGTGAGATTTTTTGCTTTTGCTTCCTTGGTGCCTTTTATTTTCATATTTGAATTTATAAATATTATTGTACATGCTCCTATGGAGTCACACTGGGCTAGGAGCTGTTCCCTGCTTGCACAATTGTTCACAGAGTTCAATTAACTCAATAGAAAAAACTGCTCTGCTCCAAGATGTAAGGAAGTCCATGGAAAAAGTGGTAGTTGCTGAATTTCTTCATCCTCATCCTAAAATTAAATCTGGAATATAAAATCAGCTAAGCATAAATTATTGGTCTTCATGCCAAAATAATACATTGAAATTCCGTGGCTTGGGGGAAAGAAGGCAGAACCACCGCTGGTCTTTTCTGGTTATCAGTTCCATCACTCAATTTCCAATAAGGATTTGCGAAAGGATAGCTTATTTGTGAGTAGGCTGTTCTAGGAATGGCCTCAAGGATATGGAAATCAGTGTCACAGTTGATAGTCAAGATACTTCTGGCTGTATTTCTGCATATTTATCAGCTGAAACTTTAAGAACGTAGATTGATCAATATATTCCAATTGTACCTGTCCAGGTGAAAATAAAAAATTCTAGTTCACACAAAACTTCATGGGCATTGAGCTGACATTTATGTGTGTCTTGGTTTCGGCTGGGATAGAGTTAATTGTCTTCCCAGTAGCTGGTACAGCGCTGTGTTTTGGGTTCAGTATGAGAAGAATGTTGATAACAC
>JAVKLA010000027.1:37624213-37647141 GCA_034782735.1 Sagittarius serpentarius | reverse complement strand
GTGTCATTGTTAGTTTCTTCCTTTCTGTTCTATTAAACTGTTCTTATCTCAACCCACGAGCTTTACTTTTTTTTTCCAATTCTCTCCCCCATCCCACTGAGTGTGGGGGAAGTGAGTGAGTTGCTGCATGGTGCTGAGTTTCTGGCTGGGGTTAAACCACAACAATGTGTCACACCATTTTTCACCTTTATAGGAATCCTTGTACTCAGCATCTCCAAAATGCCTGTTCGTTTTGTGTGTTGGTTTTTTTTGTTGTTGTTTGTGCTTTTTTTTTTAAACTCAATGGTCGGCAGATACTCAAAATAATGGGAGCTGGAAATAGTACAATATCCTCCCACTGAATGTGCCCGAATTCCAACACTCCCCCTGCCCGCCCCCCCCCCCCACCCATATCTGAAGTAGGCAATAGACTATTCAGACACTTTCTCACTTCATTCTGAGGCTGACTTTGGTTTTTTTGTAACTCTAGAAATGCCAAGAATAACTTCAGGGTTCTCCTCGGTCACAAATTGCCTTTTAATCTCCAATGTTGCTTTGTTTCCTGGTTCTCTGCACTTCACACTATATTTCTAAGGTCCAAAGACATGTGATTATCTTTAGCCAACTTTCACACACTTTTTACAATGCCTATTTAAGAATGATTCAAGTATCACAGTCGCAGCACTTTGTGAGGTATGATATTAAATGTGTCTGGCAAATAAACAAACAAACAAACAAACATATAAATCCTGGCATCACAGGAGATTAATTGCCTCAACATATTACTTATGTCTCTTCTTGTTCAGCTCCCTTTTTTGATCTCTGCCCCTAGAAGCAAAGTCCATGTGACAATAATGAGTTGATTAACTTCCAGGTTTGTTGATCATTTTCTCACCTTACAAACTGAAAAAGCAGAACAATGTAAGAGGGGACTGGTGAAAATGTAATAAATATTTTAAGGAGTGCTTTCCTCTCACAAAATTTAATGTGAAGGAAGTAGGAAATCTCATAGAAATAAGATATATCAAAGCTTTGGAAGCCAGATGTGTGCACAATTTTAGTTATTCGCCAATCTAGGAATTTCTACTTAAAAAGGAGAACACTAAGCTTACTAAAAGGGTAATGTCATGGTTTAACCCCAGCCAGCAACTCAGCACCATGCAGCCCCTCATTCACTTCCCTCTACCCCGTGGGATGGGGGAGAGAATCAGAAAAAGGTAAAACTCGTGGGCTGAGATAAGAACAGTTTAATAGAACAGAAAGGAAGAAACTAACAATGACACTAATAACAACAATAAAGTGACACCAATAATAAAAGGATTGGAATACACAAAACACGTGATGCACAATGCAATCGCTTACCACTCGCCAACCGATGTCTGAGCAGCACTCCTCCCCTGGCCAACTCCCCCAGTTTATATACTGGGCATGACATCCCATGGTATGGAATACCCCAGTGGCCAGTTTGGGTCAGCTGTCCTGGCTGTCTCCCTTCCCACCTTTCCTGTGCCCCTCCAGCCTTCTGGCTGGCTGGGCAGGAGAAGCTGAAAAGTCCTTGAATTGGTCTAAACACGACTGAGCAACAACTGAAAACATCAGGGTGTTATCAACATTCTTCTCATACTAAACCCAAAGCACAGCGCTGTACCAGCTACTAGAAAGACAATTAACTCTATCTCAGCCGAAACCAGGACAGGTAAAGCATACTGTTTTGTATACAACTAGTAATGCAAGTCCGAAGCTGGAAAGACAAACAGACTTATAGAGGATATAGGATCAAATAAAAAAAAGGTTGCCTGATTCTGTCAGAATGTCATTCTGATGTTAGAGCTGATGTCTTAGTTTCAAGCAGTGAAGGAAATAAAAAGCTTTCTCAGGGTGTATTAACTGAACTGCTGCCATAAGGCCACAATACACCCCTTTGTAACAGCAGGAGAAATCAGGACCAGGTTGATAAGCACTTCCTTTGCACATCATCTTTGTGTCTTTTGCTACTCTCTTTTCTCCCTTTTTATGGATAAGGCAACAAGTATATGACAAGCCTAAGAAACAATGAAAGAACTGGTTTGCATTTCCCCTTCTTCTTAACCAGCCTAGCCTCTCTTATTCACAAGGAAGGAAAACAAGTATGGGCATGTCATGGCAAAGACTTCTAGGACTGTATACGTATAGCTGCTGGTGATGAGTAGACCACTCTAATTTCTGTCAAATTTTAACCCCAGGTTAGGGGTTCAGACAGAGTGATCAGACAGAGTGATAATGGGAGTTCTATGAGTAGCTGGATGTGTAAGCACAGGCAAGTCAGGATGTCAATGTAAATTATGATCAATGTATGAAAGAAACGACTTTAAGATTCTTATGAGGCTGTCTGCTATTGTGCTTAGAGAGGGAATTGAAAAAAGAAGAGTTGTTTTGTGGTTAAATCATGGAAAGAACATATGAATATAAAATTTTGGCCCTCATGAAGAAAATGGCAAGTCTCCCAATAATTTCAGTAGTGTTAGGATTTCACCCCAGCTTCCTGTTCCAGTGCTGCTAATAAATGGATATATAACCTGGGCCAAATCTAATGGCCTACACAGGTCTCTTCTATAATCATTAAAATGGGAAACTGTACTGTTCTTTTTCTACTTGTTCAAAAATAATGGAGATCCTCACACAAGAGGTGTTATGTATGCCCATGTAATGATTTCTATCATGGCTCTATAGCTGGCAGGTGCTAAATGTCTTTTTTTGTTTCCATTTGACTATGCCAGTTTGGTGTCTTTATGACATAAGCATGCACAACCAAAATGGTGATTGTTCACGTCCTTATTGTGAATCAACACTTTTCCTCAGTAGAGAAGGACTCTCAGTGAGATTTCTCACAATACTTAAGCTGACTTTGTAAGCTGAACTTCAGGCAAGCTGTAGGGATGAGTTGAGGGGTGTGGAGGTGAGTCCTCACTGGGACTTAAGCAACGCTGATGACTGACAAATCCAAAAGCAGGGGCAGGTTCTTACCCACCATCCTTCAGATTCCACCTCTTGCCCTTCGCCAGAGAAGTGGTCTTTGGCAGCTGTGGTGTTTCAGCTCCATTTTCAGTTCAAGTGGTCTTCCAGACTGGTGGTCTGATGTGGATTGTATATTGGACATCCACTGACTCCTTAGGATCCTTCTTGAGGCAGATAGGACTTTCAGCTTTGTTTTGATCAGCTATCCACCGTCTTATTCTGCACTGCTATTCTTTTTCATGAGTTATCAATTGCTTTCTATGCCTCTTCCTCATGTGAGGTCCTAGTTTTTTCCAATGCTTAAGGTCTGCCCTCCCCCCAGTCCAGGATCAAATAGGCTGGCAATTTTCACAAGCACTAAATTCATCTAAAACATATTTATTAAAAAGTCCCTTCAAATTAGTACCAGAAATTATTGTGGGGAGATGGGGAGGGGAGGAAGAAACCCTTGGTGGTTTAAAACTAATTTCATGAACACTAGAAATATAAAGGAAAGGCTTAAGCATGAAAGAATTTTCTATATGCTGCATATTGCAATCACAGGAGGACAATAACTCAGGCCCTCTCCATCAATTCCAATCTTTTATAGTCAGCCATTGTAAAGCATTTTGCGCCCTGATTACACAGCAGCTGCTGAGACCTGAACTTCCTGAAGCTCAGAACAGCTGATCCCAATGAATAAGTAACCAGTCTGCTAAGACTCATGGCACCTGACCTACTTTTCAGAACTTTTCCCAAAGGTGTCACATACCAGTATATAATTCCCCCAACAATCAAACCATGCAGTGCTTTTGATACTGTTCCATACGCAAAACCTCCCTTTCAAGAACCTCCTTTCCCAAAGATCATTTGTATGTTGAGTCATACATCATGTAATAATTTTTGTCCATAATTGCTCCCAGTTGTGAAGCTCTCATATATACACTGAAAAATCAAGGATGGGTGAAAAACTGAAGATCACCATGCAGCTTTGCTTGCTTTTAGGAACCCTTTGACTACTCCTTGAAAGTGCTTGGAGAGGTATTTTTTCCCCAGTTCCCTTTTCCAGCTTGGACTAGAATCTTTAACCTAAAGTGATAGAAACGATGGCCTTTTGCCTAAGGCTCTGAAATAAGTTCCTGGAGACTGATACTTGGTTTTTGGCTTTATCACAGATTTCCTGGCTGATCCTAGGGAATTCACTTAGGACTCAACCAAATAAAGGGATGTGGAGCTTTTAAGTCCAGTGCTGCAATGCCTAAATTTTAGGCTCCTGGCCCTCAGATTAAGCTTTAAAACCTGGAGCTGGCAATATAACTACACAGTGCACCAAGAAAATTAGATGCGTGAGTGAAAATATTAAAGAAATCTTGACAGTAAAAAGGTGAAGGATCAAGTTGAAGTGGACAGGAGAATATCCCTAGAGGTAGGCCCCTGTTAATGCTGAGCATAAGATTGCATATGGAATTTCAATCTTTTTCATTGCTTCTGGCAGTCATTTTGATTGCAGAATTCTCTTATAAAGGTAGATGCCTACAATTACTCTTTGAATGAATAGGATCTTGTTTTAAAGGCATCGATGCCACTGATGCTTCTCTTTATGTAACAGTAGGTTAGTGCATTCATCTGAGAGACAGGAATTCGGGTTCTCTTCAGCTTAGCGAGGTTAAAACTTCTCTCATGAAGGATCCATAGTCTACCTCTTAGGCAGTTACCCAATATATGTGTTCTGTTGTACCGTAGTTAGGGCTGTCCTATGAGTGGTAAAGGTAAAATTCAGAGTCTTGAAAGGAGGGGCTGGAAACCAGTATTACCTTCTTGTAGGTGAGTGGATGGCATTGTTCTCTCTCTTGGAGTTGCTTGGGGTTTTTAATTTGTTTTTTTTTTTGTTTTATTTGTTTATTTGTTTGTGGTTTGTTGTGTTTGTTGTTTTTTTTTAACTTTATGAATCTCTCATTCCTCTACAAGAAGAAAAAAAAAAAAAGCCGTCTGTTATTATGCATCTCCCAGTGTCGTGGGGCCCTCTTTGCAGCTAAGCTTCTATATTTTGCTGTAAGCAAATTATTAAAACAGTCACAAACACTGCACAATGAATTCTTTCTGTAGTATTTCCAACAAGATTAAGAATAGAAAGCACTGCAATTTTCACAAAAAGCCCTCCGAGAATTCCAGCCTCAGTTTCCAAATGAGGATACTAGCGGAAATAAGCAACATCTGAGATGTAAATTAAAAATCTCAGCAATCTCATGAGAAAGAACTCGTAGAACCAATGTATTCATCACAGTAGTTACAGCTGAAATTCAGTTTTCTTTGTAATCTACTTTGACAGCTGCTTGTACAAAAACTTGTTTGTTTTGGTCAGAAATTTGTACTTTTGGTACAAAAGCAAGCCAATGGTCTGATCTGTTCTTTAGATTGATAAATACATAAACAAAATGAAAAGATCTAGTTATTTCAGCATCATTATTAGTCTTTCTGAAACATTCAGAGCTTTGAAACTCCACCTCATTTTCTTGTGAAATGTTATTTGTTCAATGGATCTCTAGTGAACACAAAAATCAGGCCAAGTTTGAAGTCTTTGACATAAATCAATGTACATGACTGACTACAAAGATGAAGGGATAGCATGGTCTGGCAAAAACATTTGTGTGTGTGCTTCAGTTTAACTTAATCCTGAAGGGACTTAAACACTTTAAATTGGTTGGGTAGATGATTAAATGCTTTGAGGAATCAAAACCAGAGGTCTACTGACTGCACCGGATACCCACACAACAAAAGTCTGGAATGAAATGTTGGACTCTCGCTGAAAACACATAAATAGAAAGGAGGTACTAGAACCTAAAAAAAAAAAAGAGTCTGAAGAGCTGGATGGCAAATACTCTAAAAAAGAACTAACTCCCACTATATAATACAACTAAGTCTGGAAAGAAAAATGAAAAGAATAACAGAATTAAAATAATTTCACCCAGGGTCTGTGAATATTTAAAGTATGAAATTAATTTTCTTTCAAATAGTGTGTTAATGAGGGAATTTTGAAATATTGCCTTTTGGCATAGTGTCTGTTTACTTTTCACTTTCATGAGCAAATCTGTGAACAATAATGCAAAGCTTCAAAGTTAAGATAAAACAAAGAACAGTATAAGAGGAAGTAAGTGGAACTGAAACCTAAATTCAGCTTTTCAGCATTTTGCAAGAAAAATTCAATAATTAGGATAATGGACATTATCAAGGAAAGCAAGGAAGGATTTAGTATCCCAGAACTTCCCATCATCTTCATTAAGCTAGAAGCATGTGTGCACTGCAGCTGTATATGAACTTCCCAGATTAGAAGAAAGGAGGGAATTCTAATTTATACCTACTTTGGTGAAAATGGTGAGAGATCATTTTTACAAGGAAGTGAGTAAAATAATGGGCTGGGACTTCAGATCCCTGCATTTAATTTCCTGTTCTGTACACAAATTTCCTGTGTGTCTTGGAACAAATTGTTTAACCCCTCTGTTCTTCAGTTCTGCTCTAGAAATAGGGATAACAGCATTCCCTTACTTTGTGGGAAATTCTGTGAGGGTAAATATTGTCAGAGACTTAGGAGTCTGTCTAGTAAAAATTGCTTTAAGTAGAGGTAGCCGAAGAGGTTCTTATCCACAGCTGTCTACTTGCTCCTACTGTCCGTATCATGTAGGTCAGCACCTCAAAAGCTGCATTTTTGATACAGTTGCTGTTTCAGCGTTCAGGCTCAATACAGAATTGACTGTAATTTGAGTGGATAGTCTTCTTTTCCCAACCTGTAAAGCTCAGGCGCTACCTATGAATGCCTGTGTTATAACAATCCGCACATCTCACTGACAGCACAGAAGGCTGGACAATGGAAACTTTTACCTTGAAAAACAATCCAAACACTCCCAAGTTTAAAATGGGCTGTGTCATCTGAGGTTGTGACCTCAACCAAAACAAATTAAAAGCATCCCAAGGCAGGTCAGGTGTTAGTAAGGTACTTGTGTTGGGGTCGTATCTTAAATTCCACTCTACAACAGACAACCAAGGAGCACAACCTAATTGTCACCCAGACCCAGCACAGGTCCCTTGATCATTTTTTTTGTACTCTCAGAAACAATTCCACTGGCAATGGTCAGATGGTGGGTGTGTGGAGGCCTTCAACAGCCTTGGGTTTGTATATGTGCACATTTCATGCTGGAAATAACGTCTCTATAATTTACTTTGGATTAGGTTTGTATGTTTTAATTTGTGCTTTGGCAGTCAGGAACTGACACGCTGGACTTAGCTGTGTAACTGTTCTTAGTCTGTCCTGAGGAAGTGAAATGAACTGCTAAAGCCACACAATGAGATGGAGTTTTAGACTACTCTGTCTTTTTGTTTCTAGGTTTTATTCTTCTCATATCTGGTTGGAAACAGAATAGGCCCCAGAACCATTAAAAGCAATTTCTAAGTATATGTTCGTAACTTTTCTTCCAGACTTCTGAGCTAATCCTGCAGATGTTTTCCAGGCATGTGAAGGACAAGAAGGCAATTGGGAGTAGTCAGCATGGATTCACAAAAGGGAAGTCATGCTGGACCAACCTGATAACCTTCTAGAAGGAAATGACTGCCTTGGTGGATGAGGAGAGAGAAGAGGATATTGTCTACCTTGATTTCAGTAAGGCTTTTGACACTGTCTCCCGTAAGCTTGTCATAGAGAAGATGAAGAATTATGGGCTGGATGGACAGACAGCGAGGTGGATTGAAAACTGACTAAATGGTCGGGCCCAGAGGGTGGTGATCTGTGGTGTGAATTCTAGTTGGAGGCCGGTCACTGCCAGTGTACCCCCAGGGGTCAATGCTGGGTCTGATCCTGTTCAACATCTTCAGTTTTTGCAAAATCATCATGACTGTGTGCCTCTGTGAAGTGTCTGTACAGTGATTCCTGCCTCATGGGGAACAAACAGGAGTAACCAGAGGTCGGTGTGCAGTTGCAGGTCTGTGATCTCATTGGTATCACAGAGATGTGGTGGATAGCTTACATGACTGGAGTGCTTCCATGGATGGATAATGACTCTTTAGGAAGGACAGGCTGGGACAGTGAGGAGGGGAAAAACTGCCCTTGATGTGAGGGAACAGTGGGAATGCATGGAGCTCTTCCTGGGGAAGGATGATGAACCAGATAAGAGCGCATGGTTCAGGACAAGGGGGCCACAAACTGGGGTGGCACTGTGGTGGGTATCTGCTACAGACTGCCTGATCAGGAAAAAGCAGATGAGGCCTTCTTCAGCCAACTCACACCAGTTCTCATGAAGGCCTTATGAATTCCTCCGGGTTCTCATGAAGTCTCTGGTTCTCATGAAGGGGATTGAGCCAGCCTGAGATCTGCTAGAGAAGTAACACAGCAGCCCAGGAAGTTACAGGAAGGAATTGGTCACCAACGTCTTAACGTAAGTGACTGAGGAGCTGATGAGGCAAAAAGCTCTGCTGGAGCTGGGAATTACAAACAAGGAAGAACTAGTTGGAAATTGAAAGTCTGGGGCAGCCTTGACCACAGTGACCATGAGATGGTGGAGTTCAAGATGAAGACAAGAGGCAATGAGTAGTAATTGAAATCCAAGGAATTCCACTTAAACGTAAGAAAACTTTTTTGTACTCTAACAGTGATCAAACACTGCAACAGGTTGCCCAGAGAGGTGTTAGAGTCTTCATTCTTGAAGATACTCAAAACCTGACTAGACATGGCCCTGAGCACCTGGATCTAGGTGATCCTGCTTTGAGAAGGTAGGGTTTGACTAGTCAATTTCTGGAGCTGCCTTCCCACCTCACTCTTTCTGTGATTCTGTGACATTGCTTCCCAAACCACCTGTTTCTGAAGTTTCTGAACCTGAGACTGAAATCATGCTACATTCACAGGACAGAGGAATAAACGAGAGAGGCACCAGTACCCAGTGCTGCTTGAGGGGATAAAGGTGAGTGTGGCTCTCACTGTCCAGATCTCTGTGCCACAAGATGGCACTCTAGAGTAGTTTTGATTCGGTCAGATGTCATTGCAGTGTTCCGAAACCATGTAGCTCGCTCTATTTGTGTTAAAATGGTGTGGCAAAGTTCAGTATGAGACATTAAACTGATTCAATATACCTTTCTTTTTTAAACCTACTCCAATTGGGACATAACAGAGAACCATTTCTGAGCATGTTGAGGCTGAAAAAAATAGCATAAATGTTAAAAAGAAACAGAGGAAAAACAAGAGGTTTGGCCAAAGCCATCCCACCTGTAACAAGAGACCTAGAGTGGATGTGAGATGTATAGTCTTTAGCATAAGTTTTAGGCTGAGTTTTTTATACTAGAGTGAGTTTGTTAGAACATGGAAATTTGTGATGAGTGACAATGGGAAGCCTACACAAAATAATCACACCTAATTTAGGGTGAAAAATCAGTGTACATTTATAATATATTATAGTAATGAATGAAATGAACCAAAAAATGATGTAAAAATTCCAGTGCTCTACATTACGCAAGAAGAATGAATGAGATAGAGTTACAGGTTCGTAAGAGATGTTACACTATCTATTCTGCCGATCAAAGACATGATCAAACTACATGCAAGGCCATCATAACACATATTTGGAAAAAGGATCCGGATTTGAAAGCTGTATCTAGGATACAGTTATATCTAGGTCCAACTTTTTATTGCTTATCAATATTGTTTACCAGTTCCTGTCTGTAAAGTAGGAGTAATACTACTTTCCTTCCCTGTAAGTGTTTCAAAAGAGAAATCTGTTAAAATCTAGTATGACAATGGAAGTAACAAAGTAATTAAAACAGAAAGGAATGAGATCGCAAAGATCTTTCCCCTTCTCTGCCAGGCTTTGCCACCAGCAGTCTAAGCTGACTGTCAGGAAGAGTCATTGTCACTCTTGACCTCACAAAGTTCTTAAACCGTTGTTAGGTTTTTGTCTGTGGACATTAAGTAGTGAAAAGGGAAAATGAAACAGCTCCAAATTTAGTAACTCCAAGTAAACTTGCAACAGTTCAGGCTGAATGGATTTTTGAAATAAGGATTTATTGTTCATTGAAGGCAAAATCCATTCCTTACTGAAGGGAATGGCAAAATTTGAGTGTAAAAAGCAAGAACAACAGAAAAATTCAAGAAGTTAAGTAAGATTTCACCCCTTTTGTTAAAATGAATGGAGTGGAAAAGAAGGTAGTAAAATGCCCAGAAGACATTCAGTACTAGCAACTGCACTAAAGGATGAGCATGCACTGGGAAACCTTAGAAGTGGAAGCTTGTGAAAGTCCAGGTCTCCATTGTCTTTAAGAATAACCTATGGGCTTCCTCCAGCAAAATTCTTGAAATGAATAAAAAGTGTACTTTTATATAAAATATATCTACTTTGCAGTATAAAATATATATATTGCAGGAAGGCAATGTTACCACAAGCAGTTTCATAATAATTAGCTCTTTCCTTCTGCCAGCATCATCTCTCTTGCCATTGCCACTAATTGCATTGTTACGGTAAGTAATTTTAAACAGGAAGTCAACAGATATATTTATTAGATAACTATGACATTAAAGAGGTACTGATAGCATAGACAGTGATGATGGTATACTAAATAATTGCTATTGGTCAAAACTTGCAAATTAAAGACTTCATGGAAACTGATCAGTTAAATTGCAGGGTACTTAAAGTACCCCTACCTGAACTGGTAGGTTGGTATATTTTCTTAGTACGTTAACTCTGTTGAAGATAAATTCATTGTACAAAACTATGCTTATCTTTATCTATTACTGTAGGACTGGCAGGCTTCAGCTAAGAGCATTATCCCATTGTGTCAGGCATGGAACAGGATGTAAAGCTTGCTAACTAAAAGAAAGGGAAAGCTAAAGGTAGGTGTGGTTATAGACAACCAACAGAGGTGACATTATTTGTCTGAGTACACATTGTGAATTTCTGATAGAGAGGGAAGTATAACTCAACATTCCTAAATCCCACTCTAGCCTCTTGTTCAGTGCGTGATGTCATTAGAAGTAATGTCTTCTGAGGGAGCAATTCTACTCACAATTAGTATCAGTCAACGATGTTTGTTCTTCTTATTGCCTGGTGCTGAAAGACGAAACTAAGGCTGTGGTCTGTTTCAGCTCGTTCTCCAGTCTTGGAGTACTTGCTCCACATGACAAGGAAAGACCGAGGCACAAAGCTCTGATTTTTTTGGCCACTATGGCTGCAAATGAGCAGAAACCAACTGGGGTGAGCGATTTGGCTCAGAATAACATAAAGATAAATATTACAAAGTATATACATCTGAATGTATTAACTTTCTTGTTCTTTTCCCCTTTTGGTTTCTGTGCTGTCACAGAGTGGGAAATGCTAGAAATACCATAAAAGATGCGTTTATGACTTTCTAAATGTTTGTGATACTCCAAAAAAATCTCTAAGATGAATATCTTTGGAGGATGGTCTTTGGAGAATGTCTTTGGAGACACATTGTGTGCTTATTTTAGGAATTTAAACCTTTGATGTGTTTTTAGATTTTTTTTACCAGTGTTTAGATGGCCCTGTGGTAGTCCAAACCCCTGTTTTCATGAGTGCTGTACAAATACAGAACAGAAAGACTGTTCTTACCACAGAGAACAAGTAGCAAGTATATCAAAAGCAAGCTACAGGGGATGTGGTAATGTTTAGGAACTTCTGAATGATTTAAAGCAATAAAAGCTCTTTGCTTCATAATTATGCTTTTAGAATTAAGGCATTTAGTCTAAGTTAGATGAAGATATTAGGGGAAGAAGAATCAAAGGAAGTGACAAAAAGATTTCAAGTGAATGAACTTTCTACCTTATTCACATAGAATCAGTTTAACTACCAGGTAGAGGACGGGGTGGTCCACCTAACAGCAGGAGAAGAAAATTAGATGTAAACTAGATCTCATCTGCCAAGAAACTCTGCAACAAATTAAGAACATCCATCTTCTACATCTGTGTGAATGCAAATTCACATTGGAGACTGAATGATAAAAAAGGGCTCTCTTATCAGTGCTCCTTGGAAGTTCAGTTCTTGTTTATGATGAGATTTCCAGCTGCAAGAACAATGAGTATCATCCTAATTCACAGCTTCACATCTGATGTTTGAATAAGGCTTATCCCTCACTGTCTTGCCACTAGTTAGCTCTTTTAATATGTCAGGATCTATAAATTTCAGCAAATAAGGTTCCTTCCTTATTGGTCCATTTATAAGGATTTCACGTATATACAGATACGTCATTTATGAAGTGTTTTTTTCACACAGCATTTGCTGTAATCCATGGTAAATATTTTCAGTAAAATTCTTTCTGAATTCAGGCCTTTAGAGTATTTGCTTTCCTTAGAGACAGCTTCCTGGACTTAATTTTTTGCTTGCTTATTTCATAGGTCAATACATGGGATTTACACTGGTTTCACAGCTCACCTATCCCTCCTACTTTTAAAGTCAACAGGAGAAGACCTAGATAATGAATATTTTTTTCCACTGAAAAATACCCTAAATACTGACTGCAGTTTGTAAAATGGATAAGAAGCCACTGAGGCGTATGACTTCCACAGACTGGTTTCCTGAACTTGCTCACAGTTCTTTGTAAATTAAATGTCATATTTAAGAAATTATTAGAGAAATGATCCTCTGTTTACAAGTCTTTTAATGTGAAGGTGGACTCTTACATACTTTGAGCTGTTTGTCCAGCTCAGCTTGGGCATTTCATGGTTCACAATGGTTAACTCCGGAATTCTTAAATTGTTTATTTGATTAGTCTCCAGAAACAGCATGGAAAACAATGGTCTGCTTTCAAAGTAACACAGAAATATATAAGTTGTATCCAGTGTGGTTAGATTGCTCATTCTGGAAGAAGTAGTACTGTATTTTGGTCTCAGCTCTAGGCATTATATTCAGTTCATATTATTTAATATCTGTTTAATGCAAGGCACGGAAACCCTTTTGGGATCCAAATCCTTTGCTGAACAAAGTCCTAAGTATTATGTTACAGAGTGAGCCTTCCTCGCATGCTGTTTCTCTGACCCAATATATTCCTTTCCTCACAATGGAAGAAAACAGCTTCAGGAAGAGAGGTGGAATGTGCTCTTCACTGTCATCCAGAATGGATGATAATCAGATGGTCGGGGCACTGTCTCAGCAGACGTTGGTCTGTGCATTTGAACCTCATCAGTCAGAGAGGGGCTTAAAATCCAATTCTTTATCTCTAGCAGTGAGTATTCTAACCACTAAACCATAATACACAAGGGGTTCTTTTTCTCCAAATAGCTTTTTTTAAAAAAGAAAAGCAAGCAAGCAAAAAACCCCCAACAGACCAACCACGCACACTCCATTTATCAGAGAGAGCACAGTTGTAAATATCTACTTTACAAAGATCTGGAGATCTACCTACACCCTAAGGTAATTAAGGGACCTCCCTGTATTTTGAGATACACTGCTTGAAAACATCACAAAACTCTGTATGGTACTCCATATAGATATTCTAGTTTCCTTCGAACATCTAGGAAAGGACAATTCCCTTTTTATGTGCGTGTATCTCCTGCACAGTCACATACAACAAACTATTTCCTACAAAAAAACCTTGTGAAATGTATTCAGAAAATAAAGTCTTTGGTGTTTTATATTAAAAATATAAATTCAGGGCAACTGAAAATCAATAAGTAATTGCAAAGATTCATACTGAATACAAAACCTCAGGTTTCAATAATTGTTCAAAATGACGATACTGTGTGGTTCGTTATTTTGGGTAGCTGGAATCTGTTCTTTTTTCATGGGAATTTCTTAGGCTTAAACAAAGATTTTTCTGAGAGTTTAAATTGCACTGAGATTCTTTTTTAAATAAACTGTTTTTGATAATTTCTTTTTCAGGTTTCCAGTAAAAAAAAAATGGACTGACTTATTCCTAACTGAAATACAGAGAAATCCAGTCTGCTCTATTTATTAGTACCTATCGCTGCCATTGTAATTCCAATAGCAGTAGGTCACTCTTAATCTAAGTACTCATTCTTCCTCATGGCACTCTACCCTCCGTAAATGAATGGTGCACATCATCTTCTTCTAAAACAGCTTAACTAGTCTAAAGCTGAAGTACTTTGACAAGGTTGAAGTACTCACTCTGTCTTTCCTCACGTTTGCTTTTACTGGTAAGGTCTGCTGCTGTCCTTGTAGGTCCATGATCCTAATGGAAAAGGTACACATCATGCCCACCTTTAAGAAGAACAAGAAGCAGTATCTCAACAGCGTAACCTCAGTTCTTGGGAAGATTATGGAACAAATCCTCCTGGAAACCATGTCCAAGCACCTGAAGACAAGGAGAGACTGCCAGCATGGATTTACAGTAGCGAATTGTGCCTCATCAATGTGATAGATTCCTAGGATTAGATGTCTGGTTTTGTGAAGAAGGGGAGAGCAGTGGATGTTGTATATGTTGAACTTCAGCAAGGCCTTTGGTATGGTCTGCCCTAGTTTTCTGTTAGCCATATGGCTGAAATATGGACTGTATAAATGGACAATAAGACAGAGGTGGAAATTTTATGGACCACCAGGCTCATCAACATCATGAAGTCTGGTCATCAGTGGTGTTCTGATGGGTAAATACTAAGGCCAACAATGTTTAACACTTTCAGTAACAACATGAATGATAACAATGTACCTTCAATAATTTCAGAGATGATACCAAACGGAGGGAGTAGTTCATACACTGGAGGGCAGGGCTGCTGTTTAGCGAAACCTCCTCAGAAATTTGGAGAAACAAGCTGATGGAAAATTCATGAAGTTTAACAAGGCCAAATGCAAAGTCCTGCACATTGGACAGAATAACCCCATTCACCAGTGCAGGCAGGGGGGCAGCTGGGTAGGGAGCAGCTTTGCAGAAAAGGGCAGGGGATTCTTGGTGGACAAAAGTTGAATGTGGGTAATCCGTGTGTCCTTGCAGCAGAGAAAGCCAATGACATCCTGGCCTGTACAAGCAGGAGTGTAGCACAAGGGAATGTCTTCTCTGACGGCACTTGTGAGGTCACATCTGGAGCACAGTGTCCAGGTTTGGGCTCCCTGGTACAAAAGACGACACTGGCACACTGGTTAGAGAGCCACCAAGGTGGTCATAGGGTTGGAGTACATGGCATACAGGGAGAGGTTCAGAGAATTGGGTTTGTTCAGCCTAGAGAAGAGGCAGCTCAGGGGCATTTTACTGCTGTCTACAACTACCTAATGGGAAGGCATACAGAAGACAGAGCCAGACTTTGCTTAGAGGTGGGCAGGGATAGGGTGATGGTTGACAAACACATCTTGCAACAAGGAACATTTAAATTATATATTACAAAAAAAAAAAAACACAATGAGTGTGGTCAGACACTGGAACAGGGGCCCAGAGATGTGGAGGCTCCACTGTTGGAAATATTCAAATATTTCCTGGTCAAGCCCTCAGCAATCTGATCTAAGTTGGCCCTGCAGGTGGGGAGTTGGAACAGATGATCTCCAGAGGCCCCTTCCAGTCTAAATTACAGTATGACTCTACAGTTAGATTTCCATGCTGAAAGAAACTCATTCATCATAAGAAATGTGTGTGACACTATGGGGATCACACAGCCTGCTCCTCTCTCCGTTTAATGTGATGTTCTGACTATGCACTGTCTTCCTCCTGCTTGTGTTGTACCAGTAGTTCAACTACCCTCAGCATTTTCATCTCTTGAAAAAACTTCTTGATAAATCACTCCAGGCTTCTTCATACTAGGTTGTGCATGTAGTTGTCTTTCATGATCCTCTAGTTACTGGAGGCACACTGAACATATATAATTTGGTAACATTTTTCTCCCTGAATAAGAAGCCCAACAGCCAAATATGCTTTACGAACATTTTAGATTTATGAACAAACATATTAGAAATACCACTTAAAAACTGAAACTTGGAGAAGCTTGAATTCATGACACACTGAGTGATTCACATTCATCAAAGCACTACAGTTACAATTTTAGTTTACATCGGGAATGAATTGTCTTGATCAGAGCTGATGAAGAACAATTTACATGTTAGATAACTTATGACTTGTATTACATGCATGGAAAGTTTCTTTTCTGTTTTCTGTATTTGAGTGTTCTGTAAGAACTTTCTTATTTGACAACTAGATTCCCAGAGAAGTGAGATTTGCACAATAGGAGTGGGCTGGTTATGACAGTTTGAACAGGAGAGTGGTATTAGCATTTTGGTTGTTATTTTCCTCTTTAAAAGGAAGAGAGTTTTTCACGTTACTATTGCAGGAATGCACGGAAGATTCATGAAAAATACAAGCCTTTGAAATAGAGATTACAAAATAATGACTTTAGTTTTACCAGTGATTTATTTGTAGGCCAGGAAATAAAGAAAATTTCCCTTTCTAAACATTTATTCCTTAGTTTCAATGTGCAAGAACTTCCTATCCAGGGAATTTATTGATCCTCTAGATACTTTTTTCTGCGATTTCACATTATTATTTGATAAATACATTGAGGCAAACTGTTGTATCTCAGCATGGAGTCAGAGGTGCTTCTCACAGTCCACCCAGCAGTAGGAACTGAATAGATAAATCAGAGATAGAATAACATATGTTGCTGCTTTTGTGCTAGTTGAAACGTCACTAGGAATGAAGAAAAGGAGGAAGAATTCATTAATTATAATAAAGCCTTGGTTTGCCTCTATGTGTTTTCTGATCTCTGACCTATGCATAATAATTTTGGTTAAAACTCCCATCCTTTTTTTGCTATCAGCATATTTGCCAAACATAAATACTAAAGTTGCCAATCAAAATGTTTTAAATAGTAACAGTTACACAATTTTAATTCTTCCTTATTAAAACATGTGCAGGTACAAAATAATAAAAGGTATAATAATAAGCACATTGAATGGAAATACTCCATTTACCATGAAAATTACAGAAACTGAATATTAAAGAAAGCAAGAAAGATGTAATCAAACAGAAAGGGAAAAAAGAATAACTTATAATTAGGTTAATAATAAGAAGACATAAAATTTTATTTCTTCTGTGTATTTAATGCATGGAACTAATTTCCTATATCTTCTGTTTGAATATTATGTTTAATAATAATGGATTTCCCTATAGACAAGGGTTTCATAATTTATTAATGGGGACACAACTGCTTAAAGATTAGTCGTCAGTTCCTTTCTACAACATCAGAAAGAAGCCAGTCTTTTTTGTTCCCCTGGTGAGTATGATTTTATATCTGGTGAAGTTTCATTATTGCATTTTTATGTATTTATTTGCAAACATAAAATGAAAATTAAAAACCAATACCATTGGTGAGTCAATCAGTTTAACTACTACCAATAGATCATTGTAAAATTGTTGGTGATCAGTAACGTAATATGAACATATATAAAGGACATCTAGAGGAAACTAAATCATTTTGCATGGAGGTCTAAATCATTTATCTACATAAAAAGAAGCACCTAAACCAACTTGTAGAATCTGTGAGTGGTCCATTCTGAAAAACTCATGATGTTGTAACAATCTAGTTCCAACAACATCTTCCTGAGCAAGAAAAATGCTATGGTCTTCCGTTTCATTTATGGTAATGTGGTGGACAGAGCAATGATTCCCAAGCTGGTCCAGAAAGAAGTAAATAAAAATAAGTGGACAGGAAATATTTAAAGAAATATTGGGCTTCTGAGATGGTAAACACGTGCATTTAAAAAAAAAAATTAATGAAATAGACAACTATTCGATGCATGGTGTGATAAAAAAAAATTGACTGAAGTTGAATAAACTATCTAAGCTACCACACATTTATCAGTATCGCTTACAATATTGAACTTCTTTTAATGTTCACTCATCATTAGAATAACCTTTCCAGGAGCAGAAAAATGGATACGTCAATGACCTAACAATTAACAGACATCCATATATTACTGTCATTGAGATGTGTTCACTCCTTAAATAGGAAAAATGTAATGAATATTCCATGGATATTACTTCATACAGTGGCAGAAAATCAGTTTCCTGTATTTCAGTTTGTGTCCATTGCCTCTCATACTGTCACTGGGCTCCACTGAGAAGAGTCTGGCTCTTCAAGCAGCTTCCAATCCACCTCGCTTTCTCTTTATATAGCCTATATTTCACCAGCTTTTCTAGGAGGGTATTACGGGAGGATCATCAAGAGTGGCCCCACAATGACAGCGGCCAGCTTCCTCAGTACTCATCCAGGTTTTTTTAACTGTTCCCTGACCTGGTCGTCCTCCACCAAGGAGTCTTCCTTCCTCCAGACTTTTCTATTGATTGCAGGAACTGCTAGTCTTACCAGTGAAAACTGAGGAGAAAGAGGCACAGCGTACTTTGGCCTTTTCCATGTCCTTTTTCATCCAGTCCTGTATCCAAAATCAGCAGTGGGTCCACATTTTCCCAAGGCTTTCTTTTGTTGGTGATGCAGCTATTGAAGCCCTTCTTGTCCCTCATATCCCTCACCAGATACAACTCCAGTTGGGTTTTGACTTTCCTAATCCTATCCTGACATGCTTGGACAATGTCCCTATAACCTTTCTGAGTTACCTGACTCTGCTCCCACCTCTTATGTGCTTCCTTTTTATGTTTTTCAGGATCTTCTTGTTTATCCATACAAGCCTCCTACCATCCTTGCTTGCTTTTCTGCACATGGGAATGGACTGTTCTTGAGTTTGGAGAAGCTGATTGTTTTAAAAACAACCAGCTCTGCTGGACTCCCCTTCTCTCCAGGACCACCATATCTTGTGGGGTTCTTCTAAGCAGATGCCTGAACAGGCCAATGACATGCTCTCCTGAAGTCCAGAGTTGTGATCCTGCTATTTGCCTTGCTCCCTCCTCTTCTGATCCATCTCATGGTTACTGCTGCCAAACTTGATCCCACCTTCAATCTCCAGCTAGTTCTTCCTTGTTTGTAAGTGCCAGCTCCAGCAGCATTTTTTCTCTCATCAGCTCCTCGGTCACCTGTGTTAGGAAGTTGTCACCAATGTACTCCATAAACCTCCTGGTTTGTTTTTGCCCTGCTGTGTTATCACTGCAGCAATATTGACCGTGAGGCCTCTCCCCTCCAAATCACCCTGCACCCTTTGCTTGCCAGCCTGGTCCACCACTTCCTCATTTTACTGTTGGCTGTCATTTTCCTCCCCCATTGTCCCTAGCTTAAAGCATTTCTCACCAGTGGTCAGCCTGTTGGCAAAGGTGCTTCTGCCCTACTTATCAGATGGATCCTGTCTCTTCCCACCATGATCCTCTAAAATGGTTTCATAGTTGTAAAGGCCAAATCTCTGTTGTCCACATCTTGTGTGCAACCAGGTATTGACTGAAGGATCCATCCAGTCCTCCTAAAGCCCTTTCCCCTTACCAGAAGGATCAAGGAGAAAACCATCTGGGCTTCCATGCTCTTTGCTCTTGCTCCCAGTCATGTAGTCACATTTAATATGCTCCAGGTGCCCCCTGGAAGTATCAGAGCACACATGGAAGAGCAGGAGGGGGTGGTTGTAGGACTAGTCAGCCTCAGCAGCTTCTCCCCAAGGTCCTGGATGTGAGTGCTAACAAGAAGCAAATCTCCCTAGGGGAGAGGTAAGCTTAGCAGATGGGAGCTACTACTGCTTCTTCCTGCTGCTAAGGCTCAGCCAGCTTGGGTGTTTTGTTTGACAGAGCTCCCAGCCCCTCATCTGCTACAAGGGCACTGACCTACTCTGTAGTTGCAGATTTGCAGGGGTAACAGGAACTGTTCTTCTGGTGCCAGAAGTCACAAGCTTCCAGCCTTGGTCATCATGGAAATCTCCATTTCCTATCCAGTTATGCACAGATTCTGCCTTTGCCTCTGCCAGTTGGATTTTTAGGCTCTTGTATCTGAAGGGTCTTGGAGAAGATCCAGTGAACTTCTTTCTCGTGACCTGTGATGCTGTGCAGTCTGCCTTTCTCCTCCTGCAGCTCCTTTCCTTGGCAAACACAGACTGTTCATCAGCACACACATCCTGCAAGCAAGGAGTCCACCTTGCCTCCTGACCCCAGTCCCAGCGAGAGGTCCCAGGCACCCCTGCAGCCCCAAGCCTGCAGGGCTGTGTCCTCCATTGGGAGCTCCTCCATTGTGTCCTCCATCTGGGCCATGACCCTGATGTTACAGGGACAGCTGCTCCAGCAGCGGCTGGAACTGTGCCGTGTGACATGTCACCACCACCACTTAGACCATGTATGTTGCTCTCAGCAAAGCTCCTGGCTCCCTTCTGCAAAAACTGCCACATCTGTTAGCTGCTTCCACCTCTGCTATCTGTGTCTTGAGCCAACACTTCTCTAAACCTCTCCCTATCATCTGCTGAAGGGGTGCTTGATGCTTCCTAATCAGGAGTCAGTTGGAACAAAAGCTGAGTGCACCCTTTGATCAAGAACAGCTGGCAAAGCTTGTTAGAAGATCCTAGAGCTTGCTGGAAGTCATGGGCTTGGGTATCTATCCTTTCCTGGCAGCAGTAGGCACCCTTATGTTTCCCAAAGGATTCCCAGTAGTACCCTGATGATCTCAAGACAAAATGCCCAGAGGATCTAGGTGACCCCAGAGTCCAGAAATTCTTCCACTGAAATGCTTCAGTTGAAAGCTTGATGAGCATTAATTTGAATCTATTACTTCACCATATTAATTGCTTAGATGGAGAATCTTTTGCTTATTTTAGGTATAAGTTGATGTATGGCTCTCTGGATTGAAACCAGTTTATACTAGCTCCTTTGCTTATTTCCAGGGCACTAAAATTATGAGTGGTGGGCTGGGAGAGAATGGGGACAAATAGCCAAAATGTACAATACTTGGATTATTTTGGCTGTAGCTACGCTAATAAATATGCCTGGAACTGCTCTTTAGCACTGAACTCAGCTGGCACCAAACAGCTCATGGCCAAAGTGCTCAACTCTTTTTCCCTCCAAAACAGGGCAGCTGCATCCAGACTGAGAATGGTCCTTGGCCTATGCTAACTCTGACACTGTGCCTTGAAATTATTTTGGAGAGCACTATTAGGCCTGGCTCAAAACTGTTGAAGGAACTGTCATAACAATTTAACAGTGTGTATTGTCATGTTCCAATGCCCATGAACATTCCCCAATACGGTTTCAATTAAATATCTTTTGTATATCATTCTCTTATCACCATATTCACCAGTAACTATTACAAGCTTATAGGTCTGAACAGCTTCTGAGAACTATAATCTCTTGAAGCTGAGTTAAACCAGGATGGGGTAGTTGGGTTTGAATGCCTCATGCACATCCATTGAATAAAATCACTAACATTTCCTAATATCAGTTAGTTCTAAGTCAAGTTTGCCTAACACAAGAAGATATGAAATGAGAGAGAAAACTTAAATTACAGTATCTAGCAAAGCGGTACCGGACAATGTGGATAAGAAGTACACAGGCAATGTGCTTCTGGGTAACTTTTCTCAAGCAAAGATACACTCTTAGGACCTGTTCTCACTTGCTGTAGATTTACTGAGAGAAGTGGAAGCAGACTTAACCCTCCACCATCAGCAAATGCAGCATGACTATGAGGAAAGGGCTACCCTCCTCCCCAGCAAACTAGCAACAGTTCTAGTCAAGTTATTCTTATATTCAGTAGTAGTTTCCAGTTTAAATTTCATAATGTGCAACCCTGATATAGCAGTTCCATACCACTGCACTTTGCTGTTTTTTTTTATACACAGGTTTGAAATTTTATTTTTCAGTAAGAGGAAACCAAAGTTATAACATGATGCAGGGAAAAAATCACTGGAATTTCTTTATGGACTGTTATGAATTTAGAAATCAAATTCAGCCAGTGTCAGAGGCTTAAAGAATTAAAATTGTATAACTACAGCAATTATGATGTTATATGTTTAGTGTAGAGCAGTAGTAGAGTTACCCTGTTGTAATCAAAGGTTTCTTAGAGTCACTTTGAAAACTTCATATGGAGAAAGCAAATGGTTGCCTTTCTGTGAACCCACTAAATAAAATAAGCTAAATGAAGATATGAAAATGGGTGACATGTAAGTAGAATTATCATCTACTTGGTTGAAGATTACAGATAGTTTAGTTATAGCCTATGAGTGAAAACCTGGAACCGTTCTAGCTATTGGCAAAACTCCCTCTGTTGTTGGTAGATCCAGAATGTCACCCTGTATAGCCGCTGGAAATCAATAAGAAAGAAAACTTAGCTCAATGGCTAAAAAACCCATTTGGATCATCATACTTAAAGAAAAGATAAAATTACTAAAAAAAGCCTCCATTAGTAATGCAAAAAAAAGTAAAATTGAAAAAAATAAAAGAAGGGGCTCATCTGAAACATATTTTCTCACCTACAAGTTAAATTAAATGTAGATATTTTTATATCATGTATTAATGCATATTTTTGGTGGAAAGTGCTATTTTTGACTTAAGAACAGATGGGCCATTAGATCTGATTAGTTCAGTTTGACTAAATGCAAAAATGATCTAAATGTAGTAATTGATGCTGTATAAAAGAGGTTTTTTTTTAAAAAAAAAATGATTTTTTTAGCAACAAGAACAGTAGCTTATGTATGTAGCCTGCCAAAAATTCTGCTTGTGGCTTGTCAATACTGACACACATTCTTCCCATTAAAAGTTTATTCTAATAAGCACAAAGCCTAGTTCTCTCCACTGGGGGGAGTGGAGAGAAATGCATATACAACATAGTCCACGCTACCATGTCTATGGAGGAGTGCTGTAATGGGCTTACGTGGCAAGGTTTTGGTAGCAGGGGGGCCACAGGGGCGGCTTCTTTAAAAGTTGCTAGAAACTTCTCCTGTGTTCAATATATCCAATGCCAGCTGGCTTTAAGACAAGACCCGCTGCTGGCCAAGGCCAAGGCAATCAGTGACGGCGGTAGTGCCTCTGGGATAACATATTTGAGAAGAAAAAAAGTACTGGGGCGCGGAAGCCGCAGCCGGAGAGGAGTGAGAACATGTGAGAGAAACATCTCCGCAGACCCCCAGGTCAGTGAAGAAGGAGGG
>JAVKLA010000027.1:37581416-37612766 GCA_034782735.1 Sagittarius serpentarius | reverse complement strand
ACTTCCCTGGTCCTACTGGCCACACTATTCCTGATACAGGCCAGGATGCCATTGGCCGCCTTGGCCACCTGGGCACACTGCTGGCTCATGTTCAGGCGGCTGTCAATCAACACCCCCAGGTCCCTCTCTGCTGAGCAGCTTTCCAGCCACTCCTCCTCACGTGTGTAGCGTTGCGGGGGATTTTTGTGGCCAAAGTGCAGTATGCGGCATCTGGCCGTATTGAAACTCATACAATTTGTCTTGGCTTTGCCTAAATGAACCTTTAAAAAGAGAAAATAGTTTTCCTCCTATGTCAAGGAAATGAGTTTGAATCAATGTCTCAAGAAAAAATTGAACAGAATATTCAAATTTGAGCCATATTCTTTTCCCTTTCTCCAATGACTTCCTGTTGTCTGTTATCTGAAGATAAGATTTATGCAGGGAAGTCATGACCACAGGAATCTTTTCCCAGATCCTACTTTGGCTATCTGGAAAAGGTGACAGGGCCATTGCCTGAATGTCTATACAATAGTTTTGTCATTTTTATGTTGACCATTTTTGTCTTATTGCTTTCCTTTTTTTGCTTCAGTTGTTTCTTCTGTTCATCTTATTTGATGCAAGATCTTTGGAAGGCCTTCTATTACATGCAGGAGATTGAAACTGTTTTCTAGGTACACCACTTATGTAAATATTTATGAATGATAGCTAGATAAGAAATCCTCCTAGTGCAATGTATTGTTTTATTTTATAATGATGTACATTGCAATTCAACATCATTGATCCCTGATGTGATTCTCTTACGCCTAGTGTTAGAATGACTTTTGGTGATCAATATAATGCAAAGCAACTGCATTGCAGTGTAAATCTAGACTTTAAAGCAGAAAATAATGCTATTGTAAAAAGTCCACTATTAGTGAATTGCCTGTACATATGGCATATGGGAGATATGAAACAGCTGCTTTGCAGTTTGACTGGACTGCCAAGTAATAATTTCTTTTCAGAATTCCAGTCTTTGTTTTATATCCATACAGATATTAAGGTCTGTCTCTGAAAGCACTAATGTTGTGATGGCATTAAATTCAAATTTATTTGTATTTTAAAATCAAAGAGATTAACATTTAATGAGAAATATTTGTGAAAGTATCCTTCAATAATTCATCATGCAATCACAGGCTATGCATAACAATTGCCCATAATTTGTGTAAATATTGCTTTATTTTTTACTTTTCCAGGCAAGCAACATTATTGTGACATAACAGCTCAGAAATCTGGAAGAAGTGTACTAACATTTACAGACAATTAAAAGAAAAATATCTCATAAACTGTATACAATGTAGACCTTATTTCTCACATGCTGACCTATTACTCTTTTATTTAAGGACCAGTGGTGTGTTTTAAAAGTGATTTTAAGCCTCTATGGAGCAGTAGGTGTACTTGGAACCTGTTAACAGTCTTCTAAAATGTGGATGTAAAACCCAAGTTTTATTCAGTGTCCCTTAATGTGTTTTTTCTGTAAGCAAGGGTAAACTTTCTCATGCTTCTCAAAAGTAGAAAGTATAAAACTTCAGATTAATATGTAAATTTTCTCTAGGTTTTATAGATATTTCTTTGCCAGAGAACACACAGATAATTTGAATCCTGATGTATTCTCTACCTATAATTTTTATGGACTAGTATTGTATTTGAATTAGATATTATTTAAATTTTATTGACTAGGCAAGCGTAAAGGAACAATCTGGTTGACGGTAATTCCTCGAAGTGTAGTGAATGCACTGTTGTTATGATGATTGGTATTTAAAACATGCAGCTATATGGACTCTGCAGCTACGCAGGGCTCACTGTGGGAGTGAGATGACAATCAGCTAACATGCTTATGCTGGTTACCTGGAGGTTGGCTCCAGGCACGATACTGGGCTGTGTGCTGTGACACTGGCATCCCCCATTTCTCTTAAATAAAGTGGGCAGGAAAAACGTGGCAGAAGCCAAATGCAAAAACTAATGTGGCTAAGGGGCACAGAGGATGTCAGAACGGCTGTTGGCAAAGGCAAGGTCACAAAGTAGGTGGTAAAGAGGGAGTTCCTCTAGGATCCAGCAACACTACATGGCCCACAGGGCTTAAGGAAATTAAGAAATAATGGAAAAACATTTTGCTGTTGCCTGATTAGGATTCCACGCTTCCATGCTGAGTTGCTGTCATGAGATGCTGGCAAGCAGCAGGTAGGGCAGCAGGGAGAAATCAGGGAAGTCCCAAATATTTTGCTTCCGTCCGTCCCAAGACTAGAATTCAACCGGGCTGGCTGCTGGAGTGAATCACCAGCTAAGTCTTCCAAGATGGCAGAATTCAACTCTATTTCAGATCACCAGCCTGAGTTTTGTAATTACTTCTGTAGCATCTTCTGCTGCAGGATCCCAAAGAGTTTATCAGCTCTAATGAATGAAGTATCCTGTGTCAAATGATCATCTCCATTTGAGTGATAAGTTTAAGTGGCTGTGCCAACATGTGAAGAACCTAACATCTCTGAAAAATAATAATAAAGTTATTTCTGAGTCTCAAAGGTATTCTTACTCTGAAAGCATTTCTCTGAAAATCAAGCTGGTTTTAAATCCATGCAGTACTGATTAAGTGGATAGATACTCAAGGTGCAAACCACCCTACACCTTCCCAAAATGCTGATGGAGTTCAATAGCCTACAGTGGGTTTGCTGCCTCCAGAAAGAGCAAATGTAATTACCAGGCAAATTATAAAGTTGTACACTATCTGACGTCTAGGGAGGGACCTGGCAGTGCATAGTGCAGATCCAAGCTGATTATGATCCAGAGAGATGTCAAGGGAAGGCAGGAAAGATGTACATTGAACAGGTGCAGAGCACACATTAGTCCTGTAATCAGGCAATCATGCTAACCTTTTGCACTTGTGGGCTGTTTACCACTAATTTCAAAGTCCTTCAGGAGCATGAAAAGCTAAATTTTGGTAATTTTCCTTGTTCGAACTTCCCTACCTATCTTAAAGGAACTACTTACATGACAAAGATCGTGATTTGGTCAGAAAAACTACGCATTTCTCTCAGCAAGTGGTGTTATCCCCTTCAGACTGATGTGGGATCTAAGATATAGAAAGGTTAAAATATTAAAGCTTCTACTGCATGCCTGAAGCAAAATCCTTAAAGTCTGGCCTCTTGAGACAACAAGCTGGGTGCATAAAAGTGGCCTGAAATATGTTACAATTCAATGTTTTTTAAAAGCTTATGGAAATCAGTGGAGGAGTTTTTCAGTTGACTACAACAAGCTCAATTTCTGTCCCCACATTGTTAGTTATTACCTCAAAAATTGAGCTCAGAATAGCTGTGATGTAAATATGAAACAGTTTAGTTTAAAACTGTAAAAAGTGTTTCTGTTAATACATTACAGTTTGGTGATAGTAAATGAGATTTCCAGAAAGAGTGATGTATAAGGTAGTTGCACTGCATGACCGTGAAAAAAACCCAATGATCCCTAAAAGAAAAAAGAAATTTGAAAATGTGAGATGAAGAAAGTTCTATACCAGAAATGAAATTAACCTTCTAAAGAGAATAGTGCATTAAAACCTTGAAATATGACATTAGCATGATTTATTTATTTGTTTGTTTGTTTTTAATGGGAATAGCAATTCTTTGTGAAGTACCCCTTGCTGCTAACAAGTTTGTACCGATAAAAACTAAGAAGGAAATTAGAACTTTTGACTGAAGTTCTTATTCCTACAATTTGGAAGGTTTAGCAAAGATCACAACATTTGGAGAGGAAACTTATAATATCTAGCTCACTCCCAAGTTTATAATCGATATCAAACTATAATCAATCATAGACTTATTTTTGGATACCTACATTATCAAACTTTGCAGGATTTGTGGTGCTGTTTTCTTTTAAAATACAACTGAAGGAGTGAGCTGTATCTGTATCTTTCATCTGTATTTAATGTTTAGTTCTTACTTCGTAGGAGACCAGAATTCAGTTTCCTTTGTCTCAAGATAATGAAGTGCACATTTCTCACCACACAAAATGCTCTTAGCTTAATGCTTGAGAAACGAGTGTATGGGATGTACTGAGATGGAAGCATTCACAGGCCCATCTGCTGAGACATCCATTGTGCATAAATGGAAGTCAAGAATCAATAATTCAGAGATATATAAAAAACCCTAGATTAATAACCAAAGTATTTAGGAGGAAGGAGAGTCTTGGATTCAAGTCCAGGAACAGTGGTACCTTTAAGCACTATTTTTCCCCATTTTGACGCGGAGAGCTTCTGGCTGTAATATTTGTGTGGGGAAAAAATGACTTCTGGTAGAATTCAATAAGAGGCAGAATCTGCAGAGAACATAATTCTGAGAAAAAACTCTCTAGCTGTCATCTCCTTTTCAGCTTCCTATTTAGATGGTTTTCTTGAAACAGCTTTTTCTTGATATATGGACAAAAACAAAAGTTGATTTATAGTGATGGACTATGGAGAAACCGTGGAATAATTTCCAGATTTATAATGTGATGAGACTTTGCATGCTATTTTAACAGATTATTTTTTTTTTAATCTGTATTTCCTACAAACACTAGAATAGTCACATGATTTTATCCAGTGCTATCTGTGTTAAACAATCAGGAAAGAGCCAGATAGACAGATCTTTTCACCCGTAAACCCCAGAAAGCAGATTTGTGTAGTAAGTTTATAGACCTTTTTCCTCAGCTGATGTTTCTGGCAACAACCACAAAGAAGGAAAACGACCTACTTCTAAATCACTAGCCTCAAAAAATAATTTTATTAAATAGATTATTTTTAATTTTTTTTCCATATCTCAGTGATTTCCTAACTGTGAATATTAGGTTCAAAATTGGTTTTGGACCACTTACCAATGCAGAGTCCAAAACTTTTCCTCAAATTCCTTATGGCTTCAAGAATATCTGTTGACACCAGCTATGAAATTCCTTACCACACCCTAAAACTAAGCCCAGAATATTCTCCAAAGTACTTATTACCACTACAACAAGCCTGTCAGTTTTCAAAGGGACATGATTACTGCTTTTCATTTTTCCCAAGAGTCCATAACACGAACAAAACCTGAAAACGGGAGATTTTCTTCCCTGTCCATTGTCCCTGAAGGAACAACTGAGAGGGACACTGACCAAGACGACTGAATTTTTGCACAGAACTGTTATCACTGCCTCATGTCAGATGAGAGCAGTGGTTAGAAAAGGAGTGAAGGATGCCAGAAGTGGAACGTGTTTACCGAAAAGCCACCTATTATAAAATTCTCCAAGCCTGAAACAGCACAAAGGCCAGATTTGGTCATAATAGAGATATTCCGTTAAGATGTAGGGAAGATGCAGCTGGTACATTATGTTAATGCTGAAAGTCTTGAGCCTGTTTATGTGTATTTGAGAATCCCTAAAGATTACGGATTCTTAGTGTCAGTGTGCATACTGTCTACTGCTTCCAGCAACTACACTGAGATTCTGCCATGGACCATGCGGCCCCTGGAGAACTGATTGAATTCTTAACAGAATTCACACACAGATGGAACAGACTGTCTAAGAAATCTGGAGTTCAGGGAATTGCCTATACCTTCACAAGTTGTCTGAACTGGTAGCTAGAACAGAGAGTAGTGACCATAGCAGGCATGACTGAAGGTTGGAAAAATCTGGCATGATAGCAAACTAATCTGTTCCAAAGAAGGTCATGGATGTAATAAGATATATCAGCACTGAGCTTTTTCACAAGGTCATTGAATCTGCAGTGTGACTGCAAAGGTCCTGTGACTGAGTACCTTTCACTTAAACAGGAGCAACTTGATCCTGATCTAAACACGATGCTATCTCCCACGACTGCTTTTAAAACCTGACCTCTTAGTAGTCTGTCCTTGTCTAAGGTAACCTAAGCCCTGCTGCAGTGTCCCTGTCCAAACAGATTTTTTTTTTTTTCTGCCTCCTTCAGATCTTTTGCTAATGCAGATATCAGATTAATGGAGAGGTAAAGAAGAACAGGTGTGTGGGTGTGTGCAGACGTACGCCTTCCTGTGGCACCATGGAGAAGGCCTTATCTTTAGAGGGTTGAGCAATCCCTGTTCTTCAGTCTGGAACTCTGTTATCAGGTGGTTATTAATAGGGAGAGAAGCTAGACAAACTTTCAGTATTTCCTATGAGTTAGATAATTAAAAAAACCCCGCAAGGATGGATAGGCTTTGGAGCTGGCAGAAGTGTATGGGCAAAGCAGGCTACAAAAGCAAGTGGGTGCTTAAGTTCAGAATCTTACTATATACAAGTGTGTCCCATATTGAGGGTGAAATCAATTTTGTGGGTGAAGGTGAGATACAGATGAGCATCCATGAGTCATTCTTATCTCTAGTTCTTATCCAGCTCCTTATCTGAAGTCTGGGTGGAGTGCAAGGAATCACTTTGATGTCTTAGGTGCTGTCTTTCAGACGGGGAAAAACAGGTCTTTGCCTGCATTCTTCAGTGTCAACTATTGTGGCAGTAGGTCAGCATCAATTTCTAAACTATGTTCTTCAGAATGAGAGGTGGGGTGTTAGATTCACCTTGAAGAAGTATGTGAATTCTCCCACAAAGTCCTTCACTAGTGTTAATAACAATGACTGAATGACCTGCTCAGATTTTTGCACCCGTATTCAATCTTTTTATTCCTTTCTCTTTAAGATGGTAAGAGACAGTAACTTTTCTGCTTGTTCTGCTATCAATGCTTAAAATTCAGTACTGCTTTTGCAACTTTCACATGACCTTCATCCTAGGAAGCAATATAGGGTTATAAAGTTCTGGAGACAGTGAAGTCTTCTTCATTTCTAAGCCTATCTTATTTTTCGAAAACTTGGAAAAATTGTGAAGAAAGAAACCAATTATTTGCAATGAGATGGACCCAGATATTCCATGAGTCCATGGATTTGATTTAAGTATGAATTATTTAACTCCTTTGTCCTTATGCATAGATGTACGTAAAGCCAGATATGTGAATAAAATACAATACAAATTTGCTTATTTTCTATTAAAATATTTAATCTCTCCAAACTCATTAGTTTAAGGCTTTGTCCTTCAACCCTTTTATTTATATTTTACAACTGTGCTACTTTCTCTGTGTTTTTTTCTTCTTCTCTGCTGATTTGCCCCAAGGCTGGCTGAAAAAATAAACATGTTTTGGCATGTGCCCAAAACACATGAAAGACAGGCTCTTGTCTTTATGTGGGGGGCAGCATCCGAAAGCAGGGAAGCTGTACAAGAACTGCCCACCTTATACTGGTAGCACAGCCTAACATTTTTGTAAGAATCACCCTTCATTCAACTGTTTTTGCCTTTATTTTATCTCCAACATTTGCTGTGAGACTCGTAACACCATAAATCCCTTTAATAAAGAGAATGCATCAGCTTAGCCTAATTTCTTTAAATCAGTTAAACCACCTGTTTGGTGATGTAATTTTCCAGGGACTTTGTAGAAATTGACTTTTTATAACATCAATTCCTTTACTTATCTTTGATAAATGATTTTCCATGGTATATACACACTGTATGATTGCTTAGCAAAGGATCTTTGATACATGCTACTCCTAGTGTAACTTCTGAGATTTCTCATATTTTTCACTTTAAAGTGAACATAACAGAAGAAAAAAAGGTAAAATACAGTAGATTCACACCAAGGCCATGCTTATTGCAGTTCTGAGAAACAAGGAAGAAGCAATGTTGAATTTAATGTGTATTTATAATGCACAAAAAAGTCCAAATAGCCAAATTTATAGGACCTGAAGGGTAAAATTAACACACTGTCTCTGCTTCCTGTGGTCTGCCCTAAACATACCTCAACACTGAACAGAAATACCAAGTGGAGTAGCAAAAACTGAGGCATATGGAACCAACAGCAACCTGGTTCAGTAGCTTTCCTTATGGTTTCTCTGAATCTCTCCTGAGCATTATCTACTTGTTGTCATCACATTAAAAAGTGTTTTTTTTAACCTTTTAAAACTTCTTGAGAAGTAGCATCAGATCACTGAAAAAAAGGCTGAGGATTTTGCCTATTTTATGATATGTCTTGATGCTAGACTTTCACAGTTCTCTTCCGCACCTTACCATTCTGGGTGGGAAACTATTTAATATTAGAGAAGTTTGGGTAGAGCTGCTCATTTCAATTTTTCAGGTAAATATTGGAGATGGAAGATGGAGCATTTGGTTGCAGACCAAAACTATGGGCAGATGGTGACACAAATCTATGCTCCTTGCAGTGGTGAGAAAACTGATCTTGGTAAGAGCAAGATCTCTCTGCTCATGCAGCACAGCAGATGTCTGCCCCCTCCTGCTTCCTCCCCAACAGTTCTGCGCACCAGCTGTTCACAAAGAGGTCCTGATGAAGCACTGAAGTGAGGGGCAGAGCTGATTTCCATGTACACCTGTCTTCAGACAAAATTAAGAATGTAACGCAGGTTCCAAATACACCAAATACACTAATATTACAGCTACACTATATTTCTTAATTTTAAATGGTGTGAGCAATGTCTTTTTATTATTAATAGCAAACTGGCTTAAATAAAGAGGTTCATAATAAGATTGGAATAAACCTCAAATATTAGATTTCCTATAGATACGAAATATGCAGATCACTTGCTTTTTGTGCTTGCTTTTTTTTTTTTTGACAAACACATTCTGTCCAAATTTCTTAATGAAATATAGGGCATTTCAGTTAAGAACAGATATGCTTTTTTCTTTAAGGGTTTACTATAATTTTTCCACTTTTTTTCTGTGAAATTTAGGTTTCTATTTCATCCTGGTGTGCTGGATGTGCTGAATTTTCTTTTTATTTTGTTGATAGCTCTCAGGACTAAAGTAACCTGAACTCTGGTCACTTTCCAAACTGATTTTGCTTTTGGAGGCTCATTTCTGGGAATGAAAAGTCTCGAGGGGGGGAAGTCAAAGAGAAATCAGTTACTTTTGCACAGATTTTGGTCATAATTGCGTAAAACGACAACAGTCTGCCTGGTTTCCACTTGAATGTACAAGTGAGGGGGCCATTAACTTAACAGGTTCCTAGAGCTTAAGGTCAGGGGAGACTTTAGACAATTTCTGACTTAGTGTATTCAGTACATTAACTTACAGTCAGATACTCCAATAGGAATACAAAGGACTTTGATTAGACTGAAGTATTATGATCTTTAAAACAGTGAACAGCTGAGCCACAACAAAACTATGAGTGGGACAAAGTTTCCACCAGTTTCTAGTGAGATACTTCAAGATGATTGCACCTTGCGCAGGATTCAGTAGTTAAAAATCCTATAAAAATCCTACCAAACTGAACAGGACAGCAGTTTCTTTGTTATCCTAATGGGGATAGTGAGTTTGAACCTGAAAGAAAGATTCGTTAGCCACTCACCTGGAACAAACATTCTTCCACTGCAGAACAGGGTCCACCCTTCCCAGTCTTTCAGCTCCAGGCAAAGACAGACATATGAAAGGTAGGAACAACCTCCATCATTCTCAGCAATGCAAAGCAAAACAAAGAATACTTTTGAACACCTGTGCATTATTAGGAAAAAAAAAAAAGAAAAAGAGAAAAAACCCCTCCCAACTCTCAGAAAACCATGAAAACCATGTTGGTTTCAGTCTTTTGTCACGATTTCCATAATTTCTACAGACACGTTAACATTGATGCAGGCTGTTCTGTTCTGCAGCCCACCAAAAAATGGAAAGCCGATGGTGCCTTTCCCACTCCCTCAAAGAAATCTCAAATCCGAAATTATTCAATCCTTACTATTCCATCTACAAATAATATTTTGGACCAGTTTGTCCAAATTCAAAATGGATGCTGCCTGATTGTGGAACACCTTTGTCAGATATGTCTTCCATCAACAAGTACATGCACACAGTGATTAAGGCATTCATCCACCTTCTCTTTTGTACGGTGAATAACTGGAGATACTGAAGCCTCCCACACTAAAGCTTACTTTTGCATGATTTTCATGGCCTTACTTTGGACTCACCGAAGCTGGATTACTTTTGATTCCCATCGTTTCATGCGGTGTGGGAATAGAGCCCCTGATCTCTGAACACCCCTGCATCAGCCCTTGATGCAGCTGGATGCAACCTTCTGTTAGAGCTTGAGTGGCAGCAGTACCACTCTCAGGTTCAATCCGAAGAAGTCACCGTTAAAGATACCGGTATCAGCTCTCCCCCACCATGCAAAAATCTGCAGAAATTAAATAAACCAAAGGCAGACTAGATGAACTGTTCTTGTCTCTTGGAAAGATAAATTATGTGGCTTAAAAGAAAAAGATTTATCAAAGAGAAAGAGGAAAATGACCATACTGTAGCTGACAATCCCTTTCTCAAATAGAGAATGGTGAAAGTCTGTGCAAGATCTTAACAACCACAGTACTAGTTGAGACCAAACTAGATCAGTCAGGTCAACTGTCTAGTTCTCTGTTCTGTCTTTAGCACATCATGAGTATGAGAATAAAAGAAACACATAGTATTGCTTCCCTAGGCTATCTTACTCTGCCTGTCTCCAGCAATGTACAGCTCAGTCTGCCAGACTGCTAACAGCATGGGTGACCACATTTCTGTGCCTGAGCCTATACCAAGGCTCTATTTCATTTACTAGTATAGATGGAGACTTCCATTTCTCCCTGTCCTCTTCTGTTGACAGCAAAGGACATCTACTTCCCTTGGACCTGCCTGGGAAGGCCTGCTCTTTACTTTTAGGCCTTGCAACTAGCCTGGCATCTTGCTGGAAAAATTGCCTGGTGTTTGCCTCTGAGCCACATGATGATTCTATTATTAGTCTGTGGTGCATATTCTTGAAGTATAGGGGGACTTTGAAATAGGAATGATGATAATATAGCCAGTGGCAGTGAAGCTAGAAATAGTTTAAAATGCAGATTGAATTCAGTGGTAATAGTGTTAGGGACATGATCATACTAAAGGTATATACTGTCCTAATTCATATTTTTACTCTTATTGGAAATAGTCACATCACCTTGGTAGTCTCCACAAGGAGAGAAGTTAATGGAGCTATCTGACCACTTTGGATGCATCTGAATTTACCAAATAAGACCTGCAAATTATTACAATAGATACAATTGCAAAGTTTCTTACTCTCTGGGAGAAGAGAAGAAATAGAAAGCAGTGATGTGTGGTGTTATGAGCAAAACATCTGAAAACCAAACGTTTTCTTTTCTGGCTGTTTTTATAAACCATTCACACATATGTAGTCACAACACTTTATGGTCTTAAGAGCACTTCTGACTGCTTTTTTCTCAAAGGAGAACTTACAACAACTTAAGCATGCAGCTTTTCATGGATCGTATGCACTATTTTGCTGGAAGCTTAGTAGTTATTCTATTCTATTCTATTCTATTCTATTCTATTCTATTCTATTCTATTCTATTCTATTCTATTCTTAAGGCACCTACCTATTTAACCTATTTTAAAGCTGTGTGATCACTCTAGCAAGAGAGCTATATAAGACATAGGTCATATCATGTATGTAACAAAAACTAGGAGTAGGTCTAGGGATGTAGTTTTATATGCTTATTTTAAGAGTGTGACAGCCCTATGCTCCTTATAGTATCCCATCTCAGAAGGACAGCAGCAGCCTCTGTCCTCTGCTTCTGCTGTGTCCAGTGAGTGGCTACTGAGCCTCATGCACTTCTGATCAGTACAAGTGCCGCTCCTACAACTTGGCTACGTTGTGTGATATGAAATGGGAATGTGATAGCACTGGGGTTACCAGGTAAGTAAAAATTTGGGTATGTAGGGTGATTTAGCCAAAAAAGACTCATAATTGTGTTGAAAATCTTAACTCTTTCTCCCTATGGAAATCTTTAGTACAAGGAGAAACAGTTTACATGGTCTGAAGAAAAGGATTAGCCAGGGGTAGATTACATTAAAAATCATTACAGTCAGTCTTAAAGAGGAATCATTGTCACTGGAAGGTGCTGAGGACTAAAATAAAATCACTGTGAGGTATCAGCAGAAAAAAAAAGTCATATGGGATCAGTTTCCTCCTCGTACAGCTTTCCTCCTCTGAAGGAGCAGCCTGAATGTCTTTTGCAGTTGTGATATCTGCCTGTATTGAATTATATGTGCGAACATGAAAATTACTTAGTGCTTTCCCGAATTTATTGTAAAAAGTGAATTTACTGAGTCACAATAGTCACATTCTGGTGATTTTCCCGCTGTCTTCTTGTGTCCCTGATAAAGAAAGCTTTCAGGGCATAGTTTTCTTCTGGGTATTTCTCAGCTGCTCCAAGATTGTCCTCTGGCCTGGTCATGACACCACAGTTCCTTTCAGGAACCATGTAGTTAAGGATGAACTCCCTGTTGCCAGAGTAGTACATTAATTGTGTATTCTCCCACCCAATCTCCACATCTTAGCCATCAACAGCTTTTACTTCTCAACTCATAACTTGAGATTAATTGCCTCACTCTCCTTCATGCACAGGTATCGGAAGAGTCAAAAAGGGTTGTAAAATAAATGAAAGCAGACTGTATTGTGATTGTACTTGTGCTATACATATACTTTAATTTCAATGAAAGGAAATTCACATCTAGTAATTTCAAACATGCTGAATGTACCACAAATGCTACTTAACTTCAGCTAGCAGTACAAGAGGGCTGGTAGGTTACTCATCTTCTTTTATGGCAGTGAATCCTCAAAGCACACAACTCATTGCAAAAACAAGTCATAAAAGCCTTTCTTTGTATACTTTATACACAAGAAACACCATCACTGTATATTGCTAGATAAATATCATTTCTGTATTTAATGGCTCCATTGGGCATGTTCTTTGCTTCTTAGCTGCTTGGATTAAGGACTGACTGAGGTTTTAGCTCCTGGCTGTGTTAGTTTAAAACAGACTCTTAATTGCCACTTTTAGTAAGTACCTATCTGCACAAATAGTGGCTAGCAGTGGCTAGCTGCGTCAGTGCATGGACTCATGACAGGTATTTGCATGAGTAAGCCTCAGAGTTGTTCGTGCAAAAGCTATTGACGTGTGCGCACTCAACTGCAATACAAAGTTGGGACTTTAACATAAAGTTAGTTTTTACTCATTTTTACTGCTGCTGCTAAGAAATACCTTTTTTTTCAAAGAGCTCAGTAATATCAGTGAACTCCTAAGTGCTAGAGAAGCAACGACCCTTTTCTGTTAAACACAATATGTGGAACTAATCTGTTTAAAATGTTTTAAAAACTAATTATTTGAACATGAACATCTCCTTTACAAGGCTATGAACTTACATCACAGATACTGTCATTTTGCAGAGAATTACTTTTCTTTTTTAAATTTTCTTTTCAACGAAAAAAAACAAAAGACTTTAAAAAATACAGCCAAAAGCACTTCTTATCCACTAAGAACAAAGGGACTCACATTGTCCACAGTTGTTCTTAAAAAGTAATTTAATTTTTAGGGTGTGGAAATTCTAAGCAAGTCTAACTGTATTGCCGATCAGACCTTTGTACAAGCTTGTGGTAAATGTTGAACACCAGCCTCCAGCCACAGCCCTCTAAAACCCTTGTCAGCACAAGGTAGGGAACCCTCAGCAATGTTAAATAGGTCTGTGAAAACTACCATGTGAAGCAGCTGGAGAGAACAGAATGTGTGTAACGATAATGAATCAGTCAGCAAAGAAACCCAAAGAAGGTTAGGAAAGCAACCCTTAATTAACAACATTTCTTATAACTTTGACCATTGTTCTGGTTTGGGTTTGTAGAGTTTATGTGCCTTTTAGAGTCCAGAGAAGGCTTGAAAAGGGAAAGGAAGGGAAAGAGTCACAATTTTCCATCCAAATGCGTATTTTGACTTTTTTGTATGAAGATCCTCAAAACTGTGAATTTGAAAAGTACATTATCCTGATCCACATACAATCAGCATGCACAAATCATTGCACTGCCTGTATTCTGATTTGATAACAGAGCTTTATTTAATTTTGCATCTAATGAAAACCATGGATAGCTAGAAATACTTTGTTAACAATAAAAAGAATTTAACGGCCATTACTAACTCTTGGAATTCTCTTACTACTGGTTAGGAATTTCTCCATAAGAATTACCTATCTTTCTGTCTGTCTATCTGTCTTTCTGTCTATCTGTCTATCTGTCTACCTACTTACCTACCTATTTTTTGGCAATTTTGGAATAGAGTACTCCTGATTCATCTACAGCCATATTGCATAGCTGTGAAAGGAGGACTTCTACACAAGTGCTCTCGCTCTTATACACATAATCCAAGAAGATTTGAGGTAACTCAAGTGTTAATTCCTCCAACTTATGGTTTTGAGGGTTCCTCATAGCACCCTCAAAACAGACCAAATGGACAGATTGCAATAGGGACTGCCTGTGTATGTGGGAATGTTCTGTACCACCACCTGGGAAAGGAGGGCTGAAAAAATCCCAGCTTCATCCTGAGCAGCTCCGTACTTGTAATCTTCTGTAGTGTTACTGTATCATGAGCCAGTGGTTAAACGCCCTGGACCACAAGGAGAAACTGGCATTGATTGAAGTGAGGGACTTACTACACTAGGCAAAGAACAGGGCATGTGTCATAAGCATTGTTGTTGTTGTTGTTATTGTTATTGTTATTAGCCTAACAAATGCTAACTACATCTTAGTTAATTATAGTTCTATGGGTCATGAGAAATAAAATAACAATAACTTAATTATTAGCCTGCAAAATGTATGATTTTGATACTGAATTAACTAGCTGGCATATGTTGGTAAAATCAAATTTAGCTAGCTATTTCTGAAAAAATTCCTATTAATTTTGAGTAAGATAAATAAAAAGAAAAACATTTTACTTTCAATAGATTCTTTATGCAGTATAAATGGCAAAAATGTACACTGACTAGGTGACTTATTCCTTGGTACCACTCACAGTTAAGTTCAAGCAGTATAAGATGACAAACAGCCTACAGTAAGACGAGTTGAAGATATATTAATGTAGAAGATAGAAAATGAGAAATGGCAGAGCTGCTTTTGGAGTGGAGGAGGAAAAGACTTACTATAAAAGATTTACAAAGTAAGTATTGGCAAAGTATTATCAAAAATAATCAATCACCTTTAAAAACAGATGTTTTCTTCCCTTGGACATCAGCCAATGACCAGGGCAAGTATGGACTCCTCAGAAGAATTAAACCTGCTAATGTCTACAGTATTTATTATGCATATTATTACAAAACGTTCCTTCATAATGTAACAATTTCCTGAAATACTTCCTATAATTACAGTTTGTGTTAGAGAAGTTTATCTTATAAAGCCAAAAGATAAGGACTATTTCGGCTAAATGGAACATTTTATGAATGGTGGAGGGTTTAATCTTATCTCCCTCTTCCAAGTGCTGTTGGAATTCAGCTGTCAAAATGAAGGGGCCTCACTTTCGTCTTTCCTTACCTTCCAACCTCAAACTATATGTGAACTCCCCACTTTAACACAATAGTAAAATAAGCTTTCTGCTTATACAGCTCTTTTAGTTTTAAAGTCTCTAGTACCAGCAAAATTTCTCTGGAGTAAATGCAAACTACCTTTACAGAAGGAAAGCTTAGTAAAGGGTAGCTGCTAAGGAAGCACACAGGCAGTAAACTACAATACTGTGTAGAAAGCTCGTATTTACATTTTGCATATGAGTGGACATTCATATATCCCTTAGGCTCATAATTTCATCATATTTCCACTTGTATTCTCTTGGAATGATGAGTACTTGGGAGATATTAGCTGGAAAGCTATCAGGGGAATTCTGTGATTTTTTGATGGACTGCTCTGCAGCAGTTCTGGATAGGAAGAAAATGCCTTGTGGTTTGTCCATGCCTTGTTCTACATAAGTCTGAGGCTCCCACTGGATGGTCTTACATTTTGATGGGAAGAATGTGACAGTTTATTCAAAGATTGTGAAATCTCATAGCCTGATCAGGCAGGTGCCACTCATACAGCGCATAAAATTCATGTCTGGGTCCAGAAAATGCCACTCATGGAACTTCTTCATGGCACTGTAAATCCAGAGAGATGTCATAACTTTTCTGACAGAAGTGATTTTCCTTCATTTATACAGTCCCACAGACTTTGCACAATAATTGAGTGTTAACCATTTTGTTTCTATAGTAATAGCTGACTTTGGGTCTGGCTTCCTCACTGTCTGGGAACTTGAGCTGAACAAAGGCATATATGTATTTGTTGTTTCCATATTATGATAGAGGGTAAGGATGATTTTTATTATGATAGATCCTCTGCTGAATTTTTCCAGATGAATCTTTTGTTTGGTAATTTGTAGAAACCTGTCTTGGAGCACTTGCTGGCAGCAGGAATCACCATATTTGCACAGATAGTCCATGCAGGTGCTGAGGGAATGATCTCTTCCTTGAGGTTCCTAGATAACACAGGATATGTATGCTGATGATCAGTCAGTTGTGATGTTCATAGCAGGGCTGTCTGTTGGTTAGCTAAAATGTCTTTTCATTGGTTAGCTGGTCTGCATTTTCAGCCTTGCTTGTGGACACGGCTGATGAGGTTAAAGGCAATCCCGCAACTATGGTTCTACTGGTACAAAATATTTCCTCAGAGAACTCAAGTCCAAACTGAGGAAAACTAAACAATATAATAGAATAAAATATAAAAACTAAACAATATAATAGAATACAAATATAAAATATATATTAAAGGAACTTGGAAAATTTCCTTCCAAATGTAACCATAATCCATGTATCCTTGTTAATCGTATTGAGGAATTACTGGGGATCCAGGATTACTGTACCATTGTTTCTTGGACAGTTTGATGCAAGTATTTAGCAGGTATCTGTAAGAATATGTGGTATGGACTACTATCCATTAATATTGCTTCATTCATAATGAATGGCTTACTTATTATATCTGTTACAAACACATTCCCAAAAGACCAGCTTAGACTTTTATTCATTGGGAAATGAAAAATTTATTAAAGAGTTAATTTTACTTCACCCGTCAGCACAATATTGTGACTGATGACAGAGCAGGTACCAAAAATTACTTATTTAATTTCATTTATTGTAGAATTAAAGATTATTCTGTTTATGCACTTCTTATGCTTATACTTAAAGACTTCTAAAATAAGTGGTAAATGTTAGTTAAATAATCCCATGCTTGAAAGTAACTGCATGAGAAAAAATAAAATAAATCAATTACTCCTTTATAGAACTGCATACCGATTATAGAAAAAATAATGTCTTGTTTATTTTCTATCAAAAGTCAGAAAGAAAAAAGGCAATTTTGTGATGCTGCCTGCTGTCAAGGCAAGAGCTCTTGAGGGCCAGATTTTATGGTTTTGTCCAGACTGATCAAATAGCTTGGTATACAGTTGCTGCATGCTTGATGAGAGAGGGAGAAAGGTTTCCCTTCAGATATCCGCAAAAGAGAGGAATATTTATCTAGAAGCATCTGCTGATGCAATGACTACAGCACTGCCAAATACAGAAAATAAGACTGGGAGAGATCCTGATGCTGAAGGCACTGAGATACATGTTAGGGGCTTCTCTAGTGTGGTCTTAAGGGACTGAAGTATTCCACAGCTACGTCAGGCACTTTGCTCAAGTGCTTCCTTTTCTTGCCTTTTCCTAACATCTGAATCTTACCTTTCTTGCTGCAGTTTAAGCTCATAACTTCTTGCCATCTCCACCAAGGGCTTGGAGAGAACTACACATGCAAATCAACTTAAGGTTTCTCAGTGTTTCCTTACACAATACCTTTTCAACCCTTCTGAGCATTCTGACTGTCCTTTAGATCGTCTCCAGCTGGTGGTCTATACACCTCTCATTTTGCAGTTCCTCAGTGAGATGACACGTGACCAATGCAGCAATATAGGAATGATTTCTTCTTTATTTTCCGTTCGTTCTGCAAATCTTTGCAGATAAGTGCATTTGTTTTGAAGGATTGCTAGGTCAGTCACTCTCTATAGCTTTGAAATGGAAGCTTCTTAAGTGAGGATGGCTTCATCTCACTTAAGTTTTACAGTGTTAAAGATCTATAGCTTAAACTAGTTGTCTAGGATCCCTGTTGAGTCATTGTAAATAAAGCCTCTGACAAAGAGAGAAAATCCTAAGTCTCTAGTTTTTCATAACTGCTTCCCAACTAAGCTGAATTTTGGCTAGACTACTCGAGGGCTAGTTCTACTGAAACAGTACTTTTGCAGCAACATTTATCATTACTTGGATCTGTGGATTATAAGGTAGGTGGAAACTTGGCTGGACCACCAGGCTCAGTGGCTTGTGATCAGCAGTACAAAGCATGGCTGGCAGCCTGTCATTAGTCAGTGAAGGGCCAATTGGAGCCAATACTAATTTAATATGTTTATTAATGACCTGATAGATGGGATAGAAAACACTCACAGCAAATTTGCAGGTGATACAAAATTAAGGGAGCAGTCAATAAGGTGGAGGGCAGGGCTACTATTCAGAGACACCTCAGCAGACTGGAGAAATGGGCTGACTGAAGCCTCACGAAGTTCAACGAAGTAAAATGCCAAATCCTGTCTTTTGGGAAGAAAAATCCCATGCACCAGTACAGCCTGTGGTCTGACTCACCAGAAAGTAGTTTTGCAGGAAAGGAATTTGGGATCCTGGTGCACAAAAAGGCAACAGCCTTCTGGAGAATACAAGCAAGAGTGCAGCCACCAGGTTGAAGGAAATCAGTCTTCCTCTCTGATCAGCACTTGTGAGAACATATCTGGAGCACTGTGTCCATACATCTCAGTGGATTTTTTTTCCTCTGGAAGGGGTAGATTATTAAGAGATGGGGAAGAATGGCCCATATTACCTCCAAACAGCAGATTTTGGCAGAACATACAGATTAAAAAATATTATTGCATACCATGAAAGTTATTGCTGATGTGGTAATGACTAACTCACATTTCACTCGCTTTCTACCTTTATTTTCTTCACAAAAAGTACAAAAACTAATTTCTCAACAGATTTGGATATAGATTAAGAATTAATGCTTCATTTGAATACCCACTCATAGTGCAGAAGGGTTATCATGCTGTAAATATATTGTATGCATTACTATGTAAGTAATACCTAACAACTTGGGTCACTGACTGTCTTCTTCTGGATTCTATGTTATGGGTTTTAGAACTTAATGTTATCAATTGCCCTCAGTAGTATTTATTGGATAGCTATTTTGATATAGTTCCCATACTTAGAACTTGAGTAGGAGGCTTAGACATTTCTCTGTCCTGTTGAACAAAGTATTTTTTAATTTTCTTTAATTTCTTGAATTTAGATTTTTTAATTATATTTTGCAGAGAAGGAAAGTTCAGATCATTATCCAGTCATTTGTGTAGCATTTGGCATTACTGTATAGTCCTTTTTGCCTTGTCTTTGAGAAATCTTCCTTCATTGTGATTTTGATGAGAAAACCTAATCATGTTGTGGAATTCCACATGCAAGTTACTCAGAGTTTAGCGCGGTTGGAAAGAAGACATTTGCAAATATAGTGATTGATACACATGCACAAAGCAGCTGTTATACATCTTTCTGAATGAAACATTTACAGAAATTTGCTTTTTGCCAGAATGCTCATATAAACCATGCATCATATTAAGCATATTCAAGATCCAACTCTACTCATTAACAAGGAACAGATCTACTATGAGATTCTGCAGGAGTATAACTCAGTTCTACCTTGCTATTTATGAAGCCAAACCACATTGAAATCATAGGGCCCAACAAAGGTCTTCTGAACAGAGCCAGGCTGGTTAATGATGCTGCGAATTCTGAGAGAATTAGGTTCCATCCATAAATTTTGGCATTTTCCAAAAAAATCTTAATCAGGATCTTTTTTGGTGACAGAGCATAAATGCCTCACTTGCTACTATACTTGTAATAAATCAATCAGCAGAGACAGTTATTGAAATAATTGTGTCACACAAAAATATATTCCAACTGCCTGTTGTATTTTGGCTGGCCACACAGCGCTAGTGAGATTAAAAAGGTTTGATACAGACATAATCATGGAGCACAACCATAAAAGATAACTCACATTATCGGCTGGGATTTGTAGGTTATACATCCTACATTTTCTGGATACAGAGTTGTTATTCAACAGGTCAGATGAATCACATTCTAAAATTGCCTTGGAGCTACTCACCTCAAAAAGCTCATGAGCGCCCTGCAGCTCTGATGCAGATATTTCCCTTGTAGGTAAATGAGGTTAAGACTACAAGAACATAGGACAATGACTCCATACTTGATCAGAATAAAGGCCTGTCTAGGCTTGCACACTATCTGCAGCTGTGACTAATAAAATCTGCAAGGGGAATATTAGTACAGAGCAAATATATTCTGATACTATAGTATACAGTATGCATCTTTTCTCACTTTCTCACCTCTGTATTAGAAGGGAAGAATGTAAGCACTGAATAAATATATAGAGATACTTCCCCTAAATAGTCTTCTAGCATTTGATTAACTGTGGCCCTGCAACTTACTGAGTCATAAGGGTGAGTCCCTTGTATTTCAAAGTCTTTGATGGATTTTTCTGCAGTGAATTTGTATAAATTTATTCAACTCACGTAAAGTTTTAGCAACGTTAGGTGAGATACATCCTGCCGTAGTTGACCACTACACATATAGCAGATTATGCTGAATGCTAAGATTTTTCCCTGCATATCTGCTGTGTGTTTTAATGAAATACATATTCCAATTTTTAGAACTTGGTTCTTACTGTGATTAGATAAAAGATACCTGTTTGTATTTGGCAACATAAAAATACATGGGCCTGAGGCAAAGTCAGAGTAAAAGGAGAATAGTTGTAGAAGTCATTACAGAGGACACAGTCTACATGCTCTTGAATTAAATTAAAAATGGGTTTAGCCCTGGGAAAAAAAAAATCACTCATTTGTCTAATGTAGCAAATAAACTTTGCAGATGGTTCTAACTTCAGGAAAGGCATCTAGACAAATAAGGCATAACTCACAATTTTCCCTATTTTATTCAATTTCTTACTTCGTGTCAGGAAAGATTGCAAATGAGTAACTGATGCCATTAGAAAAACACGTTATTGACTCCTTTAACTTCCACTTGTAAAAAAAATTTGCTGAAAAAACCCCTCTAATGTGTTTTTTTAATATTTAGAACCTTTTGAAAGATTTTGACCTAGTTAATAAAGTCTTAATCTTTTAAAATTTATTGCCAGCTTGTTAAGAATTTTGGGAAGTAATATTTCAATCTTTATATACTATAAATTCATTTAACAATGTAGAGGCATTCATTCCTCTATGTACTTGTTTTGGCTAGGATAGATTTAATGTTCTTCATAGTAGCTTGTATGGTGCTATGGTTTGGATTTGTGACCAAAACATTGTTGATAAAACACCAATGTTTTAGTTATTGCTGAACAGTGCTTACACAGCATCGAGGCCTCATGCTGCCCTGCCAGCGAGGAGGCTGGGAGTGCACAACAAGCTGGGAAGGGACACAGCCAGGACAGCTGACCCAAACCGACCAAAGGGGTATTCCGTGCCATATGATGTCGTGCTCAGCAATAAAAGCTAGTGGAAAGAAGGAGGAAGGGAAGACGTTTGGGGTTATGGTGTTTGTCTTCCCAAGTAACTGTTGTTATGTATGATGAAGCCCTGCTTTCCTGGAAGCATCTGCCTGCTGATAGGAAGTTGTGAATGAATTCCGTGTTTTGTTTTGTTTGTGTGAAGAGCTTTGCTTTACCTTTTAAACTGTCTTTATCTCAACCCACATGTTTTCTCATTTTTACCCTTCCAATTTTCTCCCCTACCCCGCCGGGGGGAGTGAGGGAGCAGCCGTGTGGGGCTGAGCTACCTACCAGGGCTAAAATGCAACATTCTGTCATCTGTTACAGATTCCCTGCCAAATGTATTTGGAAAATAATTTTAAGGTGTACTTAAACTCTGTACTGGTATGGGCATGGCTAAAGGGCTATAGGATTGCTATGACTGACAGGTAGTACTGGCCTGCCACTTTTGTGCTATAGTATTTCTTAAAACAAAGAATTACTAACATAAAGCTGCTTATTAAAGGTCTTGTGTAAAGTATGTGACTTGGGTCAGAAAATCAAAGAAAATGATTTCTCTTCAGATTGTGGAAGACATACTTGGCATATTGTTAACTTGATTTAGTCCCAGAAATACAGGCATCCTTCCCTAAATCTCTGATGAATCACCTGAAGACACCTACCTCTCTTCGTTGTGTCTGCTTAGCTTGGACTGGAAACCTAAATTTGGAGGCTGAATTTAAATAAAAATAAATTGTACTTATAATGCTTAGAATTAAGCCCCTTAATTTAGATAAGAGCTGGGGACACCTTCAAAGTAATTTCTATTCCTTCGGTCTCTGACCAGCAAAATAGAAAAAAATATGTACTGAATAAAGTGTAGACATATTGCAAAGTACTGAATTCTGCTGCTGTTGCATATCCAGAAGGTACTTTGTATTTTAACTTGCTCATATTTATCTCTGCTTCTTATGCATTGTAGAGGTTTGTAAAATAAATCTTAAGACAGCTAAATAACCCCTAAAATCCATATTTGGGTGGCTTTCCACTTTTCCCCTATCTTTACATTCCCACAAATGATAAACACAGAAATTATTTGCTGCAACAGAAATTTTTCAGTCTAGAGAGGAGAGTTTGTGGAGCTTAAGATTATAACATTTCAGTCAAACTGTGATTGAGAAGTTACCTATCAGAGTGTGAATCAGATGCGGTATTGTAATCCTATACTCTGAAGAGATTCCTGTGATATTCTAAGTGGTAACTGTGGAGGTGAACATTTTCCATCACCGGAGGAACGATATGCAGTATGCTCAGAGTTTTAAATTGTGTTAGAATCTACAATCCTTTGAAATAAATGGAAAATACCCCATTGACTACAGTAGTGACTTCAATGCAGCATGTTGATCGTAGCATAACCTCAGAAAAAAAAGTTTTTCCACATGTGGTTAACATCAGGATTGTTGTTCTAGATCTGTGACAACAGCTGTGTTACCAATCATGTTATAGCTCATTATTGCCCAAACAAGGAAGAAACCAAAAGAAAAGTAAGGAAGTTTTCACTTGAAACATTTTTCCATCACTTCAGCATAAAATTTCCTAAATATTAATAGTGCTCTTTTCTCCCAAGACTGATTATAAGAAGGAAACTTTATCTTCATTCCACAGGCCAAGAAGTGAGTTAAAGCTGTATATTTAAGAGTGAATTGTCTAAAAAGATAAAACAGTTTTGTGGACACTTTCATATAATCTAAGAAGGGCAATTCATCCAAAGCCATAAAGACATAAGATATGGAAGTAACAACAGGAAAATACCAGTTCTGGGGTACAAGAAGTTTTAAAAAACTGTAGGACATGTAACCTGATGCTGTTTTTCACGTAAATTATCTGGAATATAAATGTTTAAGAAAATACAGAGCCTTTCTCACACACATCTAGCATCATAATTTCCATAGAATCTTCAGGAGTTAACTATTTACATCCTTTTCAAAGGTTAGGATCACAAGCTTATGAAAAGGATATTAACAAGTTGCTAAGTATTTGAGGATATGCCTGTACTACGGGCAAGTAATTCTGCTGAAGCATTTGATACTATCAGAGAGTGCTATGGAACAGATAGACCATTTCTTTCACCTAATATAAGATTTTTTGTGAACTACAATATCAGTGATATACTTACTATTAGCTGCTATTAAGATAGTCCCTGTACATTGGCTAGACGATGTCAGTCTAAACTAATATCCTTTTTCAATAACTATGCATAGACAGAGGCAATACAATGAACCTACACTATCGGGTTTTAAGCAAAGGCAAATTCTGATTTGAGATGGAGTAGAAGGGGATTAATACTAAAATTGAAAGACAGATAACAATGGCTACAGAGAATCATGAACAAGAGTTATTAGGGTCAAAAGCAATCAAATGAGTGGTTCAGGAAATGGTGTTAGGATCAGTTTTGTATAATGGTATCATGGTTTTATCCAAAATAATTGTATGGACGTTTAGTGTACTTCCAGGTCATGCAAATTATTGTTAACATAGGAAAGGATCAGATTATCATACAAATAGATGTAGATAATCTCGTGGATTAGTGTAATAGAAATGAGATAACACTTTGGTGTAGAAATTGTTAAGTCTTTCTGCCTGGGAGTCAGGGAAGAGAGGATATGTTCTGTCTACCCATATTCTGACAATAAGAATTTAGACTGGAATAAGTATAGCAAAGATACTTCTGTGCATTAAAATATTAAAGGCATAAAAGAAACACTCCATTACCCCCAATGCACACTAGATTGTGATAAACTATATACAACATATATTATTTCTTAATGTATATCATGCATATCTGAGCATTTGCTTCCCATGTGTTTAGATCAACAAAGCTGCTAAGCAAGAACAGTAAAAGAGTCGCCTAGATAAGCAGTATCCTAACAGGAACTTAAACACAGTTGCCATATTTATGTCTTTGAGTGCAAGATTCCTCTGTTCCACCCCTAAGGCAGAACTGCTTTGCCAAGTCAAAGAAAAGAGATCAAAGAGCACTAAAGCGTTAGAGAACTCCCTGGGACTAGCAAAGGGTAGAGTTAGACAAATGGCCAAAAGCTGCCCAAAATATGCTAGTGTAGGAAAGAAGATTACAGTGTACACTTCAATGGACTCTTCTGGACTTCAGTTAATATCTCTGCGAAGGACCGGACTCAGCCTTTGGGGTCACTTCAGTTCCTCAGAGGGATGTAGCATTTGCACCATTAAATACAGTAAACCAGAGCATTAAATTAAAACTTGGGTATATTTTCAACTATTCTGTATGTGACTGACATGCAACTTTTGGTGTTGAGGCTATTGCATGTAATATGTATGGAAAGTAAGCCAGAAAATCAGAGAGTCTGAAATCATTATACATGAAGGTTATCTAGTGAGAAGAAAGAAATAGGCAATCATTTTCATTGGCATGTGTTACTATATAGCCTGGAGATGGTGCTGCCAGCCATTTGGAGAATAACTGTTTTCTTCTGTAAGTATATAGAGTTTTAATATTGCCTTAGGGATTTTTAAAGTATTATTGTTAATTCAGTTTTCATTTGCCAGGTATATCTTAAATAGGTGCCAAGAGGCAGATACGGTTGTTTGGAATATCATAGGTAGGTACTTCAGGAAGAAAAGGATTTTTAAAAGGGCATTCATTTTGATGGCTGTGATTATTATGACTGCCTCATAGCAAAAGCAGACATTACCCTCTCTCTGAATCATTTATGAGTTTTATTCTTTGTGAAGAGGGAGTCTTTTTATCTATTGTTTATCTATTTAAACCAATGGAAACTCCTGATTTTATTTACAATGAAATAAATTTTTGAAGTCTGTGTTCTAATGATTAGATGTTACGATATGATCCGTGTGGTATTTATCTACTTACCACCAGTGGCTAATCCTGTATCACCTTAAAAACACAGAGCACTGATTTTTAGGAATGTAAAATACGATATTGTTTGCAAGTTATAAACATCATTTGCTACTGTCCTTCTTAGTTGCATCAGAATCTTAATTTCTTTCATGATATCCATGACAGTCACTGTTAATACAAGCAATTGTAAGATATTCTCCTAGATTCAAGTCATTCACCCATACCTTAAAAGCAAAGAGGCAAAGTCCATATCTCTGATCCAAGAAAAGGATGATAGGAAGATTACATTAGTTGTGACTCATGATTTTGAATTGCTTTTAAACTGCATGCAAGAAGTTGTTAATATAAACACTGCTACTGTTAAATATAACTTAAAATGATTAACTTTGGTTCCTTAGTTTCTACTAGGATGATTCCTTAGTTTCTACTAGGATTTCTCACTCATAAGAAACAACATTATTGCTTCAAGAGCAATAGGTAAGACTGTGTTAAATGTAATTTTAAACTTTTCATCTTCTGTAACAAAAGTTTTGCTGCCCGTCTTAAAGATTTGAAAAGAAAATAAAAGCTTTCCATAAATCATGAAGAGGTAGTATAGCATTGTGCTGCACCATGCAGCAAGGCTGGGTTTTTTGCCTTCAGTGTATCTGAAGTGAGTACCTTCAGAGGTGCTCAGCACTTGCAGCTGCGACTGACATCTACTCAATCAAATTGATTTATTTTATTTATTATTTATTCTATATAAAACAATTACAAATATTAGGATCACAAAATCAAGCACTCAAAAATAAGGTAATGAAGTAATGTCTGGATTAAAGTTGTCTGTGCAACCTTACTCTAGGTAGATAATAGTAGTAACAAATGAAGTTGTTAAAGACAGATATTGCAGTTTTCATCTGCCAGAGAGACCACGATTCTGGTCTTGGTCCTTCCACAGATGTAGTTTCATGTTTATGGCCAACAAACCTTTTAAAATGTGACCTTCACAGTTGTCTACTTGATCCATCTTTCCAAAATGATAAACACTCAGAAAGGTGGTTGCAAATCAGGAAATGTATGTTACATAATGCTAAACACACCACAAACCCCAAGTTTTCCATTCGTTGCCCAAATTGTCCATATGCTGCTGATTTGTGAGTGCTATGGTCCTATGACCAAGCTGCAAGAGCCAGATAGTATCATCCAGTACCCCATTGTATCGACGTGCAAAGCCACTAATGTCCGTTAAACAGCTCCATATTGCAGCAATGAACAGCAGATAAGGTAAATTAATAATTCAGTTTGCACTGTACGTCTGACTAATGTTCAGGGAAGGTTGGGTGAGGTCATGTTTTACACTAAGAGGAAAATAAAACACCTGTTGGAAAAGGGAGCCGTACCCAGGAAGGAAGAAGGGATCCTGTGGAAAGGGGAAAAGGGAAGCTGAATACTTAAAAGGCAATCTTAACATCTAAACATGACAGGTATGTACACATGTTTATGCACAGTGAATGTGCTAATTAATTTTTCCTGTGTAATCTTAATTACAGCTTTTCTAGACTTTGTTCATTTGTTCTTCTGATGCTACCTTTTTTTCTGACCTGTGTCTTTCTTTTCAAAAGAGAGCATATATCAATAGGATATCACACTGGTGATTGATTAGCAGCAGTGGAACCCAAAGCTATGTCTTACTGGGAAATGAGTGTGGGTCCGCTTTGCAGAGCAGACATTAAAAAGCTGATGTCCACTGCAGCCATTTTTGTGGAGATTTACTTCAGACTAGCTCTCATCTGGTCCCATGGATTGGCTGCCATTAGTGAAAGGAACAGACTCAGGATGCATCTCTTGGTTTAATTCCACCCAAAAGGAGACCAGTTTGCAACACTCCCCAAAGATAATCATCCTACAGGAAGTGGGGGTTATTGGGAGACTTATTTCAAAAGCCCACATCCAAACAGTTAAATATTATTGTGAAGCCAGCCTTTATACTAGCTACACATCCTTACTTTTAGAGCTACCAGAGCGACTGTTAACAATACTTTACTGTCAGCTTCTCTGTGGGCACACAAAGCAACAGATGTCACAGGTACAGGCAGAGAGCCAAGGACTGGTGAGACTTGAATTAATTTGGTTCTGTTCTAGGCGCCGAAGAAGAAGGCGTTTAACTGAGCGCAGACTCTTCAGCCAGTTTTCTTCCAAGCCTGTCTCAGTCCTCTCCTTTTCAATGGCAGGGTTTCCCCTGCCACCTTCTCTAACGGAGTTCCAGCATGCACTTCATCTCATTTCAGTTTCACTGTTCTTGCTCAGCTACATCCTTACTCCTTCCACCTACAGGGAGAAGTAGCTCTTGTCTTCCTCCTGCATCCTCATCCAATCTTTCTTCTTGCTTGCCTCATCTCTGCAGTTCCTGAGCCAAGATTTTTCATTAATGTCACAGAAACAGATGGTTTCTGATGATCATGCAGGATACAACTAAACTATTTCTAAAACTTACTTTTTCCCTTTTTAAAAAGAGAATAAAACCTCACAGCTAAATTAGCAATGCCTAGTATTTTCAACACAGAATGGCAGACTGAGGAAATGTTTTTAAACAAGAGGCACGTTTAACATAAATAATGTAATGAGTTTGATATTGATAAAGATTCTATGCTTGCAAAATATATGTGTTAAAATTATTATGTTAGTTATCAATTTCAAATAATTTCTTTTCGTGTCATGACCCTGAAGAAGAGAATGGCCAGAGTGGCTCTTGAGCTTGTGTGGAATTGAAATTGTGAAAATTTCAATACTTTAAGTTACTTATGTTGAAGTTCTACTGATGTATATGATTGAATCCAGCCCACGAACAATGTCATAGAAAGCATTGATGGTATCTTAGAAGATGAGAGGCACTAATGACAAACAATATTCATTCTGATGGCAGGGAAATTGTCTGCAGAAGTAAGAGAAATGGCTTTAAAATGGCTTAGAGCCCAGCTCTGTTAGACATTGAAGAGAATTTTTTGGAGGCCCACTGAACTAAACGGACCGAATTCAGTTATCATTTGCATTGGTTTGTGGCCAACACAGTTTCACTGAAGTCATTGTAGTTATTCTGGCTTCTAACTGGTGTGAATGAGAATAGAATTTGGCTAGCAGAGCAGTACTGCTGTGAAGCTCCTGCAACAGAAATTGGGAGGAGATCCATATGATTAATGCAAACTTGACACAAAAAAATAGAGTAAGGTCAACAGATATCAATTTCCCCACACTGAAAGAGCTGAGAGTACCTGTAATTAGTAGAATTCATATACCTACTGAAAATAATTAATACTCCATTCTGTTCTAGCTGCTTTTCATACGATGCTATCCTGCAACTGAAATCTTTTAAATAACACATACATTTGTAATGTTCATCTCTTACAAACTTAAATTAAAAAAAAAAATCTGGCTCACTATGTTCATTTTCTAACTGAAGCAAGTTTGTTTCTATGCAATCTTTGTCTTACTACTTCTGCATCTAAGGAAACATTCTGTACACATTGGGAAATCAGATCCAAATGCAGACCATAGCCCATATTGTTTTGCTGCAACTTGACTTGGAATCATTATGCAAATTATGGTGCTCATTCCAGCAGAAAGAAATTACTCAAAAACCTTGAATAAAAAGTTTTTCTTTTGGAAAGTTAACTGTATTAAAGTCAAAATTGTAGATGTGAAAACAGTCAATTTTGAGTACTTTCTCCAATAAGGAGTATGATGCACAGGGATGTATTTGCACCTGAAGAAGATTTCATAGGAAACAACTGAATGTAGTGAAATCTAGCTAACCATACTAAAGAAAGGGATACATCTCAGGTGCTGAGCCTTGATGTCTGGTGGTGTTGGCACCAATCATGCTTAGCAATGTACCTTCTCCTAAAATTCAGCATCTACTCAACTGACTGTAAGTATGTTATGTCCGGATCTTATTAGTTAAAAAACTTAAATTAGAAAGGAGCATCAGAATAATTTATTGAATATTAGTCTTGTGTTAATTTTGAAAGACAGTGAAAGTCATCCTTTGTCTGAAGACAAGACATTCCTGTGTGGAATAATCACTGTTTCTTACATGGATAGAAAAATAGTCATTCATTTAGACAATGGGAGACAAAAGGTGAGAGATTCATGACATGGATACTAGAGCATGGGGACACCATGTAATGATGGTGAAATCTCTAAGTCTGTTAGATTTGAGACTGGTTCACCCTTTTCCTGTTTGCAAATATTTCTACTGTGTTTTCCCTTTTTCCTCCTTTATTCTATGTTTTCAGATGGTTCTGAAGTAAACTGATGTTGAACCTACCAGCACTGGACTTACATGCTTATAATGGCTGTTACATTCCATAAATCGCTATTGTAGATCTGCCCCTCACAATACCTGAATGAGAATCTCTTGAGAGATACAGATTAAAAATGGAATAAATCTACTTCATTATGTGAGTTGAGAAAAATAGTGAGAGTCATTAATATGGAGAGTGAATTAATAAAGAATGAGCTATTGGCAGTCAGACTATAAGACACCTGTGATGTGTTAACCCCAGTAGGCAGTTAAGCACCACCCAGTCCCTCGCTCATTCCCCCCGCCCCCTGGAATGGGGGAGACAATTGGAAGGGCAAAAGAGAGAAAACTCTTTGGTTGAGATAAAGACAGGTTAATAAGTGAAGGGGGGAAAAAAGCCACAATGCAAAAAACCCCACTGAGTTATGCAGAAGCAATCACTCACCACGGTCAGACCAATGCCCAGATAGTTGTCAAGCAATGGCAGCTTTGGGAAAACTGCCACCCAAGTTTTACTGCTCAGCATGATGCTATATAGCGAGAAATAACTCTTTGGCCATTTCAGGTCAGCCGTCCTGGCTGTGTCCCCTCCCAGCCTATTCACTGGCGTGACAGAGTGAGTGTCCTGATTTTGGCTGAGAGAGAGTTAATTGTCTTCCTAGTAGCTGGTACAGCGCTGTGTTTTGGGTTTAGGATGAGAAGAATGTTGATAACACCCTGATGTTTTCAGTTGTTGCTCAGTCGTGTTTAGACCAATTCAAGGACTTTTCAGCTTCTCCTGCCCAGCCAGCCAGAAGGCTGGAGGGGCACAGGAAAGGTGGGAAGGGAGACAGCCAGGACAGCTGACCCAAACTGGCCACTGGGGTATTCCATACCATGGGACGTCATGCCCCGTATATAAACTGGGGGAGTTGGCCAGGGGAGGAGTGCTGCTCAGACATCAGTTGGCAAGTGGTGAGCGATTGCATTATGCATCACTTGTCTTGTGTATTTCAATCCTTTTATTATTGTTGTCACTTTATTGTTGTTATTAGTGTCATTGTTAGTTTTTTTCCTTTCTGTTCTACTAAACTGTTCTTATCTCAGCCCACGAGTTTTACCTTTTTCTGATTCTCTCCCCCATCCCACTGGGTGTTGGGGAAGTGAGTGAGCAGCTGCATGGTGCTGAGTTGCTGGCTGGGGTTAAACCACAACAGTGAGAAACAGAGAAGTTGTTGATGTTGCGTAAGCACTGTTCAGCAGTAGCTAAAAGATTGGAGTGTTATCAACACTGTCTTGGTTACCAGTCTAAAACATAGAAGAATATGGGCTGCTATGAAGAAAATTAAATCCATCCAAACCCAGTACAACAGTCCAAAAGTCATGTCTGGCTTGGGAAGTCCTGACATTTTTCACTGTTGGAAGCTGGATGCTTATATCTTCTCTCATTTTCCATTTCTTATGTATTTTCTAAGAACCTGTTGCTTATTGTTGAAGAGAGAAGACTAGGACAGATGAACTTTGGATCTCCTTCCAGTGGGACCATTCTTCAGATAGACATACTGTCCTGGTTTCAGCTGGGATGGAGTTAATTGTCTTCCTAGTAGCTGGTACAAGCGCTGTGTTTTGGGTTTAGGATGACAAGAATGTTGATAACACCCTGATGTTTTCGGCTGTTGCTCAGTCGTGTTTAGACTAAGTCAAGGACTTTTCAGCTTC
>JAVKLA010000027.1:37554584-37581316 GCA_034782735.1 Sagittarius serpentarius | reverse complement strand
GCACAGGAAAGGTGGGAGGGGAGACAGCCGGAACAGCAGACCCAAATTGGCCAGCGGGGTATTCCATACCATGGGACATCGTGCCTGGTTTAGGTGGGAAGAGGAGGAGCGTGACCCGGGCATCATTTGGCAAGTGGTGAGCAATTGCACTGTGCATCACTTGTGTATTCCAATCCTTTTATTATTACTGTAATTTTCTTGTTGTTATTAGTGTCTTTGTTAGTTTCCTCCTTTCTGTAAACTGTTCTTATCTCAACCCACGAGCTTTACTTTATTTTTCCGATGCTCTCCCCCATCCCACTGGGTGGGGGGACAGTGAGTGAGCAGCTGCGTTGTGCTGAGTTGCTGGCTGGGGTTAAACCACGACACATATATATACAGCTTATGTACTTGATTGGGACCACATGGTGGTTAAGAATCTGTAGGACAATGTATTTCAAGCTGGTATTAGCATAAAATTAACTGCTGGACTAATTCGACCATGGTTTAGCTTGTTTCAACTATCCTTTTATTTCTCTCGTAATATTCTACAGCACCATAATCTAAGATAACTCACAATATTTTCAGCTTCTGTCTTTGTAAAACAATGATATTTATGCATATACACTCTCCTGGTAATTATACTGGGCATTTTGAGTTCTGTTTTTTAAAAAGGCAGAGTATATTCTTATTGATGTAAAAGATAAATATTTCATCACTAAAATATCTACTATAAACAAGAAAATATGGATGCAGGCAGGCTACATACAACACAAAAAAGCATCACTTGTGATGATATAATCTATTTATTGTGTTGAAAAAAAAATCCACATGGCAATAAACAGAGACCTGTCAGAGTTTGTAGCTGACTGGCCCCTTACCAGCCCAGTGGCTTTGTACATATTTATCAACAAGAATGAAGTCCTCTTCCCTTCCTAATACAGACAACATGATGGCATGTTAGACAAAGACCTAGCAGCGGTACAGTAGTATGATAAAGGACTGATTGATGTTCTCTTATTTCTTCATTTACCTACCTTTCTGTCTTCAGTGTAAATACTGCCATCTGAGAAAGAGATACCATATACTCCAGAGTTTTTCAATCAATCTTACCGTTCTTCAGCCTCATTAAATCACTCAGTTCACTGCTGTGAAAATGATTTGAATGTCTCTATTTGTTAACATCTATGATACCCTGACTGTGTAGGGAAACAGTTTCATTTTACTACAAACTGGTAGCTACTGTAGACTTCATTAATTTAAAACAAATCAGGTGTGAAGGTTATTTATGGCTTGGCAGATTGAACACATTTTGAAAGGTTTCTCAGAGTGCCTTATTTTGCAACCAAATTGTACTCACCAAAATGCTTTTGGATAGTTCAATTTTATTTGATTTTTTTTTTTTTTTGGCCAAGAAATTATGTAAACTTATCCTCACAAACAAGATCTTTGTTTAAAAACAAGTGAAATTATTTGTTAGGCATCCAGTCAGCAGATGGTTAAAAGTAAGGACTTAACGACTTTTACTACTACCTGATCAGAGACACAGCATGTTCCCCACTAAGTTTTGTCTCTCCACCCAAATTGCTCTGTGCCAACATGCTAATCCTTCTTATGCCATGAACAAAACAGAACAGTCTCAATACCACGGGAATATTCAACACATTCAGATATTCTCAGGTGCACCTGTCAAGTGGACAAATATTTTTTATTTGAAAGAGGAAGCTGGTTATTAACATCTTATAACTGCTGCCTAGCAATCCTTAATTCTTCACTATCACAAATACTGTAGATAACAGGGAATGGTAGCACAAAACAAGAAATTAAAGCATTAGAGGTGTTAACTTAGGTCATACTCAAAAAGTCTTAGTATTTAACGCCTTATACTGAAAGCCTCACAACTGACAGAAAAGTTATATGATAAATGTAGACATTGGCCCAGAGGTATGAGAGTATTGGAAAGAACCTTAGCCTGCAGACCAGTTTTTAAGCCTTGAAGTGTGGCCTTTAGAGTAAGGTAGGCAGGATGATGGCAGGTATTGAGCAGCTGAGAACGAGTGATAAACTAATAAGAATTTTAGAGGTTTCATTTTTTTAATTATTGTTTGCACAGTTTTTAACACAGTGGTCCCACAGACTCCATTAGAGTCTTTATGTACCACCCAACGAGAGTAATGTGTTCAAAAAACAAGATAGAGATTTTCATCTTGAGAGGCTAGATATGAAGAACTCTTGCACTTGTATTAGGCTGATCCAAGGACAGTTTAAGAAGGGGAGGGAGCAGCTGGGTTGGGAAGTTTCAGTGGAGAGGCGGGTATTTTAATTAATTGCTCAGTGATGGGGGTTCACTCAGTATTAATAACAGAAGACATCAAGTAAATGACCTGAATATGAAAACCACACCAAACCAAACCAAAAAAAAGTTGAAATGAAATACACTTGGAGTGCTGCAGACTTATATAGTAATTGGTGTGTCATAGCTACACATAAGACATGATAGCTGACCTGTAGTATGAAAAAAAAGACATTAGTGAATGTAAAATAGTCTGACATCTCAAAGGATAACAAATTAATCATTAATAACCAAGCAGGACCTTTCCACTTTTCTGAGGCTTGAAACACAAGTGCAGCATTGGCCAGAGTATCTACAGTTTGGGAAGATGTCCAAATTTGAAATATTAATCATTTTGCTGCCATAAAAATCATTTAAAATCCATCTTCAGCAGCCCCACAATATATGAGGCAGTGACAGATGGTTGCTTAAAGTATAAATCTTTAGGTCTGTTGGTAATGTTAAGTTTAGAATTATATACATCTGTTTATGTAACTTTACAAACTTTCTGGTAATGCTATGCTACATGGATCAGTGACTCTGTCCTGACCTGGTTATTGCTGCAATCATCAGCTGGAGTGATTAGATGCAGACTGTGCTTAGTCTCTGCCAGCTTTAACACCCCCTCAGAAGTGCAAATCCAAGAATAACAGAGAAAAAAAGATAGAAAAGATCTTCTAGTTCACCTAGTAGTCACCCAGTGCCAAGTTTGGTAAATCCACAAGTGGGTATAGACTTCACATGAGATTCTCCTATACTTTAGGGAAGACTATGCATAGGTTCTGCTCGGAGAGCAGGCACCTGGGGAGGCCTCATCTTTGTCAGAAGCTGTTAGGAAGCTGTTCTACCTGATCTGCATAGACCTGGGGAGATGACTTTGGGGAAGGCAGGGTCTTGCCTCACGGGTGGTTTGCAGTTCATATGTAGTTGACCTGTGCCTTGGATCTTTTTTGCTTTCAAGTGCCATTGAGAATTCTGGTTATTACATAGTAATGAAATAGTTTTGAAGCAATTAAAAAAAAATCAGCCTTGGTGCTGGTTTACAAATTGTATAAACCATCACCACATAGAGCTGGGAAATCAGCTGCTACCAAAAATCTGTGTATGGAGGTCAACTGTTACCATTTCAAATGAGGCCTCTGCCTTTGATTAAAACTGTATTATTCTGTTAGCAGCTATCACTGAAGAAGCAGGACAAGACATCTCCTTAATTAGTGGTTAAAATGATCCACATAATAGCTGACTAATAATGATGCAGAAAATGGCTTTTACAGACAGGCAATCAAATCTTCCCTGGCTTTGTAAAGCTTATTGTTATACGATTATTAGGCTTCGCCTTTGACTCCCTATACAGTATGTAATTGTTCCAGCCAGGTGTGAAAGAAAGAAAACAAAAGATGAGGAATGATACTGACTTGAGCACTGTGATTTCAGGATTAGTTGTTGGTCTCATATTGCTTCAAATAAAGTCAGCAAAGATAGTAGTATTCAGCTGGGAGGAGCCATTAGGAGAAGTTATTTTTTTTTAAATTAAGTATTGATGAATGCTCAAAAAGAAAAGGTTCTTAGTGGGATTTCTCAACAAGGGACAGGTCCCAGTCTTTCCTTTTAGAGCAGAGCAGTGGGATTCCCATCTGTTGAACAAGAATCTTTTGAAACAGAATCTTTGGACAGCGGTGCAACTGGGGAGAGAATATACCTTAAAGTGGGAAGAAAATACATGAGGAATATCCAGTAAAGAGAGGAGAGAAAATAATGATGAAGGGAGGAAAAAAAAGAAAGACTATTTCTTTTGAATCAACGCAAGAATTTGCTTTTAGGGAAAGGAACTGGCCTGTGGCATGTTCTGAAGCTAAAGCTGTCGTGAGGCTCACGTACCTGTATTTATGCAATCTGGCATGCCAGAATTTATTGTTGAGCTAGAAAAAAGCACGCTTTTTTCCTCAGAGAAAAATCACCCCTCCAGAAAGAGGGAACATAGCATCCCAATACAGGTGTAAAGTTGTTACTGCTGTTGTTGTAATGGACAAAATAAGGAAATCTGGATAAAAATGCCCAATGCAAATGCTTTGCCTAGAGAAAACAAGCAGCATAATAATCATAATTTCTTCCTTCTATAGGTATGACCTAAACATGACATTGTCAGTAAAAAAGAGAATTTGGCTGCTATAAATCATTATATTTTGCATGAATCATTGAAGGGACAGCAATGACTTTTGCATTAATCAGAACACTGCAACTAGTATACTGGAGGTGCAACTAGCAAATTTACCTCTCACTTTTCCCCAGTGGAGAAAAAGAATCTTTTTTATCTGGGCCTGCACGAGCACAGGAAGTGTTAAATCATTAAACCAATATTTTAGGTATTGTGCTTTTTGTTCTTTTTTTTAAAAACACCTAAATAAAGATCAGAGTTTCAAAGCTTCTTTGCACCCATCATTTCCCATTACGATGCCTCAGATCAGATTTTCAGAACTCGCAGAGAGTTCTTTTGAAAGTGTTTTCACTACATGGGGAAAAAGGTATTTTGCAAAGTTTCTAACTATTGCTGCTTTCTAAAGCTCCTGACTATAATTCTTACTACCTCTTCACAAAGTAATAATCTTTATTTCCTACTTTTATAATAAACCTGATTTTGACATGAACTTCTCCGTAAAGAAGAAAATTTGGATGCTGTAAATTATTATGTTTTCAGTTATTTATTATTATAATTATGTGCATAGTTATTATAATTTCAGCTGCTACTATTACAATTATAATTTCATTTTTCATTTCTAAAATGTTCTTGTTTGTTTCTAGGTGATACTTTTCTTTCATTCCTTCACAACTTCTCTTAAAAAAGTTGAAATTCAGGAGAAGAAAGCTGGGATAGAATAGCCATAAAAGCTAAAAATTCTGTATCTTCAGAATAGAAATATCAGGGCAAATTCTCTTCCTCCTTGTTACCACAGGTTTTATTATGCTGCCCCCCAAAAGTATCTGTGTTATCTATAGGCGGTGAAAGTATTTCTTTGTGTCTGCTCAGGCATTTTGAGCGATAGGATGGACAGTTGTCTCTATGACTTAGGCAACCTAGAGGCAGTCCTCTGGGAGACAAACATGTTTAGGGCATGCTCAGGGAGCTTTTCATTTCATGGGTCAGACGTCTGCTTTAGAATTAGACAAATCACTTGCTAGAATTCCATAGTTCTCTCTATAAAGAGATAATACACAACAAGTACTTACATTTGGTTAGATGAATCCCACTTCAAATGTACAGACTAGTAAGCTCTGATTAAAGGTCTTGCTTTAGGCATAGGCTGTTGCCTATGGCAGTAGGCATAAGAAAGCAATGACATCACAGTTTTAAGTAGAAGAGAAAGAGGTTTTCCTGATTTCACAGATGCAACTGCAGCTTCTTCTACATGTTATTTCTTGAGAAGTTGCCTTCCACAAGCACCACCTTTCCAGGTGGCTCATGTTATAGAGATCAAGCAAACTTCCCAGTAATACATGCACAGGGCTCTACTGTCTTCTTATGCAACCTCACCCTTTGCTACCACCACAGACTTTGCTACTGACAGGAATTAGACTATGTGAAAGATATTTGTCCCTGTTTTGGTAGAACGGCAAAATTTAATTTTGTTCATAACACAGAGAAGTCTTCAGCTCTCTGTAAATGAGGCTGACAGGAACAGAGCAAGCTGTAGGTTTCTTGCTATGCAAGAAAAATGCAATTTTACTGTCAAGGAAGTTCTTGAGATACAAGAAGGGAAAGTGCTCAGTGAAAGGTCTGAGTACAAAGCGAGGGAGACTGGGACACCTCAGTGGAGAGGAGAGAAGGAGAGGGGACAGTAGGTTTTCATCAGACTGTGCGAGATGTCAGGGAACACGTAGGCAGGTGTGTGGTTTCTTTAACTGTCTCCCAGCCACACTCCTATCCCCCTCACCTTCTTCCTCAAAATCTGTGTCTCTTTTCCTCCCTCTGGTCCACCTCCACTTCCATGTTCACACAGGCCTTTATGCACCCACTCTAAGAATGCATTGCCTCTTCTTATTCCTCCCAAAAGTCCCTGTTTAATCTCTTACACCTCTTGGCATGCTGAGGGAAAGGGAAAGGGAGGAGAAGAAGGGGAAAGTGGCTAGGACTAATAGCCTGCTCCAAAGGGGTCAGGATGCAGTGGTCCAAGATCCAGGGCTTTCTTCTCCCTCTGCTGTCTCTTGTTATATCTGGGGTGGTGTTGCAGAAAAGGTTCATTACCTGTAGCAGAGACTTAGTTGTCCTTTACACCTCTCTGCTGCCTCTCTCTGCCCAGCTCCACACTCCTCCAAAGCACTAATGTTATTAGGACTAATTCTGTATCTCTGGGCATAAGAAGATCAGAAGACACGCCTATGCGAAACAAGTTACCACCCTAGGAAGCTGCTAATTCTACCTATGCCATAAATTGGCTCTGAAAGTTACTAAAATATTTGCATCAGTTTGCAAGCCCCAGGACATCCCAAGAGGGATGGAACTGTCTGTTCCTTCCAGCAGGAATAAGGAGGAGACCAGGCACATGTGACACGCGGATCAAACTCTACAACTGTCTCACATGCAGGAATGGTGTTTAACCTCTTCCTTGGATTTTTTTTTTTTTATGTTTTCATGAGCCTGTGTCATCTTCCTGCATCCAGGAAAGGGCAAAGGAAGTACTTGGTACCAGCATGAGTTGGAACCAAATGAAAAATAGCAAAAATACAAAAGAAAAACAATATAAAACATATTTTTGTGAAGCAGAAGTCTTCCTTTTCTTCCAGCATTGACTTCAAGTATAATACTGTGTTCTACAGTACAGATTAACATAACTGTCCAATTGTCTTCAAAAGTATCTCAAGAATCATACTTTCTTTTTTTCAGGTTTTCAGAACTGTACATTGATGATGGACTACAGCTAGATATATGTTACAGCATATTAGTTATTAGCAGCAGCTCTAATCTTTCTGCTTTGCACAAAAAAGACATGCAAAGAACACTGGCAAAATTACTTTTATAATTTTAAGACATATATCATACTTTAATTTAAACTGCACAACACAGTAAGTTCTTTGACTTCTTAAATGGAGTAGTGCAATTTAGAATCATGCAACGACAAATAACTGGACCAAAAATTCCACTCAGTTTCAGAATTACTCTGAAGTCATGGCCAAAAATTATATATAATTACACATAACTACAAAAGGTTTTCTCCATCTACTGGGTGCCACATCATTTGCTGCTTCATTAGTAATAAGGCATATTATTCCTTGAGAGAGAGTGCAAACTATAATTATAGGTTATTTTGAGGCTTTCATTAGAATCTCCTGGTTTTATGTGCAGATGAATTTCAGAACAATTCTTCTTTGGGGGTAAAATTTTCCAAGTTTGGTCTCGTCTAAACATCTGGTTTTGTTTGCCTTTTGAGGTATGAAACTTCTGAGTTAAGTAACTCCAGGTGTTTTGGAGGGGAGAATAAATGTAACTCTTCAACATCACCATAAGCTTCTTTTTTCTTATTTATAAGTAGCTTGGAAAAAAATGCCCTCTTCGGCCTTGTGATTTGGAAGTGAGAGCTTAAAGAAATCAGAATGTTTTAAACCATTGACTTGTGTGTTGGCAATGCTGGGATGCTCTGCAGCCCACCTAGGTAGCATCACTGGCCATGGGCCTCTGGCAAGTGACTACATTCCTCTGGCCTGTTTGCCAGTCGCAACAGTGGATCTGCCTACACTGACAGATTTACTGCAGTCAGTGTCAAGAGAGTGGCCTCAGCTATCAGACCAATGTGATGCTCCACAGGAGTTGTGCTGTGCTGTTTCTCAGGGCCAGCCCCCTGAGAGCAGACAGATGTGTCCTTCTGGCACAGGCTGGAGTTTGTTACCCCTTCCTCCCTTCCTTGTTTCCTTCTTTCCTCCCTTTCTGTCCTCCCTCTTTTTCCTTTCCTTCCTAGTGGTATTGTGTCCTCCTGAATTTTGGGTAAGCCCTGCGAGGATACTGTTCAAAGGATTTATGGGGCAAAAGGAGTAAAATCCAGGGGCTGTTATGCCTGTTAGTAGCTTTCCCAGACATAAAATACCCTGAAAACTACACCCGGGTTTATGTTTCAGTGGGAACCACGCGGTTCAACTAGAGTAACGGAGGAGAAATGATGAGGCTTCACGCCATTCATGGAGTCCCCCCACAAGCAGTGTGAAGGGCAGCATACCCTCCTTGTTTCTGCTCCTGCCTGTGGCACCAGGCATAAGACACCAGGCCCTTGCTGTGAATTGTCGCCACCAATTCAAGTCCTGGCAGTCCCACCCACCGACAAAGGTCAGCGTCCAAACAGCAAGTGGCATCACTTTTCAACAGGTGACAGGTTTCCTCTGCAGGTGTGGAGAAAAATATAACAAGACCGGGGTTTCTCTGTACAGTGCAGAGACCAGCTTTTACTCATCCCTAAGCGGCAGTGCAGGGGAAGATGGAGCACGGCCCTAAGATGCTGGTGAGTGAGTCCGCAGTAAAAAAGACAGTCTTAGCAGCCCTAGGATAACACAGTTATTCCAAAAGAACTTTATTCCCTTCCAATATCAAGCTCAGTCTCACTGACATCTCTACCACAGACTGACCTGCCTTCATTCAGCTTCATTTCAAGATTTGTCTTGGATAAAAGCTGTTTAGCAAGGACAGGCAATTAGACTGGCATTGTCACATAATGTGGACTATTCTGGGGCAGGAGCTTGCCAGCACTTCCTCTGCTGCCTTGGCTGAGGCAAAGGAGGCCATGCTTGCCACTGGTTGCACGCTGAGAAATTATGTCTCCGATATTGCTATTACAAGGCAGGGGTTGTGTCAGCTATAGCACGCATAGCCCCAGGCAGAGTCATCCTGCCATTTAAGAGCTTCCACTACTGCAAATAGCTCTCCCACTTCTTTGCAGGGTTATTTCAACTCTTAAATGGCTGTCTTTGGACATATATGTGTCTTTTTTAAAGCCAAAGCTGTTACAGATGAGGATGAACTAACAGCATAAAGGTGGTTCTCTGGGAAGATTCACGGCCTCATTTAGCCTCATTCTTTATTAAAATTGCCATGTTGATGATTAGTCTGAAAGAGTAGAAGACTTTCTTATATCTTGTATAATACAAAATCTTTCTTGTATCATCTCCAGAGCCAAGTACAGAAAAGATCTGCATCTGAGATATCTGGAAAAGTCTACTGCAAGGACTGTGAGTCTAATACTTTGGGGAAAGCCAAACACAAACCTAAGGAGTGTTTGGATGCATTTTTTTTTTGCATTTTGAGTTGCATTTTATAGCATAGACTATACTTTTCTATCTACACAAACTACTTGAATTCCTGACAGCAACTTCTCTTGACATTGCCTACCTCTTGTGGAGATCTTCCTTCACAGGAAAGCTAGGTTAGGCGTCGTTCCCCTGTGACTTCCAGAGTTATCATGGGGAACTTTTTGTGGCATCTGTCTGACAACACAGCACTGAACTATAGGGATTCCTGTTATCTGAGGACTTGGCTGAAGACTCTAGGGCAGAGAACAACAAAGTGTTCTGTTGTAACTGTCACAAAGTCAAAAGTCGACAGGAATAAACAGTAAAGTGTACTGTGTCCTTTGACCTGCTGACATGGGAAAGGGCCTTACATCCCATGTTTCCTGCCCTTGAACAGATCTGCTTTGAATTTCCCAACTTGTACTGTGCTGTGTCATACCTCTTTGTACTGGCACACACCTGGATCCCCAAACACATCTATAGTCTCCCTCCACGGAAAAATATTTACACTTTAATGCACACTAGGATAGATAACTAAACAACCTCTAGGAACTCACCAAACTACACCAGCCACAAAGACAAAAAAAAAAAGGGGGGGGGAGAGGAAGAAGTTTTTAGCTGGTCCAAATTCATCAGCATGATGTTGTACTCCATGTGGTCCCTCAGACCTCTAGGAGCAATCTAAGGAAGTCTAGCACCCAATATTTAACATTTACCTCATGACCCAAAGTGTCTCTAACTTGCCCATAACTTACAGGGAAAAAGTTTCATTCATTTATGAGGTGTATTTTAATACTGGTTGGTGGGATAGTGTCATGTGGCATATAGGTATGGTTCAAGGGAGTGATGGAAGGGTCCTGCCAGGGAGTTGCTACTACTTGTGAGTTTGGTAGTGTGCCCAAATAATTCTCATCCTGCACCACACAGAAATCTCTGGGGTGTTCTGGAGTCCCGTACGAGCTTGTACGGTGCATGTAGGTAAGTTGTTCCAGCCTAGAGCATTCTCACTTGGATGAAAATTGGGTGAGATCTAGCATAGCAGTGTAGTCTTGGCTCACTTTATCTCCTTTAGGTTTCCATTACTGTTATAACAATATTCACTTGTCATTTTAATAATTATTCTCCTGTTAGAAAGTATGATAAGAAGATATAAAATTACTCAATGTAGTCTGGTGCTTCAGGTAAATATATTATCAGCTCCTATTTTTAAAAGCATATCATGTGCACAGAGGACTGGAAAGGCTATTAATAAGTCTTCTGGTACAACAGGTAAATATTTATGAATAAAATATGTATTATTTACCTGATAAATGCTCTGTCAGAGCTGTTCTGGTATTTTGCACACTGTAAATATGTGTTCGGGTGGATGTCATTATTTTTAATTGTGTATTGTGAATATTTCTACTTTTAAAGATTGCTAAATTGATACCAGTTAAATACCTCCAAAGCTGTGACAGATGAAGTTCAGAAGAACACTGACCTAACACTGACCTCATCTTCTACCTGAAAGCAACAGCCTTAGAAGGTGTTGAGAACTAGTTCATTATTCATTTCTTCATAGCCTCATGTCTTGTTTCAATTTAAGTTGTCATGTTGGTTCTGCATAGTGATATATTCCTTTTCATGGCAGATGAAGAAGCTGAGTTAAATCCATTTTATGAAGGTCATCTGCAGCCTTGAACCTTGCTCTTGGTAGCGAGATGCAACTATTTTATTCACTGTGTCAGATTGTCCTTCTCACGTACAGTGGTAGGACATACTTTTTTTAAGTAAAGTCAAGCACTCTTGTGTCTGGTGGCCCATAACAGCCTGTTATTGGTGTATGTATTAAAAAATTATTAAAGAAGCTAGAGCTGCTCCTAGAGCTTTATTGCAGGAAGTGTATTCAGGGAATATGATCAAAACTTGCTAAATATACGTAGTGAAAAAGTCTAGAAACTGCTGGTCATGAAAAATATTTCCAAATTAAATGTTCCTGTGTTTAAATTCCTGCTCTTTTTTTTTTTTTTCTTTTCTGATTTAACAAGGATGACCTCTCATTTTAGAGGTGGCCAAATTCATCATGGAGAGGATGTCACTTGGTGGATGCAGCTCTTTCCCTTTCATGTTTGTTGTTCTGAATATGGTCACAGTTGTCATTTTCCATTTAGGCCACGCATTGTGATCAACATGGGAGGTCTGTTGCACCATTTCCCTGTTTGTTTCATTGTACTCTGAGTTCTTACCAGATTCCTTTCTGCAAAAAAAAGGAACGATATTCTTGGCTGAAACCAACTGCATTCTGGAATCCTGCTGCCTCCCATTGCTTTCAGAAGGTTTTGTAGTTTTTCATCTACTCAGTTGGTCTTGCTATTTTTGTTTATTTTGGTGCTAAAGAGGAATGGGAGGCACGTCAGTATTGTCTCCCAGTTTTTGGCAACTGCTGTTGACAAGCTACTATAAAATTCTGATATTTATCAAAAATAGCACACATATTTCAAAGCAACAAGAAGTTAATTAACATATAGAATTCACTAAAGAACACAGGAAAACCTTGTGAGTAGAGAAATGCGTTGGATTTTAGGATGTATGGGTTTAATTTTCCCGTGTTATTTTAGATTCCCATAGTCTTGAAAGCTGTTGAAGGAAATAAACGAACGATGACATTGCACCATAACTTAAATCAATCCACTATTCTAATGCAAGGCTCTCTTAAAGAAAATGCACCCTTTCAAAAAGAAATCAGTTTTGTCCTGGTAATAAAGTAACATGATTTGCTGATTACAATTCTACTGACATATGAAAAGCAGAGAGAAAAATAGTCTTCCATTTGTCTGGCCTCCTTTAAAAGGAATTAGAAACACAAACTTCTGTTTCTAAATCTTACCCAAAGCCCAGATTTTTGACAGTATTTATCTCTTCTGATTTTTCTTTATAAAGGTATATGCCAGCTCTGAGAATTTTAAAAGTACTGGTGTGACCAGAAAATGACAGTTCCAGCCAAGCAAGGAATGAAGTGCTGCATTCTGGCTGAAGAAGCTCACTCCTTGCTTTAAAAAGTTTCTTTCTTTTGCTTAGGTAGAGTTATTGTATAATTCGGATAGTTTCCAGTATTTGATTGTTATATTCAGGCGTGCCGTCATGATCTCAAATTCTCTTTCTAAAGAAAGAGAGCAGGGCAAGAAACCCAAAGTGGCTGTGCCTCTGTTATAAGACTTCATAGCTTGAATTCATGGTTATTATATCACCAGTATAAATGTACTGAAAACTGTAAGTTGACTGCATTCAGGCAATTCAAATATCTGTTTTTTGGGTTATTAAGTTAGTAATAAACATCCAGGCACATACATTTAAAAAAAATCCAAACCAATAAAGCCAGACAGTAAAAAGAGCTAGCTCTTATACCTTCTATGGTTTCCAACTCAGCTGTCAGCTATCAGTGGTGCTACAGAAAAAGAGAGAAGAATCTTTGTTTACCATGTTGGCCATGAAAAAAGATATAATTTTGATTTTTATGCAAGGAACTTATCGTCCCTCTGTCTTGTGTCACCATAATGTCTTGTATTGCATGGAGAATGTCTTGACACAAAATGCATTGGTAAAGCGTTTCTGTATGATGGAGACGAATAGTTTACGTTTGAAAAAAATTTAAGACCAAATATAGACAGATGAACGTAGAGATCATTAGAGCTATTTACTAGATAGTTAACTAAAACTAGTTAACTGAAGAAATGAAATCTTGTTCCATTTAGAAAGCTGGAGATGTTTCTCCAGGAAGTGTTTTATATTTCTAAGACTATTCAATAAGATCCCTTGGGTAAGGAAAGGTGAAAAAATCTTTGATTTGCCTGCTGCATAAGTCCTGTATTTGAAAATGCTGTTGGAGTAGACATGAAGCTCTGTAGGCAAGGATGGATTTCTTTAATCAAAGCAGAAGAAAGCACAGTCTGATACTCTGTCTCCATCAGAACTAAGGGCTCCTACTTCTCAAATTGTCATAGCCGTTTCTTGCCTTTTTTTTTTTTTAATTTACTCACTAGTATTTGAGAGGTAACCTGAAAAATCATTAAAAATTCTTTTGAGACAAACTGTAATATTGTATTCACTATGCATCCTTTCATAAATAAGGAGTCAAACACCTTAAAAATCTGGGCACGCTAAAAAGTATTTTCTATATTACCATCTCCCCAGCAAAGATGGCTAAAGTCCAGAAGAAGTTGTTCTGGGATACTTAGTTGTCCCTTCTGGGTCAGACTCTTGAACTAGAAGATGCAGAGTGCATGAGATCTGGACCTGCGGGAATGGCTCTTATGCGAATGTGCTTCCTTACATTTACATTGTGTTTGACATTTTTGAGGCTGGTTTCTTCTGTGAACTCTTAGCTTACGGCTGGGGGCTGGAAAGAGATTAAACTCATTCCCAACATAAAAAGACATGAACAAGGGAAAAATACAAGCCTGTATTTCTGAGTAGCTGAAACATGGCTTTTGGCTTGATTGCACAGTTTTTATTCATATTAATAAAAACTTATCGAGGAAAGCAGGCTTACCAGTTTCAGTAGAAGAAAAAAAAACCCAACCACAAAACAACCTAACAAAAACCTCAGTGACTACTGTGAATAAGTATTCACCCACAGAAGCAAGATTTGCACAGCCTAGTCCAGTTAATGGTAAAGTACTATAGACATTTACTTGACTATCTTTTGTATGATTCCTGTCCAGAAAGCCTTGAGGATAGAGTAGTCTGCTTTTCTTACTGAGGGAAAGAAGAAAAGCCAGTTCTGATCAGCCTTATTTGCATGTAATTTACCCATAATTCCACCTGCAGCTTTTGATTTTTTGATTTATTTGTGCCAGTGGGGGGTTTGGCACCTTACTGCTCCCAGGAACAAGGGAGGTATAAAGTTGGTTTGCAAGCTACCTTTTCCTCTCAGCTGTGACAAGTGTAAACTCAGCATAGCTGAATGCTCTGAGCTGGCCCCACAAAAGTACTTTGGCACTTAAAACAGCATCTAAGTCCAAGCTCCAGTTCAGTTTCTTGCTGCCTAATCTCGCAGCTCCCTCCATTTTTTAGGAATAAATGTTTCTTGATACTCATCTAGATGCTTAAATGTCTCATTGTGGACACTGAGAATTGCCCACATCCAGGCTGTGCTGCTCATTAGGTGCCTTGTTCATACTTGAGACCTACAGAGTCACAAATTTGACATCTTTTTGGACTGTTTCATTGTGGGATCTGCTTAGGTAAATGTGCTGTGAGCACACTGATTAGTTCATTTAAAACATGATGCAAGTGGATAGTGAAAGCCTTAGCTCCTTCCTCCTTCCTCCTTAGTATGCTGAGTCTTCAACTACATTTGCAAAGTGGAATGACTGAACAGAAAGGACAAAAGTAACAGAGCTATACCAAGAAATACGCTACAGCCAGCCACCGGAGTACTTATCAAAGGGCTTGGAGGTACAGACTGAATTCTCAGGGAACAGAAGAAAGATTTCATCCCATATGCCAGATAAACGCTGTTGAATAAAAACCGGAACACCATCAAGAGCTGCTGGCATATTTTACAAGACACGTGTGTGGCTTAGTGAGAGTTTTCGTTAACTGTGAATTGAAAGTGGAAGGAGGTGCCTTCTTGCAGCCAGAGATCTTTGTCTATTTCACTTTGAGTGTTTCAAAAGTTAATGTGTTGCTTACCCAGGTAACAGCCTTAAATATCCATGTACAGTATATAAAAAACAACACACGGATAAATTTCTCTATGATCACATCTTGTCCTGCTCGCCCATTCTCCTGTTCCTACTGCTTTCTGAGGATTTTCAACTGTGCTTAGGCTTTGCGTCACTTTGATCCTAAGTAAATGGCACTAAATCCATTTGCTCAGTTTTAGAAATAATTCCTCCTGACAGATTCAGTCTGCTAAAGACTGGGCAGTGATTGTAGGTTTTAAGTGGAATGGAAAATATAGTTTCATTGAGGAGAAAACTGCACACACAGGAGGAGGTTATTTCTCTGCCAAAAAAACCCCAAAACTTCCTGCTATGTACATCATGGGAAAACTTGTTCAATGGTAAATCTGAAAATGGTCATTAGTACAACACTGCCTGCTTTGCTCAGTTTACACCACTTGCCCACTGTGAGGTTCCAGCTCTTTGATATTCCTCTCTGCCTCATCAGTTGGAGGTGAGGGAAGGAGAATATGAGTCTAGCTAATTTTGTGCATGAAGTTAAGGTATTTATGTTAGGAGGTTCATATTTTTAGACTTCCTTTATCTTCAGACTGAAAAAGATTATCACTTAGATGATACAGAGCAGGAGCCTAAGGCACTCAGATGCGTCTTTTGGAGGAGTCTGTTCATCTCATTCTCCGTCAGCTGTACAGAAAGCTAGAGGTGCTGGGCCTCTGAAGCCAGATGCCTAACAGGGACGGAGAATATTTCTAGTGTCTGTGCTGCTTTGAATTTGGAAGCCAATTTGTATGTTTATGGGTTATCCCAAGTTTGTTTTTTTGGTTTCTTTTTGGTTTGTTTGGGGTTTTTTGTTCCAAAATCAGGACTACTAATATTTTGCATTAAAGTTTGATTTAAGAATATTTTAGTATAAATTATTTTTTCTTGTATCTGCATATCCTACAGACTTACAGTATAGACAATTATTCCCTATGTTTGCATTTGCTTTATCAAAACAGAGAAGTGGTACGGTCACGAGAAGGGAAAAAGAAAAGGAAGCAACATACAGTAGAAGAAAAAAAGATATTTAAATGACATAAAAGTATTGAACAAGTTATTAACTTCAGTTCACTTAGTGCAACTCTTTTTACATAAAAATATGAGATTAAGAAAAAGATCAATACTTCAGAATTTTTAATTTTTTTTTTCCTTCTCTGCTTCTTTTTCTTGAGATCTATATGTTTTTAGTGTTTTGTTAGAGATTCTCAGAAGTGATTGGGAACCCTGTTTTCAAGTTCTGCCACCAGTCAGCTGGCTGTTTTTTCTCTTGTAGATGATCTTTCTGAATAATAATGAATTTTTTAAAGAAGATCCATCTTGCATCCAAAAATATTGCCATCTCCATGTCAGTGTGGAAGTCTAAAAGAAGCTTTGAGCAGTTTGACTGTGAAGGTACATGCTTTGATGTAAGCACAACAGAACCAAGCAGTAGCTAAGCAGCGATTTGTGCTGGTCACTTTCAAATGGTAGCTGTAAGTACACCTTAATCTTTTCGTGAATCTAGCTTTTTGAGTTGGTTTTGTAAATCTAGCTCTTCATTGTTAGTTATGTCAACTTGAAGTACAATTATTATTTGCAGAAGTACTGAATATGCAAGGCTGTAGCTAAGGTTAATAGAGAATCTATTAAAAAAAGAAAGGTTACATAGAATTTCAATTTCTCTGAAAAAACAGAGTACTTACCTTGATAGTACCTTGGCAATAAAAGAGTTACCACTTTTAGTTTAATGTCAGTATGCCTTTGTACGTTGAGTGGACAGTAAATAAAAAATAATTCCTGGAGTCACACATAGACTGAAGAAGATAAAAGGAAATGTTCAGCTCTTTTTGGTGTGAGATAAAGGGCCAATGGGGGAAAGAAAAAGCACACCATTATGTAGTTAACTATTTTATCATATGCAAATATACTAGGAAGAGAACTGACATTGTCTGGGCAACTTTAATTTTGGCATTTCTTAAATTTTAAATGGCGGCTTTCCAATCTGAAGCACAGTTAAACATAAGTACTCTAGTTATCAGGAATCTGCTCATTTGTGCATATACAAGCGTCATTTTGAAGTTTATGTCACTGATTTGTTTTCTTAACTGTTTAAGATCAAACACTGAGATTTTAAAATATACTTTGATTATAGCTGTACTTGTGTATTTTAGAGGATGGATTTCAGGTTGAAGGGAGAATTGAAAATGACTTCCATGTACGGTAATGAGCTGTGGAGTAACAGTATTTCTCCCCTGAAAAGATGTAGCTGGTGAAGGGATGCATAAGCATATGCCAGTTGTATCCGTGGGAAGAAAGAATGAACGTGAGAAAGGTGTACAGATGGCCAAGGCATTTCAGCTCAGGTGAGACTATCATTTATATCAAACTGTGATCTGGGAGACCTGCATCAGTACTGACATCGCATATGAATGCTGAAAAGTCTGAAGAGCTCGTTAGGGAAGAGCGACAAACAACCTTTGATGACCTTGTTGCTACTTGGACTGCAGTTCAGCTTCAGCAGACCGGGTTATGAACAAAATGGGTTTCTCTAAGCCATATGCATCTTTCGCCTCAGGAAAACTCACAAAGGGCTGCCTGGCTGACAAATTAATTTATTGCCCAACTTCCTTTCCAGGTTGCTCATGATTACAGTGATTTTTATGTAAAATCATAAGACTTGGCCTTCTATTTTACAGGGTTTTTTTAAAGATGCTTTGGATACAAGTGGAAATGTTTGGCTTGATTTTTAACACAGAGCTTTGCGTTCCACTTTGGTATATTTTTATTGCTTCTGTCCTTAATTATACTTTCACATCCAAGAACAGAGAAATAATTTTCTCAGCACCAGCCTGACCCAGTATTGGACATTACAGTGTATGAAAAAGGAATTCTGTGCTCTAATTCATTTGCATTATGCACCTATGCAGTAAGCACTTGTTATTTTCATTTGATAGTTGTGCAAACTGAGGCACACAGAAATATGTTGCCAAAACTTCTCCAGAAAGCTAGGCATTAAAACTAGGTCTCCTGAATTCATCTATGAGTCACTATGCAGTCTGTCTAAATAGATGACTGTGCCCTGCATCAGCTGAAGCTCCCAGCGGCTTTGAAGTGCACGATCTCTGTAGGTTTTGAAGAACAGCTTTTCAGAGAAAAGAAAAGGCGCGTGCATGACTAAGGATTGAAGGCCTTGAGGAAGGGAACAAAGAAAAAGAAAGTTTTTCTTCCAGTTAACACCAGAAGAAAAACAGAATATTGAACTGTTATTCCCTGAAAAACTGAATATTGAACTCCCTGTTCTCTTGGGACCCAGATGTGTTTGGCTATAAGGCACTTCCTCTAACTACTAGAAGAGGAGGGGAAGTGCCAGAAGACTGCACAGCCTTTGTTTGTCCCTACTTTGGTTGCTTATGAGCCTTGTACACAGTCCATGTAGGGACTATCAGAGGCCGTTCTTAAAAAAAAAAAAGCAAAAAAAAATTTTTGGCATCCTTCATCCTGTTTCCATTCCCCAGCTAAGGGAGCCTCAGAGAAGTGAAGAATTACATGCCATTTTTTCCAACCAAAGAACAACTCAATTTAGCTTTTGTTACAAACACTTTTTCTTATATCCTTGTTTTCCACAGAAGTTACTCATTTGAGTACTGACAAAATATGTCTTTGCATTGCCTTCTGACTGTGCAAGATCACAGTCTGAGGACCATGACAGCAAAAAGGGTATCAGCAGGACTTAATAGATTCCAGCGGGTTTTGGATGAGGACCAGAGAGAGCTGGTATTTTTAATGCAGTTACCTTGAGCTAGACATTCTCTCTTCTCTGTCTATCCTTTACATTATGCTGTAATTTGGGTCTGAATAAAGCTATGTGTCTAAGCCACTGCAACTCATTTTTTACTTGCTTCCTAAGTTACTTCTTTGGCTTATCAGGCAGAAGTCTGTGCTCTTGAGGCGGGAGGTCATCAATTCTATTTACAATGCTGAATGCATAACATCGCCTGACAATCTTGCTGATGGACACAGATCATTACAATGGTAAGGACAGTACAGTCTCGTTTCAGAATTTTTTACTTCGGGGTAACACATCATATCTAAATGGAAAGGAAAATTAACTCTCAGACTGCAGCTTGAATTTCTCAGACAGAAGGCAAAGTGCAGTCTGACACATGAATTCGATACATTTTCAAAAAGTTATAAAAATCCTCTTCACCTTTTACTGATTCTGCTGCTCAGCATTTCTATCACATAAAGCTTACTGTATAATTTCACTGATCTGACACGTCTTCCTTTGGGATTGGGCATAATGCTTTTTTTAGCTTTTAAAGATTTTTTTTTTTATAGAATGATGGAAAGAGGAGCAGATTTTAAAAACCACTGCCATTTTAATGGAAAAATCACACACCAGCTGGTTCAAACTGTATGCAAAATATGGCATGTGTGAATGTGCCATTTTACAATGTGCTTATGTGATTTGCTCCAACAATTAATCAATGAAAATTAAGCAGTTTGGGAAATTTGTTGTGCATTTCTGAACTTGAGGTTTAGATAGTATTCTCCTAAAATACAAAAGCTCCAGGGCGCAGTGTAGCTTGAAAGTTGCTGTCAGAGGCTGACACAAGCATTTCCTGGGATGACATCCAATTAGTGGCAGCACAGTCAAACATTTTCCTATTGGTCCATCTATCTGCTGCATTTGTTTAATAACTTCATCTGCCTGGCCCCTCGGAGTACAGTAGCTGAATGCCTCCAATTTAATGCCACAATCTAAATAAAGAAATTTGTTTACTGTCTTGTATAGGGAGAGGGTCCCAAAAGACTCCTTAAGTGATGCTACGACATGGATGAAAAAAGTTATTTATGAAGTCTGAAATACAGAAGCAAATTTTGCAATTCCTTCTGAAGTGTGTATTTTTGTGTGACTGGATGTCATTACCTAGGCCTCATCTTCTCTGAATGTGTGTCTCATGCATCAGTCATCCCCTAATTTTTCAGCAGGAAAATAGTTGTCATGAGATGGCTTGATCCATGGGCACAAATCAGATGCAGATCTTTGAAAAGAGACATTAGTGTCAAAGAGTGCTCCAGCTTTGATCTAACACTAAACTTGTCTTGGTCAAATTATTGTTTGCCTCGGGAAAGGTGGTAAACTTCCGAATGCAAGAAGCAAAAAGAAGTGTTGTAAGCCTTTTAGTATGGGTCCCAGATGTCCTACATTGACATTTACTATCTAGAAAAAGTAGAAGTAAGCAGAAACACAGGTTGTCTTTTTTGCTGTCACAATTTTCATGACTGTATGAGAGATTAAACTCTTGGAAACCTTCTGTTTCTCTCCCTGGTCTCAGGGCCAACCAAGGTGAAGGAAGAAATGCGATTTTGCCATATCAGATTCTCAGTATTGTGTTTGTCTCTGGAATTATTTGCATATTCTTTACTTTTTATATTATATATAAAAAATGTTATCAGCTTATGCCTTAGAATGTGGATGTGTAAGTATACATATTGTTTTAATTTTGGGAGTGGTGGTTGGGATGTAGGTAACCTTATGGTATATATTCCTTGATAACTAATCTTAACAGACTTATGTATCCATTGTCCAAATTACTTCACCAAAGATCTCCAAGAATTTATAACAGGGAGAAAGTGATTATTTACTATCCTGGAAGCGTGGTTTATTAGCACATAATCTAATGTCTGTTATTTCACACATAGCAGACTATGATTTTTTGTAGCAAGGAAATAGCGAACCAAATCATCTGCTATGCAGTAGGTTGAAATCTGTCATCTTCTAAAAATAGTGGAAGTGTTTTGACTGAGACCAACTGGTATGAAAGGCCACCATGGGAAGGTCTTTCATTAACAGTTTTGAAAATAGAAAATGTTGTCATGAGGTCATGTAAGGAAATGGAAGTATTGATCCTGGTAACTGGAAGAAAACATGTAATGCAGCATCTACTCGCAATGAACGAAGTAAGACTAGAGTCAATAAAACTGGTGTTATCTCATGTATCAAGCATGCATGCATAAAGTGCTACCTCTTTAAAACAAACAAAAGACACCTTAAATAGGCTAAAAAAAAGTATAAGCTGTGCCTAAGAATAGCTCATTGTCGGCAACCCTGGGGAAGGACGTAAAAGATAAACTCCACAAAATACAAAAGTGAAGCATGTTGAGGGAATATTAAGCACCAAGATACCCAGTACATGCATGGCACAACACATTGTAGCCATGTTACTAAGAATTTACAGTTTTGTATGGCTTTACCCAAGCATGTCGGAAGTCCTTTTGTGTCACAAAATCAATTTGTCTATGGCATATAATAGAGTATAAAAAAATTCAGTTTCAGCCACACCACTGGCGTCCTATTAACAGCTATGGTAGTGAAAAGAAAAAGAAAATAGCTTGAATTCTACACTTAGCAGTATGTCACTAAACTTACAAATGGGAGAATTCAAAGTGAAGCGATGTATTCAAATATCTCTTAAAGTCAAAGTTGTTTTCATTAACTTTAACTCCTTTTTTTTTTTTTCCCCAGGCAAGACATCAATCTGTAATCCATTTAAATACTAGCAAATGGCATACTGGAACAACATCTTAGCTTGACCTTCTCTAGGAACATTTGTGGTACTTTGTGTATCTGGGTGTGTTTCCTCTTGGTAATGACAACAGCTTCAAACACTTTCATACATCTCTCATTTCCTAGTAAATGCTTTGTTTGGGCATTTATGTAAGGTCTAGTAGATTTGTATCAGATGCATAGAAATAAATCTAACAGTACTATTTAAAATTATCCTTAAGACTTTATTTTTCCATGATGTCTACCTAAAAATCGTTACTGATATTAAAGCCGCTGCTAAGATGATTTTCTAGCACGTTGACCAACACTGTCTCATTACTGAATGCATCTGTCTATTGCATCTTGGTTCAAAATAACAATGTTTTAATGTTATAACATTTTAATGGCATAATAATCTTTCGTGTGTACGTATGTGTGCGCTTGTATTGCCTGGCACATTCAAATCCTTCTCCACGATAAGTGCATTCCTTCATTTCACTGTAATAGCATTGTCCTGGATTTAACCCATTTAGAAATTATATATTAAAATTAATGAGGGATTGTGTTATTATTTCCTCTGGTAGTTGAGCTAAAACAACAGTGAATTGTGTTTTCTTGAATTACTTAATCTTAAATACAATTTATAGTCTTCTGAAACAGAAAAAAAATCTGATTGAAGAAAGATAAAATATCTAAGGAATTTGAAACTGTACCTTTAATCATCCAAACCTCTGATTTCTTTTTATGATAAATTGCTGATAACTGTTTCTTTGGTATTAACCCATAGTGCTTTATATAATAACTGCAAATACAGACAAATACAGAGTTAGACTTAATTCTGGAAAGAATGGTTTTTTCATACTTCTCCGTAGTCAGAGCAACCAAACTATGATTTTACTGCGCCATCCGTACTAGCTGTTTTCCCACGAGTCCACAGCCCTCATACACACACTCTGCAATGAAGTGAAGAAACATGACATACAAAGTAAGCAGAAAATCTCTGTTAGTATCAGAGGTAGAAGGAAGTAGAACTGGGGAGGACAGCATTTACAGGAGTCTCGGTATTACAAAACGGAACTCACTCTATCAAGTAGTATGAAGTGTCACTAGACAGCTGCATTGAGAAAAAGGAGCCAGAGCTGCAAACTGTGGGATCAGCTCCATACTTAGACATTCAGGCCAACTCATGCTTCCCAGCACTGAAATGGCACCAGTTAAGACAAGAACAACTGTGTACGCATCATGCCCTACACCACCCCTTTCAGGCTCACAGATGGTTCTAGGCACTGATGCTTAACTTCAGCTGCATGAGTCACCCAAAATGCAGATTTTTTTTATACAGAAGAAATTTGTATTATATGTACTTTTTACTTAGTGATTGCCTAAGCTGAGAGTAGACCTCTGTGTGTGAGTGTGTGCATGTGTACAACGAATCAGTATCTTAAAAGATTAATCTGTTTGGGCTTTTTAAACAAATAAGGCATGATGGTATGACGGATGGTATTACTGCTTCGGCTGTTCAATTTGCTGCATGTTACATTCTGTTAGAAAGTTGTTTGTGGGCAGCTGAGATGAAAGCTGCCAGTTTGCCTTGGACACTAGTGAAGTGAAACTCCTGCGGTAGAAAAGGGAGGTTGCTGCGTGCTCAGCTACTGGGCAGGGAGAGCTGGGGTAAGGCAGTGTCTGGGCTTTGGGATAAGGCAGGCAAGGGGTGAGGAAGATGGCCAGCTGGCAGCACGAGGGCAGGTGGGAGTCTCCTAACAACACCGCATAGCCAGACTTCTGAAAGGGCAGAAAAAAAAAGTCTTTTTCTAAAGGCCCAGAGGGGGCTGTTTGTGGTTTGCTTGAACTTTGGAAACTACAGAAAGGTGCTAGACTGTAAGTGAGAGAAAATGACTGTCTTTGCAAAGACCCAGGGGAAACACTCATTGACAAAACCTTTTATATTAATCCATCCACCAAGCAAATCCGAGTCTTCACTATTTTAAAATTTATATGGTTTATACTGTAATAATCAATAGCATTAGGTATTCAGAGGTCTTCTGCTATTTTTGTGGCACAAAACTGGCTAATTCAAGGTCCATGATGGACAGAAAGATTTCTCTTTCTTTAGCTTGTATTGAGGAAGAAAGATTATTCTGGTCATTTCTAATACCTAAGCTACAAGGGCAAAGAGGAAAATTGCAAGGGAAGCTAACTGCTATCCCATCATCTTCCATGTTACTTTAGACTCTTAATTCACAGTCCTCTGACTCTGTGCAGCAGCTACAAAGTATTTTTCTTTTGTTTATTCTTTTGACAGATACACAAATTCCAGCGGTGCATGTCTAGTGCCTCTGCCAGTGATGGCAGCAGTTGGTAGTCAATATGGGGTTTAAAACTCAAAAACTGTGCTCCAAAGATTTCTGCCTATAATGTTGACATGGTGTTAACTAATTATCATGAGATGCCTAGACTGCCTCAAAGAACTTGGTTTTTGGATCCTATGTGCAAAAAAGAAGTCAAGCATCAAAAATATGAATAAAATTACAAGAAATAAAGAGTCCTAAAAATAGCCTTTTTACACAAAAATATGTCTTGTTTTTAAAAAAGTCATTTTTTTTAGTTCACCATAGCTACAAAAAAAGGAAAAAGAGAAATTAAAAACTTCCAATAAACACTTTCTCAAAATATCATAATTTAATAATCACTCCTGCTCCCCAAAATTTTCTCTCAGGTTGTTTGGAAGTACTTTTTTCCAGTATATTTAACAAGCACTGTTTTGGATAGTGGGGTGGGTGGACCTTCTCTGGCTGCCAGACCCCCACCCAGTTGCTCTGTCACTTGGTTTCTTCAGCAGGTGAGGAGAAGGAAAGAAGATGTGAAAGCCTGTGGGTCGAGATAAAGAGGACATCACTTACCACTTACTGTCACGGGCAAAGCAGACTCAACTTGAGGAAAATTAATCTAATTTATTGCCAATTAAAACAGAATTGGATAGCAAGGAACAAAGACAAATTATACTAACACCTCCCCCTCCCCTTTTTTTTCTTTCTGGGCTCATCTTTACTCCTTCATCGCCTCTCCTCTATGTCCCCCCCACGTTGAGAGGCACAGAGAGGAGGAATGAGTGTTGCACTCATAACAGTTCTTCCCTGTCTCTCCTTCCTCACACTTTTCCCCTGCTCCAGCGTGGGTCCTCCACGGGCCACAGTTCCTGCCAGGAACCTGTTCCTGCATGGGCTCTCCATGGGCCGCCGTTCCTTGCGGGGGCATAACCACCTGTTCCAACATGGGGTCCTCCATGGGCTGTAGGGGAATCTCCTTCTTCTGTGACTTTGGTGCTCGTAGAGCTATTTCTCACACTATTTTTCCTCACTCCTCACTGCCTGGCAGTGTTTTGCCCTTTCTTAAATGTTTTCACAGAGGCAACACCAGCTTGGCTGATGGGGTCAGCTGTGGCCTGTGGTGGGTCTGTTGGACCCAGCTGGAACCGGCTGTGTCCAGCATGGGACAGCCCCTGGTCTCCTCCCAGAGACCACCACTGTAGCACCCTCTTAGAAAAAATTTAATTTTGCAAGAGGAAGCCCACAAAAACTTGAAGGCTTCTTTTCAGGCTGCCTGCTTCCTAACTAAGGTGAACACTATGCATCTAATTCCTAAAGACTGATTCACTCTCAAGCAACATCTAATTCCTGTGAGTGTTTAAGATAAAATATTTTATCCACTTTGGAGAAAGAAGTTTCTTTGGAGACAGCTGAAGATGATCAGGACACACTGGCTTAATGATAAAGAAATTAGGGACACAAATTCCAACACATTGCGGAGCTGTAAACAGGTAACTCTACTACAGGTCTCTTGGTCTTTCCTCTACTTTCTTACAGTACAGAATAACTTGCATATAGTTTGCTCTTGAACTCCACTAGGATTACCTTAAAGTTAGAGGTGTGACTTTTGTAGAATGTGTCTCAGGTACAGAGTTCTCTCAGAAACTGATATATCTGTGTTGTAAATCATCTTCAGGCCATGAGAGAGAAGAAAAACACAGCAAACGTATATGTTTCCCCAGAGTGCTTTCTCCTCTTCAGCTTCATGGTTTTTATCTGTTTAGAAACCTTCTGTGGATTTCTCTTCCAAGTATTTTACTGGTATTCTCTTGAACTCATTTATGGTTTTGATCTTTAACATGCTTTGGAGAAGAGCTCCAACTATTTTCTCCTTGTTGCACAAAAAAATGACCTTCTTTTGTTTGTTTTGAAATTGATGCACAAAATTATCAAACTCTCTTAAAAAAAAAGAAATCTCTCTTTATTAGAAGGCTGTGCCAGAACTTCTCTTGAAAGATGATTAAAAAGTCTTCCAATTTCCATTCCAAATGTAGTCAAGGCCAATCCATTCCCAGTTGGTTTGTGCTAATTATCTGATAGTTAATACGTTGATCCTTTCAGAAAGACTCGCTATGTCCATTCTCAGACATCATTTTGCTAGACTAAAGTCATGGTTTAACCCCAGCCAGCAACTCAGCACCACGCAGTCGCTCACTCACTTCCCCCCCACCCAGTGGGATGGGGGAGAGAATCGGAAAAAAAAAAGTAAAGCTCGTGGGTTGAGATAAGAACAGCTTAACAGAACAGAAAGGAAGAAACTAGCAATGATGCTAATAACAACAAGAAAGTGACAATAATAACAAAAGGACTGGAATACACCAGACAAGTGATGCACAGTGCAATTGCTCACCACTTGCTGACCGACGCCCAAGCCGCGCTCCTCCTCCCCCCACCAAAACTGGGCACAACGTCCCATGGTATGGAATACCCCGGTGGCCAGTTTGGGTCTGCTGTTCCGGCTGTCTCCCCTCCTCCCACCTTCCCTGTGCCCCTCCAGCCTTCTTGCTGGCTGGGCAGGAGGAACTGAAAAGTCCTCGACTGAGTCTAAACACGAC
>JAVKLA010000027.1:37523988-37535928 GCA_034782735.1 Sagittarius serpentarius | reverse complement strand
CCATCCCACTGGGTGGGGGGGGAGTGAGTGAGCAGCTGCGTGGTGCTGAGTTGCTGGCTGGGGTTAAACCACGACAATGCCACAGGTTAGGTAAATGTAACCTCAAAAACTTCTCTTAGACAGCTATCCAGGCAAGGAGTGGAACTGGGAGAGCTCATGACTATTACAGAGCAGAAAATGTACTTTGTGTACACATGATTTATGAGTCCTTCCTGCTTTAGATACTATTTGTCTGCTCTTGAAAAAGGCGTACAACTTAAGGGATACATACTAAACATACTATGCAAGAAAACTGTCACAGGGAAGGGGACTAGAAATCACAGCATCTAGATCGCGACTCCACTGATCTTTATATGCGTTAGAAACCACTGCCTCAGTCCAAGCAAGAAACACTGATTTCGGATCTCCACAGGACCTGGGAACTTCATTGTCATACAGATATGGTCAATCTTAAGTCTGGGAAAGGAAAAAATAAAGCTTGGAAACCTCTCTGAGCTGTCAGCTCCCATATGTATGCCCTGACAACGGCCAAGGAGACTGCCTGAGTACACCCATTTTCTCCAGATGTTTAGACTCCTCTCTGCTGTGTTACATTCCTGTCGAGTCGCATGAGCTGTCACCCGCACGTACAGGGCATAATGAGAAATCTTTTCAAAGGCCTGCAACAAGTTCAAAGAACTTGGACCCAAGCTCAGTAAAAAGCAGGGGAGTCAATTCCTTGTACTAATGTCCTCAAGTACCTTCTAACATAAGAGGAAAGGGCTTATTAATGGAAAATTATGAGTTTGGCAGGGATTTATGAATTGGCTGCTTGTAATAGGGACCTGCTAGGCATTAGACTTCTCCTAGTTCATATACAGAGCTAATATGAGTCAGGTAATCCTTCACACTGGAAAAGGTAATAGGTTGCTCATTCACAGTATGCTCCTTTCAGGTTCTAGTAGCAACCCTGAGTGATGGAGTCTTCTAGAAATTTTCAAAGCACTCCCAGAAATTGCTGCATAATGTTAATTTTCAACCTCTAACCTAGAAGTCATCAACTGAAGCAAATGTTTTCTATATGGTAGAGTTACTTCAAACAACAAAACTTGAGAAAAATCATGTCCTTCATTTCCATCATCGTCCCAAAGGAAAAAAAAAGGTTTATAACATGTTTGATATTTTTAAGTGTCTTTTTAATAAATAAATGAACAGTCTTATACATATCCTGCACTCCCAACACTTCAGCCTAAGCTTGTGAGAGATTTGTGATCACAATCAATAGGCAAAGACATTTTCTGTTTCCTACCCACAGGAAATAAAACTCCTCCCTGAAAAAAAACAAAACAAATAACAGCAACAACAAAGAGAACAAAAGGAGGAACAAGACACTTGGGGTTGAAATCAGGTACAATTTCAATCACCTACCATGTAACTGGTAAAAAAACTCAAAACTAGTGATGTACCTACAAGTTCTTTGAGATCTGTTTCCATGCTCTAAAGTCTTATGGGAATCAAAAGCCTCTGGGTATCAAACACTGTAACATTTACTAGAGAAATTAGATCTGCAGATTCAGCAAAAGTGGAAATGTTTCGTAGTTTAATTAAATATGATGTGTGCTTGGGAAGAATCCATGTGTGCTTTAGTTCATTGACTATGACGGAACCCTTATCTGAGCTGAATCCACTGGGAACTTTTGTAGTAAGATATTACTGTCTAACAAATAAAAGCCATAAATTCTTATTTAGATATTTCTTTGGAAATTGTTATGTATTCACGTACTTTAATTTTAATATTAGTTTATTCTCAAGCTATTTTACTTATTTTACTTACGTTTTTTATTTAACATTCCTTTCTTCAGTAAATCCTGATTGATAGTAATGGAAAACTTTCTTTGGAAAGAAAGCAGTGTTTTAGTTTTCCAGGTCAAAAGAACTTTTCATTTTGGAATATAAACTTCTTGTCCTTTGATCTTATTCTTTTTTTTTTTTTTCCTAACAAACTTCTGCTAAATATTTTTTCAAGTGATCATCTTGTAAAAGAAATTAAGTTTTTGACTTTCAAACCTGATTTGAAATGGGAAAAGTTTCTTTTGATCTGGACCATTTGTTATTTGCATAAAAAGCTATGCTGTTAAACAATAAGTAGGCAACTGAACTGATAGGTATTGATATGTGGTACTGATAGCCTTTTCCTTCTTTAAATATCTAATTTTCCATATTAACAGCATATGGAGACCATTCACATTTGCTGCTTTCAGCTTCTTCATTATGACATTGCATTTTTCTCAGCAGCTATATTTATGGATGGTTTTCCTGTCCATTGCTAATTGACTGCTTGGTTTTAAACTGTTTGATCTATAAAAATCACTGTATTGAAACCTTCAATTTTATTGACATTTCAAATAATTGCTAAGTTTATTGCTGGTGGTAAGATTTCTGAGGCCTTTTAAAATTTTGTTTCGAATGTGACCGTTTGTTTTCACAGTTCTGCTGTATTCACATGGTGTAAAGCTAAGCAGCATCATATAGGAGCTGCTTGATCCTGATATATTCTACTCTGAAACTAAAAAAAAATTGCCACTAAATTCACTGGGGACTCAAACTCTTTCTCTTTGCTTAAGGGCAAGTAATATTTTTAATTATTTATGCAAGTGGTCTTTGAAAAATCTATCGTTAGACATTTCCTTTGCCCTGTAATTTGCTTAGGAACCTGGAACATGGTTTGTAACATATTCTGTACTTCTTATAAGCACTGAAAAAACAATAAAGGCAATTTAGTAGTTAGTTGGTGTAAGTTAAGGGTAAATTTGTCTGATAAATCCTTGTCATGCATGTATATGTAAATCAAATTCTTTTCCAGATGCTAAATTATAACAAGGGGAACAGCTGGGACTGATTTCTAATTCTGCAAGAGCTGAAGACAAAAACTTTGCATGAGAGAGGAGAGTTGGAGAGAGGGGAGCAAGTCAGGATAGCTTCCTAAAGTAAAAAACCCCTAATTAAAATTGCATACAAGGGTGACAAGATATAGGATAAGGAGGGCTGGCATCAGTTCTGTTGTGCAAGGAACTTAAATGAGGATGTACACAGGTAATGTGGGTTTCTCTTACCAAATCCAAAGCAGGTTTTACTACCGTTCCCAGAGGAAATGGTCTCCAGCCCTGTAAAATGTAAGACTGCTGAAACAATACAGGGTTTTTTGAGTCCTTGAACATCTCATGGTTGTAAGTCAGTGGCTATAAACAGTAGGGTGCAAGTAGGTGGTAATGGAAATGATTAACATAAATGTCCTAGCTAAAGAAGCTAGAGCATTCTGAGTAAGGCAATGGAGAAGAGTGTCCCACATCAATCACCAGAAGCAGTTGCATATGATGGGGCAACAAATTAGCTTTAAATAGTTCAGGTGTCATCCCAGCACTTGTATGGCTGTTTCACTACCATGTCCCTGCTTACCTTTAATTTTTCTAGACTAAACAAGTCAAGCTCTCTAATTTCCCCATAAAAGTTAGGGTGTCCATTTCTGTAATAGCCTTTTCTGTACATATTCTTATTCAAATTATTCTTAGATGATTAGAATTGTCCACTGTCCTCCAGGCAGGTGCTCACCAGCTATACAGCTTCCCTGTGTCTGCTCCTAAATGCCTTGCTTTATGGAGTCCAGGCATACCTTTGCTGCCTTACCTCTCAACTCTGAAGGGAATGTGGGTACCCAATAGCAAATGGAAGTCTCATATACTCTGCTTCTGTGTGGAAGATGGCAGAGCTAACTACTAATTAGTCATGGTGGAAGTATAAAGGCTATACATTGTGTGGTTGAAATTAATATCACGACAGGTATCATGCATGCAGGGAATCACATGCCATCTAATTATTCAACTCACCAGCACGTACAGCTCTAGCCTGAGTTGTATGAGACTCAGTTGTGTGGCATTCAGTCAGTTGCTAGGAATTTCCATTTAATTTACTTGACTGATTCACTCATTCTGCAGCAGAAAGGCAAAGTGTTGCTGTATTTTATAAGCCTCATCACCCCAGTATTACAGAAACCAGGACAAAGGAAGGAGTTATCCACATTTCCTGCATAAATACATTTGGAATCAGGTCTCCGAGCATTTGTATCATCCACTGAGCTGAAGGTTAATGTTAAAGGATGAGTCTATGAAGCCTGCGGACAGCCATAGTGGAAAACAACATGAAACAGCTGCAGGAAAAAGTTGTGGATGCTGTGTACAATATGACACTAACAAAAGAGTGAAAAAGCTAGAATGCCATAAAGGCTAGAAACTGTGAAAAAAAAAAACCCCAACCAACCAACACAAATCCCAACATATTTTGATTGCTTTTTATATAATGTGCAAACCAAAGGCATTATGAACATTGACATGAAGTGTTTTGGCCATACTGCTGACGATGCAAGCTTTAACATGCAGTGCCTTTGAAAGAGGTTTATAGCAAAGACTCCATTCTTATTTCTCCTCATTTATCTGTTTGGTTGGATATGAAGAATTAGCAGTGACACAGCATAGTTTATTGCTACTAATTTGTACTCAAAGTCAATATGACATCTGATGATGTTTAATGCACTTAGTTACTTAAATGGGAAAAATCCAAGCTACACACTTCTGTAGAACGGGAAACACTAAAGACAGCTCCATACTCAATGCAAGGAATATTATTATAAGCATCAAAGAAGAAAGGAACATTATAGTTGAATTTCTAATCAGGATACATGATAACACAGCCTTGGCTTTCTGTGTTGGTAATCTAAGATGATTTTTCTTAGCATAATCTCCGTTCCTTGAATGGCTTATTCTTTTTGACTTTGTATATTAATCACACACATTTCTTGTGGCAGATCTGTCTCTTAGTGCAGATAAATGATCAGGGACCTTCCGCTCTGGTTATTGTGCTTTTCAGTGGCAAATAATTATTTCAGTTCGCTAGTACAAAAGGTATTTCTTTAATACTATGATGCATTATATGCTCACAGCATGATCATTAGAACTAGAACATCAGCCTGTACTGTGCCATGTGTTATGAAGAGAGCTGCATGAAAATGAATTTTTCCCCCCTTTTCCCATCTATTTGAATTGCAATTGAAACTGCCTGTTCTGCTGGAAAGCCATCTGTCTTCCAGCATCCTATTTGTAAGCTGTGGGACTTGTTTCAGTTCCACCTAATTTGAGACATTGCTTAAATTAGGAACAGTGTTACCCAAGGCACCTTTTCTGTCAGAGGAATGTACAGGAACTTCCAAAAGGTAATTCAAACTACTTAAGAACTGAATCACGTTCTGGAGGTATAGACAGCCCAGGGCAGCAATGCATCTGACTTAGACTGCTCAGTTAGATGCCTCAGGTTGAATGGATTGGATAGAGGCTAGAACATGTGAACAGGACATAGACTTCTGTGAAATGGATCATGAAAATAAAGCTTGGAAAGTGAGAGGCAAAGAAAATAACCAGCATGACTGACTATAGTGTGCTGAGTTACATGCTGGGGGAGAAAACAGGGAAATGAAAAAGAGAATTACAGAAGTATGAAGATAATCACACTTGAGCATGAACCATGGCATCTGGAAAGGAGTCCATGCGTGTTCGTGCATGAATGAACAAGAACCTCAGTATCTGGTAATGTTATACATGTATGTTTACATCTGTGCACTTTCTTTCATGAGAAAAAGCCTGGCTTAGTGGAGGAAGTAGTGACATAGATGTCTTCAAAAGTGTTTGGAGGAAAGAAAAGAGGACAAGGTAACAGGAGGACTGGCTGTTTGTCCAACACCGCAATGCACGTCTCAATGCAAAAGGAAAATTCTAAAACATTTTAAAAGGAAAAAGACTACTTCAGTCACCAAAGAGAAGAGAAAATTACTGAAGTGAGGAGTTAAAATGAGATCCTCTTCTATAAAGGTAAATGTCTTCTTTTTTGAAATGTTAACAGCATATAGAGTATGCTATGTAATACAAGGAGAAAAGTTTGTCCCTTTTCCTGATAGTACTTTGAAAGTCCTAGTATAAAATCCAATTGAGATCCCACACTGAGAAGTATAGAGTAAGTATAGAGTAGTATACAAACAGTAGAATCATAATTTGCTCATAATTACATAAAAGATGTAGAATATTTCTATACAGCCCCCCCCCCAATAACGAATAAACCCAAGATATACAACTCCCAATCTGGATACAGTAAAAGGCCACTCACACAACACACCTTTACCCTTCTAAAAGTGGTTGTGCCAGCATATTGCTGCGAACAAGGATAAAAACTTAGAACTTTAATTGACCTCCAGCCAGGTTCACACCCAAAGAACATCAAGGAGTTAGAAAAGAGTTGTCCACTCATGTGAACTGCCAGAATTCTCAGTTACACCAGCTAAAGGCAAAAAAAGCAACCCAAAATACAAGTACTAGCCAATTCCTCGATAACAGGGATTTGGTAGGAGGTTACGCTGGGGACTGGTATTCCAAAACCTTCAGTCTTTCAGACCTTCCCTCAAACAGCTGGGTCCTGCTGAGGAGAAATTCCTTGATTAACAAGACCCCTGCTTCAATCCAGGATAAGAGTTTGTATGTGTCTGTGACACCTCTCACTGGAGTGCCTCTTTAGGTCTACATCCTTTCAGGAGGGAGTGTAGTGTTATTAGTTAATGTTTCTACCTGCAGCCAAATGTCTTTATTCAAAAGCCTCAGTAGGCTTCTCTGTTTCTTGCATTCCTACCCTCAGCTCTTGATCTTCCCCTGTCTGTCAGCACGTTTTGGCCCAGAACCCCCTCCCCCACTTTTTTTTTTCATATGTTCTCTACTTCTTTCTCTCTCCATTCCCACAGAAGCAACAATAACAAAATGAATACAATGATTTGTAAAAAATCACAGTATGCTGTCAAATGAACAGTAAAATTCAGACAAATAGGTAACTGGCCTGTTTTTGATAAATGAATCCCAGATTTCTCCTCTGATAAGCACAGGCACGTGATTTTCTCTACTTGCCAAGGCTGAAATTAGAATGAATTTTAAAAAACTGTAAGAAATAAGTAATTTGAGAATGAAACAGAGATTAAGCAAGTTGCATTCAACTCTGACCTTCACTTCTACGTGAAGGGAGAGGAAGACACTAAAAGGCAATTTAGAGGGCCAGGGTTTCATGCTTTGCTATTGGTATCAATAATCTTGCCCTCAGTGTCTGTTTCAAAATTTTTCTATTCTCATGCCTGTAGCTCTCAAGCAGTTCAGGTTTGAGGAGAGAAGATCTGGAGGACTACCAGCCTCTATTGGGGATTGCATTAAAATGGCTGTGCTTTAAATGACTCAGCCCGGACAGTATTTCTGAAATCTGTGTCCATCTATTCTGAGACTTATCTGTGTTTTAACCATGTTTTTGCTGCACAAAACTGATCTTTGAAACCCCTGTCATGCTCCACTCTCATGGCATGACATGCACTATAGGGGTTTGCAGAGTTTTGAGCAATACTGGTTTACTGTTGGTGGGAGTACCAAATAGTATAGACAGATTACATATTCAGAAAAAAAAATTGATTGATGTTGTAATAGCATTGAGATAATAATCAGGAAATAGAGACACTGATAGAATGACAAAACGAAAGTCTCATGGAGGAAGATGCCCAAAAGCTACTAACTCCTTTGGAAAACGAAGACAGTCATGTATCAGAGTGACCAGTGTTGGTAAAAAACCAGTTCTGGATCACTGTGTCATAAAATTTGATTTGTGTGATCCTATATAAATCTCTTTCAAATCCAATTAATTAGTAGTCATTATTTTTTAAGTGGTTATAAACAAAAATTTTCCTCAAAAGTATAGCCATAAACCCCATTTTTTAACAATGCATGAACAAGGGATAAGATGAAGTGATAAAAAATGGGCACAACTATTAAAATAACATCACTGAAAAATATGGAAATGCATTTTCTCTGGAAATAATTTCCCTGATTTCCATTTCATATCAAATCTCCTGGTGATCACTTATAAATATTAGTTCTTGTGATAAATACAGTTAGTACCTCTAAATCCCTATGCCTTTAAAAACAACTTGTCAAGGTGACTTAGCTATAACAAAAATAGAAGAAACACGTTAGGAGAGTGACGCCATACTTGAAATAACTTTGAGTAGCTCAGTTTGTCTTGACTACAATGGACACCATAGTACAGCTCAGCATGCTTGATAAAGGCATTACTTAGGATATCACTGCTTTTATGCTAAACTAGTTACAACAGGAAGCTGTATTTGTAAAAATTCTAATCATCAACCAATTTAGATAAGACCATTGGTTTATTGTTCACTACATATATCTGACCTTTTGTCAAGGATGAAACATTCTAAATTAAAGTAGACAGAAAAGAGTGTCATTCCAAAGATGATATCAAATGTTTCATAATTCTTTCAGATTGACATTTTATCACTTACGTGTCCTATATTAGAGCTGTCACCTAGACTCCCTGTTAAGCTGACACATTTTGCTCCATTTTTCATTAGTTTCTTAAATCACAAATAACCAGGAGATATCAGACCTTAAAACTGTCTTTAGTTCAACACTAAATAATTCCAGTTGTTGGTCCAGTACTGAACAAGTACAATGTTTGCATAAAGGCAAGAGAACTTTCTGCTGCCAAGGTGACTTGCAGTCTTCTAGTAACTCTGAGAAAATAGAAGTTAGCTGTACATGACAGTTCCATTCCACACTATAGTTCCGTGATCCATCACATTTCTTATCACACATGTAAAATATAGATATTTTTAAATGAAAATATTTGGCAATTTGAGTGTATGAGTTCAATCCATATTTAGCCAACAAAATTAAATTAAAAATGACAAGCAGCCAACACCTCCCATTGATTTACGTGAATAACTCATATAATAAACGTGCTAAGTAAAGTTGCTGTGATCTAGTCCATGTTCTTTGCCTTGGTCTTTTTAAATATATATGAGGTGACTGAAAACATGTTGTTACCATATGGTAAAATACAGCTCAAAGAGCCCCAGAAAGCTCTACCTGAGTAGATTTGTTATCATAGTACTCTGAGGCGGTACGAGCTTGAGTCCTGAGAGCAATGTTTCTCTACTAACTGTGCAAGGATACCTACCCTTTTCCTAGTTCCAGAGTTTGCTTTTTGCTCATAACGCTGCTCTGAACAGTACTGTGCATTGCAGACGTCCTAATAGTGAACAGAACATATGATAATTGCACAGGGCCTTGAATAATGTATGTCCTTAGAAACTCACAGGCACAGCTTTAACCTTCAGCACGCATCCTGCCAACTCTTAGGTAGTCCATGTTATTCTGTAATCAGCTGGCAGCTGACGTACACTTTTTCACTGAAATATTGCAAATGCCATATAATTCTCTATGGTACATACATGTCTATTTTGGAATTTGATTTTTTCTTCTGTGAATTGTTTTTTTCATCTACTTTTTAGATGAAGAACATATGCCCACTCTGAACATACAGAAGGTCATAAGAAGGCAAGAGGAACTGCAGTGATACAGACCCCCAAGTCCATCTAACTACACTATCTATGACAAAGTATGCAGATAAATACGGAAGATTCCAAGAACACACTGAGCATACACAATACTTCACCACATACTTTTCCAGAGACTTATGTGTAGTCACCCCCTCTGGATTTCTTTTCAGTGAACTTGCTTAGTCTCCCCATGAAGCCATATACACTTCCAAAGCAATGCATATTTCCCGATTGAAGGGGTATTTCTTAATTACTGAACAAAACTTTACTCGTGATTTTTTTTTGCTCTGCAGTCTGTTCTCATGTTCAACATCTGTGATTCCACCAACCTTAGCATAGGTCTACTGGATAATCTTATGGTGACAGGTCACAGGATCTAAAATATCATTTTGAGGCCTACGCCATAATCTTTCACACAGTTCTCTGATAGAGGTACCTTTATGTGGATCAAAATTAAATGAAAGACAGAAAATAGCTGTTAACGTGAGTTTGAAAAACTCAATATTTAGTATCTTTTTTGGAAGTGTCACAAAGCATGAATGTTCTGGTTTGGCTTTAATTATTCTCCATTATTTGGCTATTTTTCATGTTTTACAGAAATAATTTCTCTTTTCAAACTGTAATCTGTATATAGCTTCACTAGAGTTTATAATGGCAAAAAAGAGATCAGAGAAAAGGGGAATTTCATGAAGAAGGTCACAGACAGAATGGAAGATATACACTGGAATCCCTTTCTGGCATTAAAGTTTCCTTTGGGATCCCAGACAAGTCACATAGAACCAGAGCCACAAAAACCACGTAGGTAACACCGACACATTTTAAGTGTCCAAAATCAATAATTAGACGAAAACCACCCTCATGCTCAGCTCACCTCATAACAGCTTATGGAACATATGAAAATATTCTGAAATGTTTTTATGTTCATTCAGCTTGTCGCAGTTTCTCACATTTCTGTTTAACCATTTATAATAGGAGACAATGAGTGAGATACTTGGGCTGGAAAGCAAAGGGATTAGGGAATATATGCATATACACATCTAACCTAGACTTGTATGGTTTTCAATTTTGAAATGTACCATTCATACCTAAATATGTTTCAGGGAAATGTGATGGATATAACACTGGTGCCTCATCCATCAGGTGTTAACTTGTAGGAATTAACGTTCCTTGGAAAGGGCATCAAAGAAAAGATTAGAATAAACACAATTTGAAAAGCAGGCAGGAGAGAGAAATGTTTGGAATAAGAGGCACAAGGGGAGAGACTTCTTGGATTTCGGAAGGAAAGATAGTCAGCTGCTCTGTTATCTGACAAACAGAGATTTGCTAAGGTGATAACCTGACTTGAGAACTTAATATGTAGGTAAGCAACATTCAGGTTCCCGTTAGAAGAGCTGTCTTGTTTAACTGTAACTGTTCTTTGCTGCCTATCTCCTGTAGAGTTTAAATGTCACTTTCACAAACGATTCAGGGCTCTATAAAAGGGTCACATGTGACAAGTTAGTGTTGGCACTTTCATGCCCAGGCTCAAAGTTGCAGAGTCCAAGGCCAGGATCATGCAACATATTCGCTGGAAGGATCACCCAGGTTAGAGCTGGGACTTAAAAAAAAAAAAGGTTTTACATAGACATGAGTAGACCATACATAGATTTAAACCAGCATTAATAAGGACTTTAACAGTAGGCTGTTAAGTATAAGATAAACGGTTGTGTTTCATGCCAAGTACATCACTGTTTATTAATACACATTCCCAGCATGGATAGAAAAGGTCAGCACCAAAATCATTATTTTTCTAATATCTATTTGGTACACATGTTGCTGTTTGACAGTGATATGCTTTGTGGGTAATTAATGATGTAACCAACTGCTATTGTGGAATTTGTTTACAAGTAGAGCAAAAAAACCTAAACTAATATTACAAGACAGCTCTGGAACGTGTTCATATAGTACACAGGATTAAAGACTAAAATTCTTCCTCAGTTTCTGCTCAGGTCAGGGGACTGGTGCTGAAAGAAGAGAGACTGATGCTGATTGTTTAGGAATTGCATCATGCAGTGACACTGTGTCGTGGTTTAAGCCCAGCCAGCAACAAAGCACCATGAAGCCGCTTGCTCACTCCTCCACCCCGGTGGGATGAGGAGGAGAAAATATAAAGAAAATGCTCATGGGTCGAGACAAGGACAGGGAGGGATCACTCACCAGTTATAGTCACGGGCAAAAAACAGACTCAACTTGGGGAAAAACAAAATCAATTTAATTTACTAACAACCAAATCAAAACAAAGATAATGAGAAGTTAAACCAAATCTTAAGACACCTTCCCCCAGCCCTCCCTCCTACCCGACTCAACTCCACTCCCCATTTCTCTCCCACCTCCCCCCTCAGCGGCACAGAGGGACAGGGAAATGGGGGTTGGGGTCAGTTCCTCACACCTTGTCTCTGCCGCTCCTTCCTCCTCAGGGGCAGGACTCCTCACTCTGC
>JAVKLA010000027.1:37484466-37523888 GCA_034782735.1 Sagittarius serpentarius | reverse complement strand
CTAGGAGCCGGAGAAGCTTCTGGCAGCTTCTCACAGGAGCCACCCCTGCAGCCCCCTCTTCCGCTACCAAAACCCCGTCACTCAAACCCAAAACACACTGACTGTTCAAAGACTTGGGAATGTAAACAATACAAGAATTAGATTCACAGCAGCCCCTGCTATGATCAGCGAGCTACTTAAGCCAGGCTGTCAGAAGTTCCAAAGAAAACCTCTCCTGTGATATAACTTGCCACAAATTAGACGGTTAAGTTAGGTGAGCTCAGAAACCTAGAGTGTATCCCCATATGCCAGCTAATTCAATGAACATTGTTGTCGCATGCAATGGGATAGACAGGGCTGGCCTCTTCTGCATGAGCTGCAGAATCAATACGTAGATTTGGAGCAAATCAATGATTTGAATGGGGACCTTCTATTTCTCAAGAAGCTTCCCTAAACTCTGCATTACCGGTTACTTACATACCATGTTGTTCTCCTGGAAGGCTGTTCTGAAAGTGATTCATAGCTCAGGCCCTGCTGCCATGATATTTAGGGGACTACTTCGTTTCAAAACACCATCATCACTTAGTTTTGCACGTAAGTTACTCAGCAACTGTATGCAGCTCTTGGCAGTTACACTTCCAGTGGGATAACCTTGAGTTGACGGCAGAAACCATGCCTCAGTTTATTTACTCTAGGCTGTGTAAGAGTTGTCCTATCTAGGACAGCATTTCCCATCTAGGAGAAAAGGCTTTCGGGTGATGTCAGTTTTGAACAAAGGTACTTATTAGTGAAGCACATAAAGATGTGTCTACATTTTGTGGTGAACCCTACTGCGAGCCATCCCCAGGCTGCCAGGGACAGAAGCTAGTGAATCCATACAGTGCAGTGCAGAACCAAGAAGACAAGTCATCCTGGGTGTGTAAGCTAGATATTTGTACAGTGCTGCTATTCTGTTAATAATGCACTGTCGTCTTTTCATTACTTCCAGACTTCTTTGACATTGCTGTCTTTAAACCATGCTCCTGGACTTATTTTGCAGGGAGCTTGTTAAAATGTATCTGCATGCCTGATACAGATTCTGCCCTGTATAATTTCGTGGATCCAATTCTTCACCTTATGTATTATTTAAATACATGACTTATTTTACAGTCATTTTAACAACTCCATATTACTTACAGAAATGAGGACCATACTCCCAGTTCTTTTTAAACTAAAGAAATGAGCAGGAAAAAAGAACCATTATAATTCTGGACCATTTAAAATGTTAGTAAAAATATATATATAAAAATACATATCAGTGAAAACATTACATCACTATCTACTTTCTGTCTTCTGGCTGACACCCACACAAAATATGGACAGTAATGTAATTAGCAACAAGGATTAATTTGTAAGAGTATCTTACAGGCATAGAATATGTTATCCTTCATTGCAAGCTAGGACAGAATGGCAGAAGACAGTGAAGATGCAGGTCAATGTTGCGCCCTTCAATTTCAGGTAACATACCTTTATGCAAGTCTGCATTAAAATGAGTGCAAGTGAGACAGATGGCCAAAGTCATGAGATCCCACCATTTTAAAATGTCTATGTACATATCTATCACATTTGTCTTGGTTAACCATAGTATAAAAATGCAATTGTACTAACGAAAAGTACCTTAAAGCACAGTGACATAAACTGTAGAATTTTGGAGCTATAGAATATTGAAATGCTTTTTTTGGTCAACTTCATATCATTTAAAGACAGTTGGAGTGCTCTGATCCAGAGTTTGGTCAATGAATAGCACCAATTAGCATACTCCAATAGTATCTATGAGTGTTTTACCAAAAGAACAAGATGGTATTCTCTGTGTCTCAGACCAAAACAAGGTAGAACTATCTGAAGGGAACATTTGTTACATATTGCAATGCAGAACAAACCATTGAGTTTTGCAGGGCTCTTAATATGGGTTGCTTTTGAATACAGAAAACAATCAAATGTCTTTCAGAATGTTGCACTTTCTTCTCACTTGTTTTCTGTACTTACATAAATTGTTTAAAAACATAAAAGTGTTTCTAAAATTTCAAGATCACAATACACATTTTCTTTTTGTTTGGCAGCATAGACTAAGATGAAACTCTTGGAGTTTGCCAGTTCTCCAGAGGGCTTTTGAGGGAATCCTTTTTGAATGGGATTTCTAATTTTGGAAACGTCTTGATCTCATTAATAGTGTAAAATTAGAAAGCTGTCATCAAAATGGTACTCAGACCTGCTATGAAAATTCTCAAGGATTTAATCAGCATTTCTAAATCAATGAGTATATGCCATAGGTGAAACCCAGATTAAAAAAATGAGATTGATACATGAGCATGAGAATGTGAACCAGAATTTCCAGTTTTGCTTTTCAGTCTTCAATCTGTAGTACCAATTTTTTGCCAAAATTTGATGTTTTAAAAGGAGAGAGATGCTGTCATAACTTTTATTCCATCTGTGTGCTTACATCTTACATCTGTGTCTATACCTAGCCAACCTTCCTGATAAAATTTTATTTGGCAAGTAGCCTAGAAAAAGAATGTTTTCAGGTTTAGATGTTTAAAATTTTATTATACATTTTTCCATTTAAACATTATTGTCAAAGTGCATCTTTGTTAATAAATTGAGGACCCCTGTTTTCATTATCTACTATCTTGTCTGCCAGTAGAAAGTATTAACATATTATTGTCCCAAAATTCACTTACAGCTGTAAGGAGAAACAAAATGATGTGTTGATAACAGATTAAGCATATAAGGCACAAGCCCTAAGGCTTTTAGTCTCAGGAGACGTTACATTTCCATGGCAGTACCAGGATATAATATAAATAAATGAAGAGTTACAGTCTGCTAGTCAGGCATGCTGAACTGGATTTAAGGCATATTAAATACTTCTGGAGTAAGCAAATGAATATTGCCGATGGGCTGAAAGAGATACAGGAGGTATTCTAGGATTTGATATCATTTAAGCTACTTACTCAAACACCCAGAAATAAGATTGTATTTTTGAAGAAGGCTCAAGGCTATTTGAACTTTTGTTGCTTTTTTTTCTTTAATTTAATATTAAAGAAGGTTCTAATGGAAATCATAGAGAAACCCATACAGGACAAAAATAAAATGCCTTATATTTAACATGTGTGTTCATAAAGGAAGAGTGAAAAGGGACATCTTGTGACTTCTGTATATACATGTTGCATTTGGGGAGGCAGCCCCATTTTTTATGTTAAAGGTGATGACTCAGTGCAACAGAAAGGCGGAAGGCAACTCAGAAAGCAAGATAAAAGCCTCTCTTATAAAGAACAGATTAAAAAGGTGGCCAGTAGGTCAGGTAGGAGGGCTGAATTTGTATGGAAAGAGTGATAACAGTTTTTATAGGAGTGTTATGGAGGCAAGGAATACGGAATTTCCTGAAAAGCATTGAAATTTGCAAAGTGTTGGATAGGCCTGTCCCAAACCCTACACCCTTTGGGAGATGTCCATCCTCAATTTACAGTTGTCAGTGTATTAAACAAAGGCTACAATAAATTAGAAAACACTTAGACTAAAACACTTATCTGTGTGGTTTGATTGATAAAGCTACATCAAATTGCTTTATTTCATGCTGTTCTGAAATTGGTAGGCATTGGATGACTTCTTTACATTTGAATTGTGCTGATTAGCTGGTTTTACCTTAATAACTCTCTATGACAGTGACTGCCTTATCTTGCCCTTTAATTTTAAAATTAATGAAGTAATCATTTATCCTGGTCTCTTTCTGTGTTCTGCCCAATTACTTTAGCGCTGAATGGTACTTTGCATTTTTGCTGGTCCATTAGTCCTGTATCATGCTCTTTCTGGACTTCTTTGTTCAACTGAGGGATAATTAAATAGTGTCTTTTAGAATCTTTATAACCTTGGCACATAAATTTCCTTTGCAAACAGTTTAACCTAATAGATAAATGTCACTTAAACATCGGTACTTATCTTTGTTTGCTTCTGATTAAGGTACCTAACTCCAAACCATGTCAAATAACAATCTACCTTGCATTATTATTTTGATTTTACACATAGATCCACTTCTTGACTCTTACCATTCTAGGAAACCATCTCTACACTGAAGATGCACAGAAAAGAGCTGTTACTTTTTGACTCCATAATGTGGCAGGCTTTGGAGTGCCTACAGAGAACTAATAGGAATTTTGCAGTGTTGGACTGAAAGTGAAAGAAGCAAATTTAACCCTGGCTAGTTCACCATTCAAGGTTTGAAACTTATAAATGCAGAGCAATCCACTGTGGACTTTATGAAATAGGGCTGCAGTGAGCTGTTTACAAAAGATTTGCACTGTTAGGAGCCAGCCTCTTTCTGCTTGCTTGGGCAGTCTCACAAGCTCTTTGTTTGCCCTTTATGGTCTGAATGAAAAGCAAATTTTAAAGCTTGATGGCATTTATTCAGAGTGTGTTCTATACTGGGAAATGTGGCTGGTTTATCTAGGAATGGTGAGGAGGTCTGTGAAGAAGAGAGATTTTGTGCAGAAAGAAGAAAAGTTTTGCTTTTTATAACATTTTCTTGTTTTTTGAAGATTTTCTCCATTTTGGCTTAATTGAATTCTTCCTAGATTCATAAGCATACAGAGCTGTTAGAGAGAGAAAAATTATGTTTATTGGGAAAATGTTGATGATCTCCACACGTAGCAGGTTCAGAGATTAATAGGTTAAGAAGAACGCTTTATTGAATACAGCCTACAATAAATTCAGATGCTATTACATTCACATTTTAATAAGTACAAGTGACTGACATTTTCTGAATTTTCATGCTTATGTGAACAAATATAACTGCATTGGCAGTACCGCTAACCTGAAGGCTGGACTTCTATTTACATACTCCACTGTCATCTTATTCAATATAAAGTTTTGTAGTGGATTTCCTTGTTCCTAATTTTCAGCAAAAAGTATTGTCTGGATTGAAATAGCATTTACATATTGAAATAAATAGATGTGGAGAGGTTTTGAGAACATATAATGTAAAGATTTTGGAGAAGAAATTCAGCATATCATTATGTTGAACATAATGGTTCAACATACTATTTTGCATGTGAATGCAGAAACTAATTAGCAAGTGCATATTCCCTGTGAAGTCATATAATTTCTCTTCCTTAAAGAAATTCATTAGTTGAAATCCTGGTCCTCTAAAGACAAAGGCAAAAACTGTTATTGACCTCAACAGCACCAGTCATTCACTGCTTCTTTAATCTTTTCAACTGGTGATGTGCACTGAACTATGAGTGAGACGCAAAACATTCTCCCTTACCATTTCTCTCTGGCATCTTTCTGGATGACAAGGCTCAAAATGCTTTTAATTGATTGAAAAGAAGCACAGACAAAAACACTGAGACATGCTAGCCTGGTCTAGTCTGACCTCTCACATAACATAGGCCATAGAATTTCATTAAGTAGTAACTGGATAAAGCCTCTATCTTCTGGCTGCTTTATTACATATCTTTGCCTATCTGTCTTATCTTGATTTAAAGACTGTGTACAATGGAGAATCCATAAATGCTTGACTGTATCAATTCCTATATGTTCTTCTAACTGCTTCAATGTTGTGGTTCTATTTAATTCAGTATAATGTATGCCCTGCACAGGCAATCTGAAAAAAACACAGAGCAGCCTGGCCCTATTCTAAAATCACTGTACATGACAGACAGCAGTGATTCTTTTATTATTGTTACATCAGATAAACCAAATATTTCTTTCTGTAGCTCATTATCTATATATCCCAGATCTTGTTCATTATATAAAATGATATTCAAAGGAAATATCTGACAAACCTCTCAATCATTCTGCATCAGGAATGTTAATTCACAACTGGCAGCCACCCCAAGTCCATTTTGGCAATTTAAACCAAGCTATGTTCTTTCTCTGTCATTCATGATTTTTAAGTGGAAATGTACTATTGGAAAAAGCAGTAGGTGGATATATTTAACTCCAATTCAAAAGAAAAAAATGGAAAAAACAGATATGTAATTGTCACTTTTTTCTCGAAATGAATTTCCTTAAAATATATTAAAATAAATTGAAAAAGGATAATAATCTATATTATTACTGTCATCTATGAAATATTGTCAGGTAAATTAAAAAATAGCACTTGAGCAATATGGACTTGCTGCTGCATTTTTTAATTCAAACTGCAGAAGTAGAATCATGGAATCTAAGAATTACCCAAGAGTTTATTTTGGAAGGGACCTTTTGAGATCTCAGGCTACTCAAGACCTATCCTGCTGAGCTTTGGAAACCTGAAAAGATAATTCTCCATATCTATTTGGGCTACTTGCCTCCAGGTCAGGTAGTACCATAGGAACTGAGTTTCTGAAGTAATAAGTAATCCTTTTGACAGCCCTACCTATTCTGCAGACACAGCTTTAGATTTCCTTTATTGAAGTTTACTTTGTTTATAAAAAAGAAATATTTCTGAGAAGTGAGATCTACTAATTCTAGAAAACTGAAGGACAGTATAACAAGAGGCTCTTAATACCCAACTATAGATATTAGTACCTTCATTTTATAGATCATTTAATTTCAGTTGAAAACATTTTTTTTTCTTATGTGTCCAGCAACTTGGTGTTCTTGCATTTATGTAATAAACACAATTTAAAGATGCTGATTTTCTGCACTTAAATTTAATTCCAGTTTCCATTCAGAAGCCATTTGACATAGATCATGAGTGGAAAATGACTCATTTGTTAAAGAAGAAATTATGTTCACTACTTTTTAACATAATAAAATAAAATTTAAGAATTAACTGTATGTCAAACTGTAAAACTGATTAAATGTGTATATAGTATAACCTGTTTTGGAAAATATAGTACTAGTTTTGTTGTATTGTGCTAAATTTTAAGACAGCATGTCTCAATAGTTATAAACTATCAAGAATCAAATTTTGGCAAATAACTAAAGCAATACAAATGTACAAGTAAGTATTTGAATCAAGGTTTCTCGCTCATTGATTTAGATCATGGTTAAAATCATTGAATTAAATCACTTCAATTAAGCTTGTCCACTTTTGGAAGCAGACTGGATATTTAAGAGTACATTATTTTGTAGACTACCGTGCTGACCAGATGAAAAATTCTCTGAAATTATTGAGAAGACATCCTATGACTATGAGGACCCTAGAATACACAGAGGGAAAATTATTTATATGACATGACAGTACTGGGAGGAGTACCACTTTTGGAAGTTGCTTCATAGCTATTAATACCTTTATTTTCTTTTCTGTTTCATCTAGTCTGATGTAAATGCAGTCATTTCCTTTACTACATGTCTGCTAACAATTGAGTTAAGAACCTGCCACAACTGCCATGCAAATTCAGAATGGTGGATCTGGACTAGTATCCTCACTCTGACAACAGATAGTGCCAGTACTGCAGAAAAAGTGAACAAATTCAGCCCCACACCACAGTGCATTTAACAGATGAACTACAAATCTGCCAGATTAAGGATAAATTTGTAAGGTCTCTCATCACTGCGAATTGCACTCCTCAGCCAGCCAAATGTCTAGTCTTTCCTTGAATGTTTGCTATCAGTCCTGGCTAGCCACAGCAGAAATGACTGAAAAAACCACGCAGCCCTCTCTCTCCTTGTTGCGTGCAACACGGGGACACACAGAGCAACAGAGAAGAGCAAAGGGGCTGCAGGGCTACATCACCAACACTCCTTGCAAAAACATACGAATTTTGCGCTGAGGTTAGTGTGTCATGGAAACAAATATTTATAATCAGTTTGAGCTTCACCACATTTCAATATCCTGCAGTTATCCACTGACAATGTGGTGTTTGTTGTTTCCCTTTTAAATGATAAAAGCTCCTTCCTGGCTACCATTTTTTACTATACCCATTTCTGTCATATTGCCTCTCATTGACCGTCTGTATAAAAGCACCAGTCCCAAGCTCATGCTTTCTTTTTTTTGGCATCTCTCCATGCCTCAAATCACATTTAGTAGGTCAGACCATGGCCTTGGGCTGCCCTCGGAAACCCAGTCCAGCAGCTGGAGTCTGGTTCCTTTGCTGCTCTAACAAATTGGCCACCACTACCTGAACAAATACAGGTGTCAGGTAGTCTCCATATAGACTCGAGTACATTGCATTTATCTATTTTGTTGCTTTTGTAGTTTCTGATTGTTCTCCACACAATGCTACCCTCTTGCCTTGCCAGAATTTAAGGAGGCCTGCTGCCTTTTTATTCTTTCCTTTTTTGTCTCTAAGAGTCTTGATATTGTCTAAAAATCTTGATACTGAGATATACTTGGCTTGTTTCCATAGTGGAAATCTAAGGCGAAAATGGAACTGTTAGTCTTTAAGGTAGGAAAAGGTTTTAATCAAAGAGAAGAGGAAATAGTTTCAAACATAATCCTTTGGTTAAGGCCAATAATCAGATTTAGTATGGATACTGTCATTATGAAAGTAATGAATGAATCTGAGAGTTATTGTACTGTCCACTAACAGGGTTCTGAAAATAAAATAAAGCCTTTACAATGATCTGTCATCCTGCTCATGGTCACTTTCCTTTTAATATTGATTTTTTTCTTTTTCCTTTCAGAAACCTAGCAGTTGATTGTTTATGCCTGCTGCCAGCAAGAATAAACTACCACCCACTTTGTTCGTGACAGCAGAAATCAACATTAAGTGGAAAGTGGCTATGTACAAGATAATTGATCCCTTTCAAGGTTTCTTTACCTTATTTCCAGGCTGGTGCTGGGGAACAACAAATTGCCTCTTTTGAACAATTGGCACTAATTGACATCGTGGTTGGCAGTCTAGAGGCCGAGCACAGGAGAGAGGTTTGAATGAGTGTGGAGTCTGAACTGACCTGCCATTAGAAGTAATTTCTGCGGCAAGAACTAAAACACACTCATGACAGACGTGGGAAAACTCACGTTGTGACTATTTGTGCTACACCTGTTCTCTGAGCAGAAAAAGGCATGCATATCCAGATCTGTCATTTCTACAGCATTAATAGCCCTCAGTTTACCAAAAAAATATTCACTAATGCCCTCTTTTGCCAAAACCACACAATAAAGATTTATTAGCCTGTTTCCACATCTTATTCAGTTCAGGTTAGTACCTTCCCAATAGAAGAATGCTTTCTTCACACAAATTGCTGACAATAACCATACAAATTACCAGAGATTTGCTTTTGTGATACATTTGACCAGATAATTTTATCTGAGATTTTCCCTTTTGTTTTGAACAATTAATAGAAATCTTTTTCAGAAGTTTTCACCATCACAAACTAACCAGTCGTATCTCTCTTTAATCACTCTAAATCCCTATTTTAATGACAATATTAAACTTATCTATCCCTAATCTCCAGACTCTACCTCTGTTAATGCTTTCATTTATATTACAGTGCCAGGAAGATTCAATTAACTCTGAACCATTCCACCTAAACATTGCTTAGACCCACAGTGAAAAAAGGTCCCCATCCTAAGACTTACTATCAAAATACAGAAGTGATACTAAAGAAAAAGTTCAAGTGATCTCTTAAAAGTCACATAACTGGCCTATGTCTAAGCCAAGAACAGGAAGAAAGTTCACCTGACCACTGTGTCAAACTGCTCCATTTTCTGAAGTTGCCACAAGGGACCAGGAGATATTTCAAATCTGTAATTGCTTAAAAAGACCTATGGGGAAAGCTAACAGCAACTGTGGCAGACACAGCCATGCCAAAACACCTATCACTTCAGAGTCTTTGAGTTGTATGAATAATAGAAGTTTCTGCAAGCAATTATTGATATCATACTTCTGCATGTTTCAAACAGATTTTACCAGTATTTTCTTGTTGTTATTCTGTTTTCTATGAATCTTTTCGTGATGAAAAATGGTATTCCATGGTTTTCCTAAGCACCGCTTGCTCCATTACCAAAGTCTAAGTGACAGCTCCCCATGTGCTCTAGCAACACAAAACAAGAGCAAAACAAAAATCATCCCAAGACTGAAAGAAAACACCTTATGAATACATTCTGAATGCAATTGTTTTGGAATAATGATTATGCTGTCAGCTTCTTAGATTAATGAACTCTTTCAGAAGACATTAAAAGAGAACAATTAAACTACTAATTTCTTATTCACTCTGCAAAACCATTTCCGCCTAGTATCAAATCTTTAAAAAGTAGCTATTTCATGCCTTTCAAAGTAAATAAGGTCCCTGTAACACTGCACACTGAGGATCACAAAATGATTTGCTAATGAAATGAATTATCTTGGAAAACACTTGTGTTTTAGTCAAGGATGATATTACATTTCTTACTTATTGTTCACAGTGTGTTTCTTAAATGCCATTTAGGACTTTAGCCTGCAAATATAAATCACATACGTAGTCCCATAGGATTCAGTGAAGAAAGATTAGGTTTTCATGACACCTGATCCAAGATTGATCATTATTAGACTTCAGATGAGACAAATAATAATTCTGTAGACAAGGAATATATCTTTGACTTTGGAGAAGAAATTAAGTCTCAAAATTTAGGGAACAAATCTGATTGCTATAGTTATTTTGTTATATAAATTGTTCTGTAGTTTAGTCATTACAAGTTTAGCTGCATTTACATATGGAGAATTTTTGTGATTGCTGTGGAAGGATGAAGAAGGAAGACTGAAGGATTTCAGAAGGATGAAGAAGAGAAGGGCGTGATTTGCAGAAGAAATGTGCATTATGTCTTGGGTTGTCTATGAATCACCATCAAAATTCAGGACGCTCTTTTTTAATTTGGACATAATTCTCCATGATGCATGGTAAGAGCCAAAGGATTTTAAACATATAATTGCTTCTTGCATGAGAACTTTGAAACAATAGCTCTTCAGTGCATCTCTCTCTCTCTCTCCCCTTTGCTCATCTCTCTACAATTGTAATTTATGTTTCAGTCATCTTAACATCATGTGACACCAACAGATGCTAAAAAGACAGGCTGGAGTAATCACGTTTGTTCCCTTTGCTGCCATCTGCTATCTACTTTTAATGGCGTATCACAGCCTGTCCCCATATTCCAACATTTAACAATACCCTTCTCCTTGTGGAGGTGCCGTTAGCACATTGGGAGATAAGAGTGTGCACATAGCATATTTTCTGGATAATTATAGTCTATAAAAGTGGGAACTCATTATTATTCTCCATCTTTGAAGGGGAAAACTGAAACATCTGCCCTTTAGCTTTTGGAGTTACATGAGCATTTAACAATAAGGCTTCACAGGCGGCATATTAAAATAATTGAGACATAGCCCAACATTAGCCCCAGTTTTAATGTGTTTGTGTAAGCTTTGAAATTACTGATACTCCTATTTACTTCAGTTTATTTCTAATCCTTTAGAATTCTTGTAGCTGAGTTTATATGTTTGCTGACGACACGCAATGTGGCCTACAGACATTACCTTGCAACTAACTATGGAATCTAACCAATAGGGCAACAGTTTAAATTCAGTGTCTCCTCAAAGTTAGCTGTAAAATCGTTATGCACAGTTTATTGGGATTTAGAGAATGAGAAATGGGTGCCTTGGATAGTTCTAGGGAATGCATTAGTAACAAATTGAAATAAATTTTATGATTTTATGTAATGACCTAATTTTATGCAACAATCCCATTTATACAACTGTTATAGACATAGAAACGTAGGACAAGACTACTTAGAGCAGGTCAGGTTAAAGAATCAGCTAGCCCAAAATCTGTCTCCAAAAGTAACCATAAGCAAATGACTAGAAGAGAGTAGAAGGACAGATGACACTTCCCTGATATACTTTCCAAACTTCTGTAGCTCAATGACTTTCTAAGTCAGAGGTTTTATCTTGTTTAATAGAGGGTGGTGGCGGAAGGAGGGAGCATAAACTCTTCTATGAGTTTCTTTCATGGTTTTGTCAGTCCCTGGAGGTTGGAGCACCTACAGTGCCCTGTGACTGCATCTCCCGCAGCTTCACTGAGCCCTGATTTTCTCCTCTACTGTTTGTTTCTCACCCTTCTACCTTCAAAAATCCTGTTCCTTACCTAGGATTAGCAGTAAGATTTGCTTTTAACCTTTTCCATTTCAGTTATGACTTAATTTCTTTCACATCTCACTCTTCTATTTTTTTGAATTCTAACCTATTTAGTTCAGAAGCAATTCTATACATTTCAACAACCTTCCTGCACCTCTCCACATTTCCAATTCTACTACATCTTTTCTGAGATAAAGGATCAATGCTGCATGCGGTAGTGAAGGTGTGAGCATAGCATTGTTTGTAAAATAATAGAATGATCTTTTCTGTTTTGTTCAAATTTGTAAATATTCAGAATATTTTACTTCTTTTTGACAGCTACAGAGCACCGAGCTAATGTTTTCAAAGAATTATGTATTATCTCTGATTTAAGAAAACCCACCTAACTCAGTCCATCCAGTCTTAAATATAAAATAATTAACTTTTCTTCCTCTGTCCCCAGTCTATTTGGTCAGCGATATGTTGCCCTAGTACAGCTTGGGAAATGAATGGGAAGTTTTTCATTAAAATACATGGAACTTGACTGTATAACCTCTGACAGAATAGTTCCTACTGGATGACATGAGCTACAAAGTAATAATATACATGAACAAGGATATTACAAACAGGTCTTTACTACAAAGAGGAAAAATGCCACGCACATTCATGACATTCTAAATTACTGCTTGGACAGAGCATTCATGTACAACTAAATACTCTCTAAGTAAATACAGTGAAACAGAGTAAATGGGAGAATCTGAGGGGTCAACTGCTAGCCAAGAGAACAATTTAAAAAATATAAAATCATTATGGAAGAACATACAATGAACAATAGAGGAATACCCTGGCTTAAAGACCTTAACATCCATTAATCAGAATGTACAATTGTTGATCCTTTGAGCATGAAATGGGATTTAATTTTGGATAAAATGGACACAGGAAATAAACAGCCCTGTTTTTTTTCATTACCATTTCTTGCTAACTTCTTTTCAAAACTCTCACCATTTTGACTGAATAACACCAAAACAAATCAGATGGGCTTCCTGGCTCAGGGAATATTGAGTACACAGTGTTTCAACTTACGATGTCTTATTAGTTGTAACTACCCCACATGTGGATCCAGCCATCAGACCTACAGAAGTGACTTAAATATAACTTTTTCATCCCTGTCAGTACCTAATAATCACAGAAACAATAGCATCCATTTTTCTTAGCTTTAGCAGTTGCAGTAGCCTCACCTATTTTGTTGGCCTCCTTTCATTCCTTTCTTGTTTCCCTTTTCTCTTATCTGACCTACACTGTTCTGTCCACCATCGATACAAACCTGTCAATATAATTCAAGTTTGAGAGATCTATTTTTAAGACTGCTAATTGTTTGGTGTTTTCTGCCAATACTCTTCGTACTGTAACAGCAGTGCTTAGAGCAGGAGAACAGTAATTGCCTAGAAAACAGAGGAGTTTTCCATGCAGACTTGTACCTTGTGTTGCATATGGCAGGGCCACAGCTACTTTCTGCTGTCAGTAGTGTATGAGATTTCACAAAACAATGTATTTTTAGCGGAGTAACCGACAACCTTAGCCTGCAGCAAAGGAGATTGAATTTTGGCTTTTTTTGTATTGACACAAGTGACTATTACTGAGCATACTGCCTAGTGCAAGAAAGGAGAGACATGAAGGAGGTGATAAAATTCTTTCTTATTCCTTTGTTTCACACAGCTACCTTAACCACTAACAGAAAACACTTAACTGGATTATTTCAGCCCTGTAGATTTGATAAATTGGAATGTCACCCTTCAAGAACTGTATTATCTTCTTAATTAGGAGGAGATGAGTCAGTTTGGGAAAAAAACCCCATAATTGCTCCCCAAAACACTGCAAAAGTTTTTAGAATAATAAATGTTAGAGTTGGAAAAAAGCCATCATTTATCTCTATTTCTGGTGCCAGAGTTCTGTAGCCTATGTTAATATGACATGAAAGCTAAGCATCTCTTTTTATTTTTTCTGGAATTGAAACTTTTCAGACAGCATTTGGCATTTTGGTTCTGGGTCTGCACTGGGCATTGTTCCTGTGTATCACAGAGTCCAGATTTCATCCTCTGAAATTCAGTTACACACACTCCTATACATGCATCTAGGAAACATAATTTTCCAAGTTACTGTTCTACACACTTACTTCTAGGAAACATGCACTACTGAGGAAAAAAGACTGTATATTAAAATTATATTAAACATATATTATGTATGACTTTACTTAGTGTATTTATTTTAATAAAATTAAAAATATGTTAATATTGTTCATTTAGAATATAATATAACTATCAACCTATATGCTATAAAACCTGCTTTTAAAGGTATGGTCATGCATTCTTGCTAATCCAGCTGATGATAGAGCTCCAGAACTAGTAAAAAATAAAAGTACCAAAGGTTCTGTACTCCTTTATTTGCACGGATTGTAGCGATGCTCTTTGTTTTGAGGCAGTATATACTTCAAGAGTGGCCTCAATAACTTTAGTGGATGATGTTAACTATTTCCAGACATTCTGATGTCCTAAATATGTCATTTATTATTACCGACAAAAAGACTTTATGACATTTTCAAAAACTTAAAATTTGAAGTTAGAAAGAAAGTGCAAGCCAGAAGGATAAAGTTATGAAACATTTCTAAATAGCTAATAATAGGGACCAATCTGCGGTTGCTGTAGTTTAAAATTGCTCCAGTATGTTGCACAGGAAACTGGACTCGAGATTCCCTTTTTCTTAATCCCATGCTGGTTTCCATTTTATCTTTTACTTACAGAATCATAGAATGGTTTGGGTTTGAAGGGACCTTAAAGATCATCTAGTTCCAATCCTCTGCCATGGGCAGGGACGCCTTCCACTAGACCAGTTTGCTCAAGCCCCGTCCAGGCTGTCCTTGAACCCTTCCAGGGATGGGGCATCCACAACTTCTTTGGGCAAGCTGTTCCAGTGCCTCACCACCCTCACAGTGAGGAATTCTTCCTTATATCTAATCTAAATCTACCCTTTTTCAGCTTAGAACTATTACCCTTTGTCCTATCACTACATGCCCTTGTAAAAAGTCCCTCTCCGGCTTTCTTGTAGGCTCCCTTCAGGTACTGGAAGGCTGCTATAAGGTCTCCCCGGAGCCTTCTCTTCTCCAGGCTGAACAACCCCAACTCTCTCAGCTTGTCTTCCTAGGAGAGGTGCTCCAACCCTCTGATCATCTTTGTGGCCCGCCTCTGGACCTGCTCCAACAGGTCCATGTCCTTCTTATGTTGGGGGCCCCAGAGCTGGATGAAGTACTCTAGGTGGGTTCTCATGAGAGCGGAGTAGAGAGGCAGAATTGCTTCCCTCAACCTTCTTTTGATGCAGCCCAGGATGCGATTGGCTTTCTGGGCTGCAAACACACATTGCTAGGCCAACCAACACCCCCAAGTCCTTCTCCACAAGGACGCTCTCAATCCATTCTCCACCCAGCCTGTATTTGTGCTTGAGATTGCCCCAGCCCATGTGCAGGACCTTGCACTCAGCGTTGTTGAACTTCATGAGGTTCGCACGGGCCCACCTCTCCAGCCTGTCAAGCTCCCTCTGGATGGCATCCCTTCCCTCCAGCACGTTGACTGCACCACACAGCTTGGTGTTGTCAGCAAACTTGCTGAGGGTGCACTCAATCCCACTGCCCATGTCGCTGACAAAGATGTTAAATAGCACCGGTCCCAATACTGACCCCTGAGGAACGCCACACGTCACTGCTCTCCACTCGGATATGAGGCATTGACCACAACTCTTTGAGTGCGACCATCCAGCCAATTCCTTATCCACCGAGTGGTCCACCTGTCAAATTCATGTGTCTCCAATCTAGAGACAAGGATGTTGTGCGGGACAGTGTCAAATGCTTTGCACAAGTCCAGGTAGATGATGTCAGTTGCTCTTCCCTCATCCAGCAACGTTGTAACGCCATCGTAGAAGGCCACCAAATTTGTGAGGCATGATTTGCCTTTAGTGAAGCTGTGTTTGTTGTCACCAATCACCTTCTTATTTTCCACATGCTTTACTATAGTTTCCAGGAGGATCCACTCAATCATCTTGCCGAGCACAGAGGTGAGACTGGCTGGCCTGTAGTTCCCCAGGTCTTTCTTTTTTCCCTTTTTAAAAATGGGGGTTATTGTTCCCCTTTTCCAGTTAGTGGAAACTTCCCCAGACTGACACAACTTCTCAGATATGATGGATAGCAGCTTAACCACTTCATTTGCCAATGCCCTCAGAACTCATGGATACATCTTATCAGGTCCCATGGACTTGTGCACGTTCAGGTTCCTTAGATGGCCTCAAACCTGATTTTCTCCTACGGTGGGCAGTTCTTCATTCTCCCAGTCCCTGCCTTTGCGTTCTGCAACTTGGGTGGTGTGGCTGGAGAACTTGCTGGTGAAGACTGAGGCAAAAGTCATTGAACACCTCAGCCTTCTCCATGTCCCAGGTAACCGTGTGTCCTGTTTCCTTCTAGATAGGGCCCACATTTTTCCTAGTCTTCCTTTCATCACCAGTGTAGCTATATAAAATTTCCTTGTTGCTCTTGATGCCCCTGGCCAGATTTAATTCTATCAAGGCTTTGGCTTTCCTAGCCTGATCTCTGGATGCTCAGACAATTTCTCTGTATTCCTCCCAGGATACCTGTCCTTGCTTCCACCCTCTGGAGGCTTCCTTTTTGTGTCTGAGTTTGTCCAGAAGCTCCTTGTTCATCCACACAGGCCTCCTGGCATTTTTGCCTGACTTCCTCTTTGTTAGAATGCATCACTCCTGAGCTTGGAGGAGGTGATCCTTGAATATTAACCAGCTTTCTTGGGTCCCTCTTCTCTCCAGGGCTGTGTCCTGTGATACTCTACCAAGCAGATCCCTGAAGAGCCCAAAGTCTGCTCTCCTGAAGTCCGAGGTAGCGAGTTTACTGTGCTCCCTCCTCACTGCCCTGAGGATCTTGAGCTCCACCATTTCATGGTCACCGCAGCCAAGGCTGTCCTTGAGCTTCACATTCCCCACCAGCCCCTCCTTATTGGGTCCAGCACAGCACCTCTCCTTGTTTGCTCCTCCATCACTTGGAGATGGAAGTTATCATCATCAGTGTATTCCAGGAACCTCCTGGATTGCTTATGCCCTGCTGTGTTGTCCCTCCAACAGATATCGGGGTGATTGAAGTCCCCCATGAGGATCAGGGCTTGTGAATATGAGGCTGCTCCTATCTGCCTATAGAGGGCCTCATTCGTCTTCCTGGTCGGGTGGCCCATGTCAGACCCCTGCTATAATGTCACCTGTCCCTGCCCTCCCTTTAATCCTGACCCATAAGCTCCCAGTCAGCTCCTCATTCATCCCCAGGTGGAGCTCCATGTACTCCAGCCTGTCACTGACAGAGAGGGTGACACCTCCTCATCATGTCCCCTGCCTGTCCTTCCTAAAAAGCCTGTATCCTTCCATTCCAACACTGCAGTCATAGGAGCCATCCCACTACGTCTCCACGATGCCAATAAGATCATAGCCCTGCAGGTGTGGACACATCTCTAACTCCTCTTGGTTATTTCCTGTGCCATGTGCGTTTGCACAGAGGCATTTAAGTTTGGCCCCCAATGAAACTGACTTGCTGGTTGGAATTCCTTTGTGCTGCCCTTCAGGTGCTCTCCTGCTGACCCGTGTTCCCTTTCCAGGCTCTGGGCATCTTTTGCTGGCACTGGCATCAAACTGGCAGGAGTGGGATGGATTGAAGTTCCCCTCCCCCAGCAACATGTTTTCCCATTCTTTTCACTTCCTTCTGCTTGCATTCAGCTGCCTTGAATATATAACAAGCGCTTGTAGGTTTAACAGGAAAGGAAATAGTCAGAAAAAATCTTTTTTTTCCTCAAATTTTGATAAGACATATTGCATGATAGCAGAAATGCCCAAAACCCCCATAATATCCATGCAGCACGTCTACTGTATGTTATGAATGACGTAAGCAATAGGAAACAGGTATTTTTCACGGGCCATTTCAGTTTTTATAACGGTGTTGCTGACCAGAGGATGACCTCTCTTGCTCTTTCTCTCAGTGGTCAATATGTCTCTTTTCTTCTTGTACCTACAGAAATAAATTTGTTTTTTTCAGACTCTTCTTTGGAGCATAAAAAGAACTACAAAATCATAATTTAGCTTTTTAACATTTTTTGTCATTGATAGTACAAAGAAATATCTTGTTTTCTGTTTCCCTGCATTCAGTATTCTTGAAATTTATCAATACAGAAATGAAACATGTATTTAGATCAAATAGAATTACCTAAAATCTTATTAATGTACACTTCAACTTAATCCTCCAGTTTTTAAAAAGTTGAGTTTATTCTTCTTTCTTTAAGAAACTGTATGAATATCTCAGTGTTTTTCACTGTGTGTAACTTGCAATTGGTGTAAACCAAGCAAAATGGAAAAAAAAAAAAGAAATCCTGATGTAACTCAGGTGAAATCAGTTGAGTTGCATCAGAGCTTGAGTAGTGCACAATGTCCAGTGCAAGCTGTTATGTGACTGTACTTTTCTGATTAATAACGAAGTGGTCCATCAAACACAGCTCTCTGGCAGAACTGCTGTGGAAGAGCTGGTCACGGTTTTCATGAAGCAGGGAGATGCAATATCCCCTCACCAGCTCCATTGATTTCATAATATTATTCTTCAGGTAGTCTTTAATCAATTTTAAGGATGTGTCTGCCATGTTTAAAAATATTAAGACAGCAAGACCAACATTTTCAATATCATATTCTAAACATGAATCAAATGTATTCATCTTAATGTATCTAATCTGGGCAGTATCCTCTCAAAAAGAACAAAATATTCACACAAGTTAGCTTCCTGCAGTAATGTAATTTTTTGAGACAAAATGTAGTTATTTTTAAGAAAAAAGTTTTTCTTGATACCTCAGTTCATCAGTCCTCATAATTTTCTGTTTCGCAAAGTAGCATGTGCCTAACACCTCTCACTTATTAATATTTTACAGTATTAGGAATAACTACATGGACAATGTGCAGTTTCTTGAAAAAATCAGGCTCTGTCACTTTAGCTGAAGAAGGTAAGCTGGCTGACGCTAGTTGTGACTGCAGCAACCTTTATACTACCTTATTCTAAGTAAACAAATCTAGTATGTAGATATTTGCACTGGAATGCAGCTATACTATTAACCTTAGCTATTAAATTAATCCTTCAGCTTTGGAAGATTGTTACACAACTTCCCATATTCTACTGGACCCCATTCCATTTAACTGATTTGTAAACAAAGGCGACGTTGTGCTCTCAGGCATGACAGTATAGAATTGCGCTCCAATATATGCAATCATATTCCTCAATAGCTCACTTGGTTGTAAGTAGCCTGAATATTTTCTACAGGATTGAGCTTCACTCTATTATTTTCTCTTTAAAAAGTTTACATTATGGGCACATTCTCGACTCATTGCATTTCAGGGTGTAACCTTCTGTATGTTTTGTAAAATTTTTGGAGCTTTTGAAGTAATAGAAAGATTGAATGTATGTGCTTTGCTGACAAATCTGAAAGGACTACAATAATCTATAAATAGGAGGGTATAAACATCAAGGATAGTAAAAGATTATTTAGCACAGTATAATTTTAAGAGGCTATCATTAGGAGTAATAGAATAAAATTAAGAGATAAAATGTTACATGAAGAAGCAAAACCTTCTTGAGAAAGTTAACTACTAATCTATGGAATTATTTCCTAGGAAAGTGATGGAATACCCTTTGCCTATGTCTTTTTAAATTAGACTTGAGAAAACATGCTCAAGTGAACAATAAGGAACAATCACACTCTGGCAGAGAGAAGGAACAGATGACCAAATAGATTTTTTTCATCTTCTTTTTCAGTGACTTTCATTCTTCTTTTCCTTTAGTTGATAAAACTGTATAGAAAGGAGTGACCTTGAGGAAGGAGTTGTTCTGTGCGACTTAATGGAATGAAATAATTGCAGCATTCTGAGCTGAAATCACAATGAGGCCTTGGTGTGAAAATCAGGAACACAGTTTCCTTTTGTCAGCCGTGATGAATAATGTTCTTACGTGGATTGATGGGAGATGGACAAGCCCAGAAAGTAGCATCAGCCTGCATGCTTAGTGAATGGTGTATCATAAGGAACAACATTACATTTTTGGCTCAAGCATCCATACTAACTGCCTGTAGGTGTCTGGTGCAATATAAATGGTTGATTATAATGTTTAGAGCAATATATTTGTGACATGATTACAGATGAGAACAACTATTCACCCAAAGCACTACCATAACTGTTACTGTATCAGTATCTAGGCAGCCTAATAGGCATTTCAGCAGGTTTTTCATGAAGACAACTCCAACATTGGAACCTGCAGGATGAAAACATACCAAACATAGTGACTGTCAGTGTAAGGATCAACTGTTTTTCAGGAGCAGGAAAGGCGATGCATGGTGGTTTTGCTTTTGCACATAGGAGGAGAGTGTTATCAAGCTTGGACACCATTGTGGATAACTGCTTTTTTTCTTTCGGGAGTGGTTTATCTGCTTGGTCAACTTTCCATTTTATTGCATTTTTTTAAGCTAAGCAAAGATACTGTACATGTCTCTCTGGAAATGTTTTATACACACAATTTTATTTTGTGTAAATGCACCCCCTTAATGCACTAAGTGTAAACACACCCCATTAAAGCAAAGTAAATAACAGAGCTGTTAATATTTATACAGTGTTTGCTGTCACTGTAAAGCGCTCTGCAAAACCTTAGTTTTAGGAGCAGTTAAATCAAATATCCAGTTGAATGAGTTTACCAAAACTGCTCATCAGCTGGGGCTTTGCTGTGAATTTTAACTGGTAGTTTTGAATATGGGGAATTTGCTGGGGCTATGTCTGCATTAGTATGTAAAATGGGATAAGAACGAACTGGCAGACCTGAGGACAAATGGCATTGCCTGGCTTATACTTCAGTTTCTAAACTCTCTTCCCCTCCTCTGTGCTCCAGAAAAAACTCAAGGGAGCAGTATTCAGGAATTGAAGCAACCCTTTACCCTTGCTGTTGAATGAACAGAGTGTGCCTGGGTATTGTCTGGGAGAATGCGGGCTGGCACTCTGAATCATGCAAAGGGGTGACTAAACTTTAAAAGGTCTGTATGTGCTAGGGTTCAAGCCCATGGCCTAACCAGTTTTAGTTTACTAGTGCAGATGCTGCCATTACATGCATCTGGGACAGATTCATCTCCTTGTAGAGCAGACCTTTAAAAAAAGGTCAGATGAATGATGCTCCACAAGTGCCAATTTCTCTTCATCTATTGTGAAAAGAGCCTAAAAAATTAGCTCAAATATCGATGCTACATTGTAGATATCTAAAAGTGGGATGATACAAATTCCATCTTCATTCATCCTAGAGGAAGCTGTTATGGAGAGAACAGAGATAGTTTAGATTAAAAAGAACTTCTGTTAGGTGAGACTGCAAGCTTCCAGACCCACCATCCTAACTGACCACTGACATGCATATAATACAAAGTCATCTGCCTACTATTCGTAAAAATTTAAAAAAACATACTCATAATCTATACATATTCCTAATCTGTGTCTGGGCAAGGTGGGGGAAAGGGAAAGGGAAAGGAAGGAAAAAGGACAATATGCTTATGATCATAAATGTCTAAGTGCAACTTATGCTTCTGTTATATTTGTCAGAATGCCTGTTTTTAAAAAGAAAGCATTCATGGGTGATATTCACCAGTTTAATCTTGGGCATCTGTTTAAGAAACACATTTAGAAGGTTGCAGAGTAAGTTTTTATTTTTCAAAAAACCCAAAACAAATTTCAGTGGAAAAAAACCCTTTATTTTCTCAATGTTTCAGGATGATTCTTTTAAATAAATAGTACATTGGTTTAGATTGCTATTTTTCATTTGTCTCTCCCTGCCTTCTTTTTCCTCCCATGTTTGCCACTTGTCCACTTTATTTTTCCTAACATTTATTATGAAGGTGATCATCCTATCCACTATTTCTAATGAAAAAATCAACAATGAGAAAGTAAAATCACAATGAAGGAAAAAGCTATGAGTGAAAACTGACTTTGTTTCAGAATTTTAGTGAAAATTTCCAGAACGAATGAATTAAAAAAGAACAATAATTTGAAAACTAGCAGTAATTCCTTCTAAATAATTACAAAATATCAAAATGCTTTTTAAAATTTTCTGTTTGTTTCTTCAAACCACTCTTGGAGAAGAGGTAGAGCAACAAAATTAAGGATGAATAAGATACCTGCTGATCTTCTACCATCCAGTTAGAAGTGTCATCTAAGTTTGCAGTCAGCTGCTTACTGTCCACTGTGTAATTTATTTAGACATATGATTTAACTGTGCTTTTAGCTGTCCTTCTAAATAAGAAAGGTAGTGGTGGTGCTTTCTTTTTGAGTTTGGTGACCAGAATTCTCAAACCTTAGGTTCAACATAAGTCTCTGCAAGCTTCACAGTTCTGACTTCGTGGAACTGTGACCTAAAAAGTGAGCTAAAGGATATTTGGGGGTAGAATAATTTTAACTTTTATGTTATATTAATTATATAGGTATTGACTGAATCATAACTATGGTCAGTTTCTCTTAGGACATGGCTACAAACATAATAATTCGAAAATATTTAACAAATTCTTAAAAGGCTTTAGCCAGTGAAACACAGATACCCACAAGTGACATAGCTGTCCATGTGGATGTAATTTTTAAGCTAGTCAGAGTTGTTTCTCAACAGTGTCTCTCTGATGTGACCGTATTCCTTCTTTTTTCTGTGTTAATTCTCTTACCATGACACTATCTCCTTCAAAAGATGCTCTTGGACTCTTCAAAAATAGGATTGCTCTAGTCCCTATCATCTTATCTGTACTACTCCTGTTCAAATCAGGTTTTTCTGCATGGTGGCCAGAATTGTGACCTATAATTTATCTAACACAGCCTAAAATTCACCTGACACATGCTGAGAATCATAATTGTTTTTTCTCAGTCCCATCAATTTGATTACTGGTAGGCATCATGTCTTTGACCGATACAGGCTACTTTTCTCTTTTCCTTCTCTTGTTTTCATTTGGTGATGTACCACCTTGATATCAGAAGCTGGCCTCTCTGTGAAAATGAAGTGTTGGAGCAGGCTAAAAACTACTTGGTTCTCACACGTATAAAACTGAGATTCAGTGAAGGTAGACTCTAGGCTGAGAGGATTGGATGTGATCCACATCTGAGATACAAGGCCTTGATCCAATGACTTATTTTTTATAATTAAGTAGTCATTACAGCAAGTTGCCTAGCTAGCTGCTTATGAAATTTAACCTGGAGTATAAGAATTATTTCACCATGTCTTGTAGCTCAATAAAACTTGTTTGTGCCAGTCCTGCAAAAATTCCAGAGAAATGGCTGCTCTGTATTTCACAATGTACCACAGCTCTGAACTGAGTTAGAAGTACAGGGTCTGTATACAAACAGAAATTACAAATCTAATGTGTACAGGATCCATGGGAACTAACATATATTCACAGATCAATCTACCTTTGCATGTTGTTTGCAGAGAGCGTGTGTTCATGCTTCTGCCAAACTTTGTTAATGAATAATTAGTCATTAATGACATTAATGACAGTAAGTGTGATCAATAATAGATGGGAGTCCATACTTTCGAATCTGATATAGCCAAACCAGTAAGCAAGGAAGCTAGTGAGGACCACAAAGTAAAAGGCAGAGAGGAACATACACTAAGTGAGGTTGCCCCATCATGATGATAACAGAACACACAGTGTTACTTTTCAAGTTTAACTTGCCTGCTTTACTGGGAACTGAGAGGACCTCCTTATCCCTGCTTCCTGAAAGACTGCATTCTTTTTATGCTGTTCTTGCAGTAACTCTGAATTAAATTCAGTATTAGCATTATTTGCCTTACCTGAACTGTGGCAAGGAACCATCACATTGCCCCAATAGGCCAGTTAAATTCTTTGATCTAATGGACATTTTATGCTGGAACATTCTTTCATTGGTAATGTATGTACCTATTTTTCAAACATAAAGGAAAATCTGTTTGGATAGTCTCTGCAAACGTTAAGAAAGTGAACAAAAGAATAATGCAGCTACTGGCCAGTGATTGTTTTCTTTACAGGTTCTCTAAATACCTAATGGTGTTTCTTTCTCTTTTGAATGCAAAATATAATTTATCATGTTTCATCACCATTTCATTCTTCCAGCTTGTCCTACAATAGGAAGCCTTTTTCCTTTTTCCTTTTTTTTTTTTTTAGTGAAACATAGCCACTGAAAAAAACCCAACATCTTGTTGGCTAGTACTTGTCCTCTGCTATAGGTTAAGTTTCAGTGGCCAGTGTCTCTCAATATCATTATGGTGCTGAACAGTCCTTGAGTTAGTCTAAACACGACTTAGCAACAACTGAAAACATCAGGGTGTTACCAACATTTTTCTCATACTGAACCCAAAACACAGCGCTGTACCAGCTACTAGGAAGACAATTAACTCTCTCCCAGCTGAAACCAGGACAGTTACTGCAACTGGACTTGAGAAGTAGGTTTTGTTAGAGGAAATAAATGGGCAGCAGGTTCTAGATTATTAATTTCATTTGTATTTATTTACAAAAATATAATTCCTGATAAAATATTTGTAGCTGAGATTCCTTGAAGAACAGCAATAACATAACTGCTGTTTATGAGCTATATATCAGAGGATTTTGCTTTTATATGCTCCTAGAACAGGCTATGTGTCCTAGTTTTCAGTAAATCTCAGATTTTCCCTTGAGAATTATAGCTATTGTTTAATTTTTTCTCCTGTAGAATTGTGTACAAATCTTAAAGCCTTCCACATAACCGTGAGTAATACAACCCTCACTGTCTTAGACCTTGTGCTGTCATTTACCCTGGTTCTAAGTGATTTTAGAAATAAAATATTAGAACCCCTGTAACTAAGTGATGTTATTTATTATTTTAATATTATATATTTCTTTAGTGTGCTCTTTTCATAATCAACAAAAATCAAGCAAGGTACACAGCAGTAGGAGGGAAGTCCCACTTTATTAGAGAGCTTGTAAAACATACTGTTCTGAGTAGTGTAAAATCTGAACAACTGAGATTGCCAGCATGATAAGGTATGGGCAAATAATAATACCACAGATCTGACTTCCTAAAACATAAAGTAATCATAACACAAATTCCATGGAGGAAAGATTATAGATTATAGGAGGAAACAATTAAAAATCAATGTCAGGAAGTCAATCTGTGTGCATGCAGCTACAATGCTGGTTGTACTTATTTCTGAGGAGCATCCTTTTAACAGTTTTAGTCTTCTCAAGAGTATATGAAACCTAATGGCAGGGAGTACTTTAGAGATACCTGCAAAAATAAATACAAATGTGATTCAGTAGCAAAAATAAGCTACTTTGAAATGGAGGGAAGACGCACTATGAAAGTCCTAAGACCACAGGGAATGCTATACTGACATTCAAAGGAACTTGTACAGGCATGGAAGACATGACACCAAGAAATGAGTCTTTAAAAAACGTCTACCATTGTGGAGGGAATGAGAAAGTGAAGCTTTTTATTTACTGATGCACTGAAAGAAAGATAACAAGAACTGAACAGAATAACCCTTCATACGGATAAAATCAAGCACACTCCAGCAGCTGATGAAAATGCCTGTGTACAAAGATACTTTATTTTTACCTTCTTTTTTCCCCTCCAATCTCTCCGTCCTCCCTTCTCAAAAAAAAAACCCAACCAACAAACCAAAACCAAACCCCTGCCCCCCCAAAAAAAACCAGAAGAAAGAAGAAATACTTTGTTAAAGATGAGGATGCAAGTCCCTTTGTGCACTTTGGGGCTTTGGGAGGTATTCACAAATCTTCAGTTGCAAACTGGACCAGAAGAGGAACCAATGCTTCTGGTATCTCTATGACTCAATAATTTACGGACCCACTCCTCTGTCCCACAATAGCCTGAGCTAGGGATCTATGTCCAGCCAAGACAGGCAATAGAAGAATGTGTAAGGACAAGTTTATGATCTCTCACTGAGGAAACTGAGGACAATAGCAAGAGCTTCTAACAGCACTAACAATGGCATAGTACATTTTCACTTCAGCATATGTGAGTAGACTCACAAAAGGAAACTCAGCCCAGAACAGTCATCTGTACAGAAGGAAAACAAAACCAAAAATCAACATTAAAATACACCTATCTCCATCTTTTTTCTAAAAAATGAGAAAACAGTAGAGGAAACCAGGAAAACTGATAGCAATAGCAAGACAAAGAGGAAGTTTTCCTCCCACCGCGTAGCTCACTGAGTGACAAGGGCCTGTGCCTTAAGTTGCAGACTCAATGGTAGTCTGCTGCCACCCATCAGAAGAACATGAGGAAAATAGTAATTTAAGAAAATGATAGATCACTCAAAAAAAGAAGCCAAAGACTAGGCAACATATATATAAATAAGTAGGCCTGAGTCCGATAATTGCCACACAGACTATTAACCAACAGAAGAGTAAGTATTGCAGTGGCACCTAAGCCTTTTGAGGTACTAACAGACTCAAGATAGCAGAAACACAAAGACCCTGCAGACTAGCAGCTATCAATTAAGACATGGTTACAGGTGAGACAGAGTAAATGGTAGCCTCCAGTAGATTTGTATAATGGGGTTTATTTAAGAACCAAGCGGATTAGAGCTTTTACCCTGCCTGATTATGCCGCACATAATCTCGCTTCCCCTAGCAGTGTACTCAGTAGGTCTTGACTTCCCTTCCCTGCACAGAGGTCTCTGCTGACCTGGGAATACCGGGCACAAAGTCATGTTGGGTCATACTGTGCTCTGCTCACAATTACCAGCCACTGGTGTTACTGGCCAAGATGTCTGGGCTTCCCCTGGCATTTGTCTGCATGTGTCTCCTCCAATTTCAGGACCTTTCCTCCAGCTGATATCTCCACCTTATTCTTTCCAAGACTGTCTTTTCTTTCCAATACCTCTCTCCTTTCCAGGAACCCTTCTTTAAGGTGCCAAGCCCTCAGTTTCCCCAATCTAAATAGTCCATATGCAGAAGCACAACATATGATCACGCTCCTAACTGCTGGTTCTGTCTCATGTTCCTTTATTAGTTGGAGGATTCAGGATGTGCCACTGTTGTTTATTCCAAGTTTTATCAAAATTTATATGCAGCCTATACTGGTTGTAGCTACGAAGTAGTGGGCTTCTTGAGGGTTCAACAGTTCAGTTCCAGTCGTTTATGCATACACATACACAACATTATCTGCTATCTGTTAACATTTGCAATTTAAGCTCTTTTTTCACCTACAAAATACACCCAATCAGTTTTTAAGGCGATAAGCCTCAGCCATAAGCTGATCTCATGCAGGAAAAAATTTAAATTTTACAGTATATCCAGGATGAAGAGGGTACTACTTGAAAGAAGACAACACTAGTGATGAAATGTTCTCTACTGTCAGACAAATTATATTGAAGCGCAATACTGGGTTGGGAGCCAACACGTACATTTCTTGTTTGGATAACCACCACATTTATAAGGACAAAAAACAAACACAGTCTGCTGAAAAGACCATTTCTCTAGTGCTGACTTCATATTAACAATGTCTACTGCAAGCAAGCTGGCAAATACAGGTCACCTAACAAGTACTTCAAAAAAGGTGGTTGTTACCTGAATATGGAACCTGAAAGAACAAAAATATTTGACTGAGTCATACTGTCTAGTATGCCAGCCTTCTGTAAATACATATTTATTTCATTATTTTCAAGTTAGGGTTTCTTTGGTGTGTTAATACTTCATATGATATGCGAAGCAATATGAACCTGAAGTTGCTTATGATAACATTTTTAATTCTCCCTAATTTGATGGTGAGATTTAAATAAGATACTGTTTACGATGCATTAAAATTTTGTCAAGGGTACACAGATCATATAGATAGACATTCTATTTTCTTCTGCATTAGAACAAAACAAGTTAAATTTATAGAGACAGGTTTTTCTATTTTTGAAATTTCTGGAGATCTGATGTAACTCTTGCTGAAATGAGTGTTGTTCTGGAAAAAGACAGAGCCATTATATTACACTATGTGTGTATGCACACTATGTGAGTATGCACTCATAATTTCATCTCATCAGAATATAATCCTACTTACGTTTTGCATTTTTGTCCTTGCTTCAACAGTCCAAAGACCAAACATTTTATACTAAGAAAATCTGCCAACATAGACAGGAAAGATATTTGTGTGACAGAAGGAGAGAAAGAGAAGAAGACAGAGAGCAAGCTGTCTTCAGTAAAGTTTTTTTAACCAGTTTCACTGACAGAATGGTATATGGCTATTAGCAGTCTTCATGTGAGCTTTTATCTCTGTGCCCCATGCCTCAAGGAGTGATAACAGCGTAGCAGCTCTCATTAGTTTTGAAAATGGATTTTGTTTTATCCCCTCAATAACCTCACTGAGTGCCTGTCCCTGGCTTATTTCAGGTTTTATATTTCTTTTTCTGTTGTACACGACCCTCTCTGCTCATTTCTTCTGTTTGCCAAGATTTCAATTGTACTAAACCTTCTGTAGCTGCCTAATATTACACTAATGGGAAAGGTGCTGCCAAGGTACTATAGTAAAACAGTCCAACACCTTTTTTTTAACAGTGTACACAATTTTTGAGAACATTGAAAAGAATCAGGCAAAGGCACAAGCTAGATCTCAGACACGTGTTGACAGGGAAGTTACTTTATTTCACACGGGAAATTACAGGAAACCAATTAAACTGATATGAAGATAGACAAGATAGGAGTAATAGTAACCCTGGGGCTCTCATTAAGAACTCTACTGGAGAGTTTGGTGTCTGCTTGTAAGACACTGCATTTTGAAAAGTTATAATATGATTACAGAAAATTTAATCTGTCTTCAGGTGCACAGATGGATACACACAAATAAGATATTATTGAAAATACAAATACAATAAAGCCAGGATTTTGTAGATTTTATAGGTTTGATTTGAATAATTAAAAGGGGCTGGAGAAAATTTACGGAGGATGATACAAAACTTGCTTACACTTTCTGTGTTCAAAATTATTCAAAATTACTTTGTAAAGGATGACTTCACACACAGTTCTTCTGAGTTCCCTCATACTCTCTGTTAAACACATAATGTGTTTTTGTATGGCTGGGTCACCCCTCATTCCAGTTCAGACACTTGGTGTTTCAATCTCTACCTTAACTCCTAAGTCACTTCCATGAGTTTTTATTATTCAGACCAGAAAGATTTATATTTATAAATGTCTGAATCATGAAATAAGAATAGGCCTGAACTGCAGTCTAAGCCCATAATGAAAGCAGATCTACATGTTTATTTTGGCAGAAGTTCACAAGAAGTATAATATCTGTTCCTCAAACAGATGTCTAACATTTCCCTAAATTTATCTTAGGTTTGTCATCCATTCAGATGGCTTCTGCTACCTTCTTCATTTTTAGGTGCTTAACTAACCCATTATTATAATTTTTGTAGTTTCAGTTCAAATAAAACCATTGTCAAATGTCTTCCACATTTACTGGAGAGCTTCAGGAAGGAAGAAGGAAGGCAGACAGAGTCATTGGCCTCTAACTAGACTTTGTGTCACTGATCACCACCTCTAAGCTCAGCTGTTCAGACAGTTTTCTGCCCACTATACTGTTTGCTCACCCAGCCCGTACGTCATCATTTTCTGTAGGAGGATCTTATGGGAGACACTGTCAAAAGTCTTTCTGAAGTCCAGGTAGATAATATCCATCACTCTCCCCTCATCTACCAGGCCAGTCATTTCATTGTAGAAGTTTATCAAGCTGGCCAAGCATGACTTCCCCTTGGTGAATCCATAATGACTTTCTTGTCCTGCATGTGCCTGAAAAAGTTTCCCAGGATTAGTTGCTTTATAACCTTCCCAGGGACTGAGGTGAGACTGACTGGCCTGTAGTTCCCTGCATACTCCTTCTTGTCCTTCTTGATGATAAGAGTGACATTAACTTTCCTCCAGTCCTCAGGCACCTCTCCCAGTTACTGTGATTGTTCAAAGATTATTGGAGTGGCCTCGAAATTATATCTGCCAGATCCCTCAGAACTTGTGGGTGTGTTCCATCAGGGTCCATGGACTTATGTAAGCCCAGTTTTCTTAAGTATTCCCTGTCCTGATACTCTTCCACCATGGATAAGTCCTTCTTGCTCCAGGCTTTCCCCATGCTCTCTGGGGCCTGGGATTCCTGAAGGACGGGCTTGCTAGTAGAGTGAGGCAAAGAAGGGATCCAGTACTCAGCCTTCGCCATGTCCTGTGTCACCAGGTCCCCTTCCCTGTTTAGCAGTGGGCCCACATTTTCCCTAGTCTTCCTTTTGTCACTTACGCACTTAAAGAATACCTTCTTGTCTTTCACTTCACTGGACAGATTCAATTCTAGTTGGGCTTGGGCTTTCCAAACCTCATCCCTGCATGTTCAGATGAAGTCTCTGTAGTCTTTCCAGGATACCTCTCCCTGCTTCCACCTTCTGTACACTTCCTTTTGAGTTTGTCCAGGAGATGCTTGTTCATCCATGCAGGCCACCTGTCATTTTTGCCTCACTTCCTACTTCGTGGATTCGACTGATCTTGAGCTTGGAGGTGATCCTTGAATATTAAACAGATTTCTTGGGTCCCTCTTCCCTCCAGGGTCTTTTCCCATGGGACTCTTCCAAGCAGATCTTTGAAGCGGCCGAAGCCTGCTCTCCTGAAGTCCAGTGCTGTGGTCCTGCTTTTTGCCCTGCTCCCTCATCTCAGGATGCTGAACTCCTAACTGTCATGGTCACTGCAGCCAAGGCTCCCTTCGACCTTCTCATCACCAATGAGTTCCTCCTTGTTTGTGAGGATGAGTATGTTGTGGGTTAACCCTGGTGGGCGGTTCAGCACCACACAGCCACCCACTCACTCCACCAGTGGGATGGGGGAGAGAACTGGAAGGGTAAAAGTGAGAAAAATCACTTGTTGAAATACAGACAGTTCAATGGGTAAAGCAAAGCTGCATATGCAAGTAAGGCAAAATAAGGAATTCATTTACTACTCACCATTGGCAGGCAGATGTTTAGCCATTTCCAAGAAAGCAGGACTTCATTATGTTTAACTGTTACTTGGGAAGACAAAAGCCGTAACTCTGAACTTCCTCTCTTCCTCCTTTCCACCTGTTTTATTGCTGAACACAACACCCTGTTATGGAATATCCCTTTGGTCACTGGCAGGACAGCTTGAGAAACAGAGAAGGCCTTGATGGTGTGTCCTGTTTAGCAATAACTAAATGATTGGTGTATTATCAACACTGTTTTGGTCACACATCCAAAACATAGCATGGTACAACCCTTCACACAACGTGAAGAAAACTAACTCTATTCCAGCCAAAATCAGTACAGAATATTATCATATTACTGCTTATTTTGTGTTTATCCATCCCTTGGTGTAGTGGACTTCTATTGTACATCATATACACTATGTGTATGGAAATACACTATTGTTTCTAGCTGCAGTGAACAACAGGTAAATGAAGTCTCTGTGCAGTGCTTAGCACAGCAGTGCCTGAATTCTAACTGTCTTTAGGTGCTGGATTAATACAAAGTAAAACAGTAATATGGTCTCCTAATTTTTACCTTCTGTCCACTAAAAATGAATACTCCAAAGCATAGATTTTTTTTTAAGACGTGTTTTAAATGTTTTTGTTAACTGCATTTACCAGTTTGTTGGACATTACTGTGAAGTTGAGCATCAAAGCAGCAATACTTGATATGAAATCTATTGGCAAAGAATGTGAGTTGCTGACAACAGTTATCATTTACAATAAGTCACTGTTTCAACAGCAAGCTTAAAGCATTTACATCAACTTTTTAATTAAAATATGGCACTGTTACTTCCAAGCAAATGGCACAACACAAAAAAAGAAAATAAGGGGGAAATGGAGGCTGGAAAAAAGCAATCAGCAAAAACACAAGCCCGCATTTTACTTTACTGGCTTAATGAGAATTATTTTCACTGAAAATGATCACATGCTAGTCTATTGATGAGATGCACATTTCCCAGAAGATTTTCCACAGTTGTAAACAACAATGCCAAGTTCAGCAATGCCATGTTTTATGCAAACATGGAGTTAAAAATGCGACCTTTACAAAAAAAAACACCAAATAAATTGTACAAGAGAAGAAGTCTGTTGCAAATGAGGGAAGTGGAATTTTGGAACTGAAAGCTACAGCTTTGAATCAAATACCATCTAGATTATGTAATGTCAACAGTGGAAATGGACAAATTTATAGAAGTAACAGAGACATCTTCTGAAACTAATGGAACACTTGAACTGCATCCAAAATAGGACATAATTGTGCTATACTTAACTGGTTTAAAAAAAAAGTTGATTATAATGGGAATCATACCAGGGTATAAGTTGTCAGGAAAATATTTTAAAAATATAAAGATAAAAATTAAAAGAAAAATACTGTATTGATTGTATACTCCTGCAAACACTTCGGTGCAATTATAGGAGCCCTACAATTCTTAAGATTAGTAAGGCCAAATGAGCATATCCATGATTGACACTATTAAAAATGTACCCAATTATTTTTAAGGTGTTTAAAAAATGTGCTTTAGGATCCAGATTTTCATTTATGAAATGCATATATTCTAAATACATATGCATTATCTCTGCCTCATGCCTTCATAATCTGCCCATGACTAATCTCTTATAGGAACCAAGGAAAAAGTCAGCCTAATAGAGAGTATAAAAACAGGATCTTATAGATAGATGTGCCTAAAAATGTGAATTTCTGCCATTTCAGCAGTCCCAATATTACAATATTTATTTTGTGACTTTTGGAATGTTAAAGGCTTTTTTAGGATAAAAAAATATAAAAACGTACATGAAATAAAGAGTTTGACATTTTAGATGGAAATGAAATGTTTTGACTGCACAATTTAAACTCTTTATATTTGTTAAATGAAAAAAGAAAGCTCTCTGTTGCAAGCTACAAAGCAACTCCTAACCAATGAAGAAACTTATCTCATGATCATTTGCTCTGTAGTTGTTGATAACAGTATTTCTTGGGATTTCATTAAAAATATCAACCACTATCTAGTCAAAGAATATTAGACTAGTTACTTCTAATTGGTTTCATGTATCACCGTGGTATATCAGCACGTTCCAATGTTTTTGTTTGTATGCTTTTCTCCTTTTTACACCTGAAGTAATTCAGTACTTGGAAGTTTGATTTTTAAGTGACTACAATCTGACTGACACAGTGAATCCTTCCAGCACTGAACAGACCACAATATACTTTATATAACCCTATAAAACACTTTTATATAACCCTTGTACTGAATATTGGCATTGTTTTCAGAAGGAGGGCTATATACTTTTTTTACGCATCTTAATGATGTTTCAACTCAGTTACCTCTGCTGGCAATATGGCACTGCAGCAACACATAATAGAGCCTTCAGTGAAGGTGGAGGTAATGAAAAATTATTTAAATGGTGGAAATTGCCGGGTTGATGGTCATCAATGAAGAGTGAGTTGTGAATATTTAGACGGGGCTTTTAAAATTGAATTTACAAAAATGAATGCATGGAAATGTACCTTTTTTTCTCAATAAATCTTTAATTATATGCACATAAAAGGACATCTCCATCAACAGTGACAGACGGAACACAGCTTATAGCTGACTAGGGCACTTATCTACAAAGAACAACAATGAGATTCAAAACCTTGAAGTGACTCCCACAGAGCAGTATTTTAAAAGCTTGGTCTCCTTGTTCCTAGGTGAGTGACCTAACTACAGCACTCTTCATTATTCTAGGAGCTTTTCTTCTGCCCAGCTGTGTCCTGCCTACTTTTGTTTTTAAATCCAGCCTGGTCTGAAATACCTTTCTATATGAAAGCTTAATTGAAACTAGGAGATTAAAAAAAAGTAGGATGTTTTGGTTTGGTCTGGTTTCCCTGCTGGGTTGGTATTTTGAGATGAGAAGCATTACACTGAAAAATTCTCCATTTCTATATAGCAAGCTGTCAACAGCAATCTAAAAATCTATTCAAACTTCTGCTTACAAAACATAAACACATAAAGTCTAAATCTAAATCTTCTTCCTGGGGATAATCTCTGAAAAAGTGGCAAAGAGCCAGTTCCTGTAAGTTCTGGCACTATTTTTATGTCCTATTGATCTTTTGTCTCCATGATAGCAAGGAAATAACTGGGACACATTGGTTAATGATTATGTTGATATTATGTGTAGCAAGACAATATCTTTGCTTATGCTTTCTTATTTCCCCTCAAAATCCACATAATCAAAATTAATATAATGGGTTATGCACTTAATGATAGGATTTGTCAGTTAGAGAGTTACTTTACATTAGAGTAAGTGGTTTCCTTTTTGAGCTAACCTAAGCATCATCTAGACTGGCATTGTTAATGTAACAACAATCCACTTTTAGTCTCCTCTTCAGAGAATAACCATTATTAGTTTTTCCTTCCTACTCATAGAAATTGCAACCTGGGTGGAAATAATTTGGCCGGAATTCAGTCTGCAGATATAAAGAGTATGAACATACATGCATAAACCTATTATTCTACTCTGTGTTAATGCTTTAAAACTTGTGATAGTATGGTAACATCACACCATATTTTCCCTAGCGAGGGTCTTCTGGCCAAATAGCAGCACAAGAAATGCTTTGATAAATCTGGAATAGAGTGCTAACAAGAATACTACAGAACTGTAAGACTGCATAATTCTGCTTTCTCAGAAGCTCCTTGAAGCACTGGTGGCCTGGTGCATCTTGGCCTTTACCCTGGGCTAGCGCCCAGAAATGCAATCATAGGTTTGTCTTTCTTTCAGTCTGTGTGCCAGTCCCTCTGTTCTCCTAAAAGCTTTGAACCACCTGACCACTTTTAGTCATATTTTAAAGACAGGCAGAGCCTAACAGTACATAAGCTTTAAATGTTATGAAAACCTGAGGGGGGGCCATGGAGTTGCACACAGCTGAAGCCATTGAGGGAAAAGTAGGCAGAATTCAGCCATCAAATATGTAACTGACCAATTAGCATATACCTTAGACTAGATACAGTCTAGTAGACTGACAGAGGGAAGATAATATGTAGTCAGAGTTACTCTGGCAATAGGATGAAGACAGAAAGAATCAATATCTGAAAGAAAGTAAGTTTCACTAGTTTCACCCTGCTGATGCAACAATTTATTTCTGTGTGGTGCAGCTGCCGTAGGGACTGCAGTTGTTCCTGTTAGATGTGCACTGCACTTTGGTGACCATTCCCTGGCTGGTTTTAACCTCCACCACTGTATGAGACACTGCTTTAGGTGAAGCCTTCAAGCCCACTCAAATCAATGTACACTGTAACTATCTAAATTTAACTATTTGGAGAAAGGGCACGTCATGTTGTACCAATGCTTATATTATGCAATATCTGACAGCAGCTTATAAAGTACTGTTGATAAACAGTAGGCATTTCTACTTCCCAGTCCCTGTTTTTCTTGTCTAGTCCATCTCTATACCGAATCCACCAATTTGGAATTGACTTTGAACTCACTGACTTAAAAGTTTAAGTAGGGATGGAGAATTCTAGTCATTAAAGTGTTAATATTCTAGCAAAAATTGTAACAAATCAATTTTTGATAGCTTTAAAAACCATAGTTAATTAATCTGCAAAATGCATCCATTGCTTGATTTTTTTTTTTCTATGATCTACAACATGCACAAGCAATAAATCTGTCTTCCAGACAACATTAATTCATCCTCACTAAAAAAAGTAGAATGGTCTGCTGGTGATTGCTAAAGTTTACTAAGATTTTTTAGAAAAGCTATCAGATGAAAATGTATAATGTGTTAAAATGCCTTCTGATGAGAAATAATAAACCCCTGTATATTAATCATGCCATTTCAGTTATTATGTAATACAAATGTAGTGACATGTTAGGGTGTCAATGCTAACATAATCCAAATTATTCTGTCAAAAATTATATTTCTTCTCTTCATTTGAACAGGATATGTTCATATAACAGTGTCTGACCAGCAGATTTTTATACAATAAAGAAATGACATGAACTGGGTTTAAAAAGAAATAGACTTGTTCTGACATTAGATGCTAAAGCTTAGGTTTTTTTCTTTATTTGAACAGGTCCTCTTTGTATGTATGCATCCTTTTCTGTTTAGTATGTATACAACTTTTTGTACACTTGTATGTGTACAAACTTTGTATGCATACATAAAAACAACAGAAGGAAAAGTTAGGTTATCTAATATGACTCATCACAAAAATGCATCACAGAAAATAGTAAGACCTATCTTAAAATCCGAGTATGATAAATCACAGACTGAGATTCTGATGAAGGTAATAACATTTCAATTTTGTAACTCAGTTCTTAAAGGGATAGTGCGACACACCTCCGATAGGATAGACATGCTTTCTGGCTCACTCCTGGGAAGAAACATGACTAGCTCAACTCCTTCTTTATCCCTAGGGTAGTTCAGACTGGAAAGGATCTCATGATGTCATCGAGTTCAATATCTTGTCCAAAGAAGGACTAGGAGGTCAGAGTAGGATCCTCAGGACTTTTTCCAGTCTAGGTTTGAAAATCAAAGATGGATAAAACCCACACCACTTAAATGACTTCCCTTCCCTCCTCTTCTTGGTTCTATTAGAAGGAATTTAAGTCATTTTATCTTCTTACAACTATGTAGTCTTGATTAGTGAGGCACTTGGGCTGTACCAGTTTCTGCTCAGGTGGAGCACAGAGGAGATGTTCATCAGTTTCTGATAGGATTTTTTTTTACCCTTTAATTAAAAAAAATATATTTTTTTTTCTCCCACCAGGACCTAGGGAACGATCTAGGTCTTAATTTACATTGCAGGGAACTGAAACTGGTTCCAGAGGGGACTGGTGCTCCTGGAGTCTGCTCACTTCTCTTTTTGTCAAAATATTCCTCTTTCAAAACCTTAACCTCTTCTTCACATCATTTCACTGACTGTCTGTTGTCTATCATATCTTGCACAAGTAATTTGTGTTCGCTTTTGAGATCTTTCTATTCCAGCCCCACATTGCCTATCATCTCTCTCTTACTGTTGAGAATCTGGCCTCTCTTCCATTGTGGCAATTCTCCACTGACCAAATGCTATTTTTTTTTTCCAAACAAAAGTCTTTGTACTTTGTTTCTTGCTACCTCTTGATGCGTAGGAAGTGTTCCCACAATGCCACTTCATTATCCACCTCCAAAACATCACTTAAAATTCTGCTTTTCCATGATGCCTACAAAAAATGTGACTGTGGTTAGACCACTGATGTGCTTAGATGCCAAACTGAATGCAGTCCCATTTTCTTAAAGTTTCATACTGTCTGAAGTGTTGCAGAATGCCAGTAAAAATATTTAACATCACCAGGCCTTCATATCAAGATGTAGCTTGTACAGTCTAAGGAAAAGAAGGCTTAAGTTGTTAATACAAACTACATAGCAGTTCTCTCTTTTGCTGTGTTGTCTTTTTCAAACAAGGTTGAATTCCTTCACTTCACTGGTTTGGCACTTAACGATGAGAAAAAGCACAGATATAGCCCAGACATTTCATGGCTTTACAGCACATGGGAGGATTTAGATTTATTCTTGATTGGATCCTTTCAAATGGCAATTCAACCAGAATGAAAACAGAGATCCAAAGGTTGTTCACTGTTCCAAAAAGGATGATTTTAGTAATTTATTTTGAAACAAACAAACAAGGATCCCTGCAATTCTCCATTCAGGTGTTATGTAAGCAACATGGAAAACCAGGAGGTGAATCAATCCATAATGGAAAAAGTCAGAATGAAATAACATCACAAATTAGCTTGCTGACAGCTTCACACACCAATTTCAAAAGGTTTTGGGCTTAAAGAACAAAGCATAAATCTTCAAACTCTAGCATTTCCACTTTAACCTATGGCTGTGATTATTAAAAACATGATGGATATCTAACAGGAGAAGATTGGAAAAAAAAAGTTCTAGAGGTTAAGTTCAGCGCCATTATAGGAAATCCATTACAAACATCCAGGTTTGCCACAGAGTTTCAGATCTTCATGAAAAGTTTCCAATAAAGAAAACAGAGAATTCAGAAGAACATGTTGTGACATTGTTCCGAGCAGTGTCCCACTTTGAAGACGGTCAATCTTTGACCTTTGACAAAATACAATTATTGCAGGAAGTATCAAATACAGGTTATAATTCTGAATTTCATGTATATATAAAAATAAAGATTTTGGCGGTAAGAATGAATGTTATCATGGGAATGTAGATTAAAAAGTCAGAGAGACATAGTAGCAGCACTTTAGATTGAAAACATCAGGGAGCTGACAAATGGGATAAATGTCATGTTAATTTTGAGCTGAAAAAGAAAACAGACTCGCCAGCCTCTAAACTCTTGGCAGTCTGAGTGACCACTGAGCCTGCAGTCCTGAACTGACAAGATTTGGGATTTCCTTCTGTATTCCATACTAGGCACAATCCACCAAACACATTAATTGGTACCATTTGGAAGTGCTTAGTGATCATTTCCAACAGCCTTCCACTCTCTCAAGCACTGAAATCTGTTTGTAACCCCTGAGAGGCTGTTTATAACCCCTGAGAATAAGGCTCTAACTCTCACACGCTACATGGCCCCAGGGAACAGCAACAGCAGAGGTGCCCACCGAGAAAGCAGCAGAGGAAATGCAGGCAGAAACTTTGTCACAAGAGAAACATCACATTCAGAAGAAGCAATACACCCTTTGCAGTAACGGCAAGCCTGAAGTTTTATTGAGGAAGTAGTTTTATTGTCCTTTAACTTTTTCCTAAGCATGTGTGCACTGCATATATGAAGAAGATTCGTTACATGTACAGGATGTGAACAGTTACTAAATTAGATCTTCAACAGGCAATTGTAAGCTTAATCTCTGGATTTGATTCAAACCACCTGAAACCTGTTATGTGCACCCCTTGCCCAATATCTTTTCTTGACTTAGAAACAAATAGTTACATTGTCCTTCATTAAAGTGAATATTAAAATTGGTTAATTATTAACTTTTTTTATGAGAAGAAAACAAGCAAAAGGCTAAAATCAATAATTTTTTGTTGCTCTTTTTTTCTTTTTTAATTTTTTGACCGGCTATTGTCAGTTAAAAAAAAATTTAAAGGAAACAAAACTTCTTTGTTAATATTATTATTCCTTGGTACATGTTCTCTTTTTAAATTTGTAATTGCTAAACAGAAACACTATTTACAGTTTTTTCTTGCTTTGGTTAGATCTCTTACAGTGATCTTGCACTGTAAGTTCCTTTTGTTAGGCCTTCAGGAACTTTCAGGAACTTTCTTATCAAAGATTTGCTTTGCCAGTGTCCTGGTTTCGGCTGGGATAGAGTTAATTGTCTTCCTAGTAGCTGGTACAGCGCTGTGTTTTCAGTTCAGTA
>JAVKLA010000027.1:37444957-37477407 GCA_034782735.1 Sagittarius serpentarius | reverse complement strand
CCGGAGCAGGTGGGTGCCCCCCAAGATGGCCGTGACTCTGTGGGGAAGCCCGTGCTGGAGCAGTCAGTGCCTGAAGGACTGGCGGCTGCAGAAAGGACCCATGCTGGAGCAGTTCATGAAGGACTGCAGCCCGTGGGAAGGACTCATGCTGGAGAAGTTCATGGAGAACTGTCTCCCATAGGAGGGACCCCACACTGTGTGAGGAACTGACCCCAATCCCCATTGCCCATCCCTCTGTGCCACTGGGGGGGAGGAGGGAGAGAAAACCGGGAGTGGAGTTGAGCCGGGAAGGAGGGAGGAGTAGGGGAAGGTGTTTTTAAGATTTGGTTTTACTTCTCATTATTTTTGTTTTGATTTGGTTAGTAGTAAATTAAATAAATTTTGTTTTTTCCCCAAGTTGAGTCTGTTTTTTGACCGTGACTATAATTGGTGAGTGATCCCTCCCTGTCCTTTCTTGACCCACAAGATGTTCTTTGTATTTTCTCCTCCCCATCCTGCCAGGGTGGAGGAGTGAGCAAGCGGCCTTGTGGTGTTTTGTTGCCGGCTGGGCTTAAACCATGATACCCAGCCTCTGGATGTCAGCAAGAACAGAAAGACCTGCTCTCCATGGTTCTCCGAGCAACTTTCCACCCTTTCTTCCCTGTGGTAAGAGTGAAATAACCACAGCCTAGTACAGGTCGCTTGCTCTTGAGGTTCCTCTCTACTGCTGACAAGTCTTAAACTGGCTGTAGATCCAGCAGCAGAGTGAATTTCATAAACACAGAGGATATCAAGTCTAATTAAAATTATGATTGCACTTACAGAGATGTAAAATCATAGAAATATTTCTGTCTTATTTTGAAATCTTAACCAAGCTTAACTGGGTCATTGTCTCCTGGTAGTAGGACATTCAAATTAGTCATTATGTTCCTCAACAAACTAGGCAAGTTTTCTTAATCAGAAAAGTAATTTCAATAGAAATGATGGTTAGATAAAGCACAAAACGTATACAATTTATCTATATGCATATTTCAGAAAACATTTCTGGCAAAGAAATCTTACTCATAGGATAGACTGTGAGCAGGATTTGGAGAGACAAATTACCCCAGAGGAATGTGCTTTGATGTGGAAAAGAGGATCAATCACCTCAATCTGTAGTACGCTAAGAGAAAATTTATTTAAGATATGGTTTCACGTCACACAAGTCAGGCTCATACATAGAGAATATTGGAGAAATTGAGGTGACAAGGAGATTTTATGGATTTTGCAGACATAACTAAGTGCAGAGAGACTTGGATAGTGTCTGAAAACGAGCAGCAGTGATTGTTGCATAAGATTCCCCTTGTTCTTTCTAGCAAAACAGTCACACTTTACTCCTTATTTAGTTTTTCATTTATTAGTAGCCACTAAAGTACTGGATAGTTTCTGATTAAGAATGAAGAAAAATAATGGCACAGAGGAATATCTCCAGAAAATAAGGGACTTGGTGAAAATTTGAACCCATCAGCTATATGTTAAGAAATGTGCAAGAAATAATATGAATCTAGTTTTTTGCAGCATATGAATCTAGTTTTTTGCAGCATAGCTTTAATTTAATAAACGTGAATACATCAATCACTCAAGCAGCTAGCAGTCTATATGATGTAAGAGACTTACTGAATCAAATGATCTAAGAGCATACAACATTACTAAATATTTTTAAATCAAAACAAATAAAAATATGAACTTTTAGTGATTATTTTGTTGTTGATATTCATGTGGCAGTGATCTATAACTCAATTTGATATCCTAAGTGGTTATTAAAATGCCCTTTATCTTTGGGAAAAAAATAATTTATTGTTAAATAAAAAGTTGGCAGTTCTCTGACTTAATCTCCTTTCTGAGATGAAAATTTGCTTGATTAAATATTTTCAGTGACCGAAACCTCAAATCACTGAAGAAGAATAAAAGACTGGTAAGCCTGTAAGAGGACACAGTAATAAAAAGAACTAAGAATCATTAAGAGGAACAAAACACACACAGAATTACAAATGTCTTTGTCTTGCCCTTGTTATTGATGTACTTGAATTCTGTATTTCACCTGTATTTCAGCTTTTGATTTGATATTTATTAGGAAGCTGACACACTAGGAAGACTGAACGTGGTCAAATAACAGTAGGTTTGTAAGTCAGTCCTGTATTTATTTTGTAAATCTCTTCCATATTACATCCGTGCCCATATGAAGAAACAGGCTTTATCTTCAGTGGTGTTACTTTTAACTGATGTTGGTGTATCATTTAATTCAAGGTTTTGATGAGTTGGTATAGGATGTAAATGGCAGCACGTTTGGCTAATAGGCTTTTATTTTTGGTATAATACACTACCTTCATACCAAGCATTCAACTGTAATGATTTTTAGAAGGAAAACACGTAGCTAAAAAGAAAGCACTGCAAGACTCATTTCGATTTACTTCATTCCCCTGCTGCCCTGAATCTACTTATTTTAGACCCTAGCCAGTATTTTTCATGTAATTCTCATGTCTAAATGGAAAGCAAAAAAATAAAATTGCAGACCACAAGCTATTTTTGTTTCTTTCAGGAGATTAACACCTAATACTTTTTAACACAGTGAAATTAATTTAATATAGACAAAATTCTGGGCTCAAAATCAGTTGAAGTGATTGAGACTGATTCTGTAGACTTCTCATAAATCTGCCTGGAGCTATGGGAAGGGGTGAGAGAGGTGGAAATACAACCCCCAGCATTCTGGAAACACTTTGGCCACCGGCCACTGCCAGCAGGAGGATGCTTCCAGAATAGCATTTCTGTAGAGAGTGAACGCTAAGCTATTTAGTGATTTTTACTCCACTGTAGTTTGCCTTCCCTGAGTGTTGCACCCTTTCAAGGGCAGCATTTGATTATTAGGTTTTGATGGTGGCAGTCTTTACTGAGCAAGGGCTCAAACCACGGTTCTTGTTCAATGAGAACAGGAGGGACCAAAAGCAGGCTTGCGAGGGGAAGCCATTAAATAAGGAGACATCCAAAACAATGGTAGTTCTGGCTCCATGTCTAATTTGGCAGCTAGAGCAGCAGTTGTGACACGCAACATTCATTTAACATGTCAAAGAAGCAATCACTTTAGAAAACAGCTGAAGATGGGAGGGCAAAGCAAGGAAAAATTAGTATTTCTTTTCCTAAAGAAAAGAGGTTGCAGTAAAGACAGGAAGAAATTGCTCTTTCCCTAGGTAATCGTGCACTATCTCTTACTGAGAGCACAGCACATTGCTAAAGTTACAGTTTAGACTGTGGAGTTTGACCCTGTTTCCTAGAATTTTTAATGGGCGTGGGCAGTCTTGGTTTGTCTTGTTTAGGAGCAGTGGTTTTCCAATTCATCCCACAGTTTTATACTGCCTGTGTCATCGTTTCAGGCACAAGAAATAATTAGCCCTGGAAAACATTTTTTTTCCTTTTTTTTCCCCCCTTTTTTTTCTTTTTTTCTTCACAGGAGCTGAGCTAATTAATTTTAAAATAAAAATGTCTCCATTTGGGATCCCACACTGAGAGTGTCACAAATTATGTCGATTCACCAAATTGGTGGCTGCCAGCAAACGGCTGCCAGATTCAGTTAAACACTTTGGCTCAGCTAACATCCTCCCATGGAAAAAAGTCATGGAGTGGCCAAAAATCAGGCAGAATGATCTGCAGGCTCGAGCCACAGTTTCCACTGCATCATGTGCTGAGGAATGTGGGGGGGATGGGTCTGGACACCCACAGAGCCAGCAGGGATAGCAGCCTCGCAAGCCCACAGGGACTTCTGTGGGATGTTTTTCCCGTGGATTCATCGACCTTGAGGTATGCTTGGAAAACCATCTCACCCGCACGTAGGCCCAGGCTGTGCCCATGTGTTGTCGCCGGCTGGCCGTCCCCTAAGGTTTCAAACATGCCTTGGGGGAGTTTACAGGTGCAGAGTGGGAATTGTGCAAAGCAGTTCTGCCAGTGTCAACAGTAACTACGTAAAGAAAATGCCTGTGGCTTTCAGTGAGGAGGAACATTTCTCCATTCTAGCAATGCCCTCTCCCTGAATAGTTGCACTCTTAAAACCTGAAGACCTTGGTTTGCAGGCAGCTTGCATGCAGTGCCTTTCATGGGACTAAAGGGATAGATAAGACAACATTACTTCATCCCTCCTTCCTCCTGTCAACATTTGGATGAAAAGATTGGATTTTTTGCTCCCTTCAACCCTTCCATGGGAGGAGTTGGAGGAGATTATACAGTTATTTTTCATGTGCAATTCACAGTCCTCTATGTATGGTTAGAAATTCTTCTCGCAGCATGAATTTTCCAAAGGCTGCGTGGAAATGAAAGGATGCAGCTTTCTTTTAATTATTCTGGATCGTTCCTCACAGCTTAATGCAGAATTTTATTCTTGTGTTGTCAAGGACATCAATACACAGTTCAAGGTTTGGGGGAGGGAGGGTGGTGAGGAAAGTAATGAAAGATGTTTGTTCTCTTCTTTTGAAGATAAAATAGGAGTCTACAAATGAAAGTTTATCAGAGTTAATGCACTGAAATAACTTTACATTGGCTAAGAAAGTAAACCTTCTCAGTAGTGATGTATTGGACATGCATATTCTGAAAGAAAAATAGATCTACAATATCATCAGATCATTGCTAACACTCTTGAACATTATTTCTGTTTGCAGTATGTGCCTGTGATTGATCACCCACTTGCAGATGTGCTGTTACATCCCTCTCTTTCTGATTCTTCTGTCTAGAACAGGCAGATTTGGACAGCCAGAATAAACAAGGGTGTTTCTTTAAACTAGCTACCCAAAAAAAGAAAGAAGTTGCCAGGGAGAGAAATTCTTAACCCATTTCCAGGCCAGAAAAAAACATTACCAGCAAAAATGATTCCCAGTCCAGCCAAGTACAAAGTTCTTCATTTAAGAAGCCAAGGACAACCAGAATCTTTCCCCCTCTCTCCCTCCCACCTCTGTTTCTTTCTTCCCCTCTCCTTTCTTTTCTCCCATTCATCTGGCAAAATAGTTGGAGTTCTAACTGGCTGCTTTTCTTTTTTTATTGTGTCTAATTCATTAATGGTAAGGATTGTCAAGTGTACTTCCACTGTAATACAAAGCTTAAAAACGTTAACATTTTTGCAGGTGAAATTCTCTCATCTTTCTATACTTTTGAATCTGTAACTATCAACCTAAACCAATTCCTGTAAAAGTTCATGGAAGCATGATCCAACCCTTAAAGTACAGTGCAGTAAGCAGTATTGATTTCTGTTGAATCACCCCTTTTCTATAGAACAGTAATAGACAAAATCCAGCCCAGTGTCTGAACATTTTCTAAAAATTAAGCTAATTGAAAAAGCCAAATAAAGTTAACAATCAACAATTATCCAGTTAAAGCAGGCACGATCAAATAAATAAATAAGATTAAAGCTCTAGGGTCTATTATTAGCAGACTAGCAGAACGGAATTGAAAAATTCATCAGCCTCAGACGGTAGGTTGATAAGGTCTTCCTGCAGCTAGGCTGGAATTCAGCTGTTGCTTTGCAACAACATAGTCATAGGAATAGAAGCTCCTTCCTGTCCAATTATATCTGGATTTTTGCAACTTAAAGAGCTATACATTTCAATGTTAATTGGACAGAAATCATCTTCTCATTGCCTCTGAACGACAGCATGCATGCGTGCCAGTGGGAAGACTTTCCCTCTGTTGGTAGTTTACTAGCAATTACAAGCAGTACTACTGTGAAGCCATGATCACCGCAAAGCATTTTCAGTTAGCAATTAAAGAAGTGCAAGACTCTAAAATGTGCGTAGTTTTATATTCTTCTTCCTGCAGCACAGATGATACAGAATTCATAACAGATGTTGAATATGCTATCAAAGTCACATGAAAGGGGAGAGGCATTGGTCTTTGACCTCAGTAGTGTCTGAGAAAATGTCACTGCTTTCCCATTAGTTTTTTACGGTCTACTCTTCTGTTCCGTATAGGCTTGTTACATGAATAGGTGCCATATTATAAAAATGACAGTGAGAAACATAGGAGGGATTGCAGTGATGAGAATATGCAACATTCATAAGGCAGTGCCTGGAATAAAAGACATTTACAGAAGTCTGAGCCTGTCAGTCTGTGTCAAAGTCTTACGCAGTTAATAGAAAACCTTCTGCAACCAGCCTGCTTCCTGAGCCTCAGAACATGGACCATTAAAACCAATAGGAACTTTGCCATTTCTTTCATTAAGCCTAGGATCAAGCTCTGAATGCTTACCTCATGTTTTCCATATCGTCTATTTTTATTCTGAACTAATAAACTGAGTTTATAATAAATGCTTTTAAAAAGTCAGCATTTAATCACAGTTAGGTGAGAATTAGACCCTATTTATGTATAAGGAACACTGTAGTATCTAAGATATTCATGTACAGCATGCACCTTTTTTTTTTTTTAAGGCAGACACTATAAGTGAAAGAATATTACTGAAAGTGAATTACTTCTGTCTTTTAGAAAAACTTAGGAATGACTATGACCTTCCAAACCTAATTTAAACAATAAAGAGAGGTTCTTAATGGAAGATACACTGATGATAAACATGGGTTAGTATCTCAGTTTTAGCAGAATTGGATAGCAATAGATCTATCCAAAGGCCTGGGAGAACAAAAACTTTAACCACCATCAAAACATTTGAAGCTGTGAATAAAGCACCTGAAATATTTCTGAAAACTGATGGGAAAGAAGTAAAAGGTCAGTAAAACTATTCCCTAAAGGTGTTGATGGTAAAAGAAAAACTGTGAAGGCTACTGGCACAAACACCGCAGCTGACGAGGCAAAATAGCGATACGTGATTTCATGAAAGCATTTACTGGTAGCCCAGGAAAATTTGATTTTACAAAAATTCCAAAACCTTTTAACCTCATTTCTGTTCATTGAATTAAATTGCAGAACTGTGATCAACTTTGGAATTTCAACACTGAGTTTACAATTTATCAATTTCACAATAGTACCACAAAGTACCTACCACATGCAGGAGATTCTGCGTAAAATAATTGGGATTTTCAAATTTTAAGCCAGGAAAATGAATTGTACCTCACAGAACAAGTGGTCTTCTAAAATTTCAGGGAAAAATAATATGAATTTTCAATTAGTAATCTACTGGCCTGCTATAAATCTTACTCAGTTTTTCAGTTTCTTGCAAGAAAACCCAGTATAAATTCCTCAGCACTTTTAAGGCTGTTGGAGGAGTATCCAGCAACTGAATCCCACAAGCTGATGATTTCTCTGAATCTAATTTGTGACTAGAGTGCTGTTTAGAAACTGAGAATTTTGGGAAAATCTGAGGAACTGAATGTTCAAATGTCCTATTTAAGGATACTGAAATTTTATTCTAAATAACAAAACATTAAAAAGAAAAGAAAGGTGAAGATCTCTAACCTTCCTGAAGAATGATCTTCCAGTCTGTGATCCCAGGCCTGTCACCTGCAGCCTGAATATTGCAGGAGCCCTTGTACCCTTGGTAGCTGCAGGTCCAGCAAGTGACTTGCTGTGCAGCAGTCTGGAAGCTATTCCTGTGCTTATGATAAGATCGGACTAAATCAATAGTCCTATGGAACAAGCCTTGATTTTTTTTTGAATTTGCATCTTTACAGTGAAAACTTAATAGTAGAAAAGTATAGTAGGAGCTATAGTAGCAATAGACTGGTGTTTGTAATAGAAAAGCACTGCTGAGGTACATATTTTATAACCAATATTTCTTTTGGCATTGCTGTAAACAGTGCTGTAAACAGTGCTTGTCTTTCATAACCCCACATCACTCGAAAAAATGAATGGGGGTCATTTGACTAAATGTTAATCACTGTTAAACAGGACCTGAACCAGAAATGTATTCTACTTTACAGTCAATGGAAAAACAGAAAAAAGAAAAAAAGAAACAAACAAAATCCCTAAGTACTTTTAGGGCAAATTTCATCTTATCCTAAAGTTGACATCTATGATAGATCAGTGATTCATGCCTAAAAATACCAATTTCTCTGTATTAAATCAAAGAAGAATCTGGGGTGACTATATATGTAAATGTTCACAATGTCGGTGTCTACTGTTAAGTAGTGTGAGTCCCACCAGTCTTTTTGGATATTTTGTATTCTTCATTAATGTTGTGGCAGATACTGCAAGGAATATATGTTTTATGAGAGAAGCTGTTGAACACCTCATGCCTTACTTTTAGAAAACACAGAAGTTACCCACATCTGCATCTCCCTGAAAGTACTCAGCACTCTCCAAAAGCATAAGGAAAAAGACACGGAAGATCGATGAGGTTTGAGGCTCCTGCGCTGTCCTCCTATCCTCATTCAAAAGATAAACTGCACCTTACTAAACATTATCTTTACTTTTAAAAGCAATCTGAAACTGTCTTTTCTTGTTCAGTCTCTAATTTTAACTCTCCTCCTTGCATACAGAGTTCTGCATAGAGAAGGCTAACACTACAGTGTAATCAATAATTAGCCTGGACCGAGTAGAATAGGAATGGTACGAACATAGACAATTGTTGCAGTTTACAGTGAGAAACATAATTATGATTATGCTCAAAGTGGAACGAGGAATGCAATCTGAATTCCACAAATGACACTTGGAACAAAAATGCAAGCCCAATATATTGCAATAACATTTTAAAGGTTCATTTGAAAGGGATTTTGTTGTTGCTGTTGTTTTAAGTAGCTATTATGCATACAGTCCAAATTCTATTGATGCAACTGTATAACTCACTGCATCACAGAGAAGTAAAGAGAATTTGGCTGGGTTTAACTTTCTTCAGCATAAACTTGTCTTCCTCCATTTGTTCCTGACTAACCCCCTCTTACAGCTGCTAATCTTTCTGTTCATCTTTTGCACACACCCCGTCTGCATTTGCACCCTTTTGCTTTTACTGAACTTTAATAAGCAATAGAACACTTTACATTTCTACACAGGCAAGAGAGGCTCTTACAAGTAGGACAGTGGCATCCCCTCTGGCCAAACTCCTGCAGCCCCCTGGTTCTTTCCCTCCTGCGTTAGGCAGGGAAGGCCCGCAGCAGTCCCGCACCGCAGCGCACCGGAGCAGAGGTACACACCGCAGCTGCAGGGACGCCGCACCCCCGGAGTGCTCTTACTGTTATTTGTTGGGCAATCTCCTCCAGTTCACCAGCACCTGGGCTACCACTGCACATTTCTGTCCTTCCTGCCTTCTTATACCTTTCTGAAATAATACCAACAATAGGGCAACAAAAAATAATGTGCTTGATGGATGATTTCAGGAGCCCAGTGTTTCTGCTCTTGAAAGCAGATTAGTCTCTTTATAGTTACCTACTCTCTGTGTGTATAACTTAGAAGGACAGACTTGCGGGTTTCCAACTGTTTCTCAAAGTCAAATATCTAGAATAGGGAGGATTTCATTTTTCTTGTTTAAATTTTCTGATAAATGCTAAAGAACTCTTAGACAGACCTCTTTGAGCTGTGCAGGTGTTCTGTCTGTTTTTTAACCATTTCTCCTGTGATCTTCAGCCTCATGGTTTTGCAAAGATAGCCCTAAGATGTGAAGTGTACAGATACTTGGTTTAAAATAATTGTTTACCCTAGGCACAGCATAACATAAAAGAACACTCCCTGCTGGTAACAGAGCTCCTCTTGGTAACTGAAGGTTACGGACAGAGGTACTGAGCTGTTCTGTAAGAAAATGTGCGTGACAGGAGTCAGGGGAAATCAGCATTACAGTGAATGCGAGAAAACTGTATACCTCATTTCAGAGAAAAAGTTGCACAGATAGCCTGGGAGCAAAAGAAACTCCTTTTCTGTTTCAGCATCTTGCCCTGTATTGTCATTGTCAGATTAAAGTAACTTTCCTAATCGCCAGTCTCAGGTATGCTTTAATACTGTGAGAAAGATGAGTTTGGAGAATTTTTTAGCAGTAACCGTAAGTAAAGGAATAGAAATTAAATAACCAACACATTAAAAAAGAATACACTTGGGAGTCTAAAAATAGATTAAGGTTGCTGTCACTTCCTTTTCTAAGTATTTAAATTCACATACTCATAAAAATATAAAAACCTTCTGTTCCAACACTGTAATTTTTATTAAAATTGAAAAACTGGATTAAAATAAAATAAAATTAAAATGTGTTACGTACTTCTAATAAAACAATTCATAGGCTTTAGAAATGGGACTACAGCTGCCAAAAAGGAAGTCTGCTGACTTATTTCTTCATCATGATATTGTTGTGGCATAATACTATTAATGTTCATGCTTAATTAATATTACGCAAGACAGCTTGAGTTGAAAGCTTACTATGACGTTTATAACCCACTTTTCCAAATACATTTGCTTATGAACCCCCTCAATAACATGAGAAACTTTTCAGAAGGTGAAGTGTCATATTAAATGTATTAAAAGCTTTGAAAACTAACATCACTACTCTGCTGAAAATCATCCTTACTGTTTCTTCAAAGACAGATTAATCATGTACAAGAGTACGACCTCTCATGTAAGTTTTTCATAATAAATGCAGTAGTTGTGAAATAAAATTACTTCTTCCACAGTAATGTTTTACTGAATATGTATTCATAATTGCATGCATTCATAAAAGATAGAACAAAATGTTCTAGTATCTAGTTGTGACACAATTGAAATTTTAATTTTAAATTAGGTCAAAACATATAAGAAAAGGCTTCAGTGTGTGGAATATGATGCAGTAATTTCTATATGACTCATTCAAATCTTACCTCGAAAGGTAATTGTTATGACCATTCATAACAAGAAAGTGTATCATCTGCTTTTCAGTGCTTTAGGAGGTTTGTGGCAATTATTTCTCTTAGTAAGATCATTTTTTTTCCAGTAGAATATTGATTAAGGACAAAGGACCACTTAAAAAGAGTAATGCTGTTATTCTTAGAGTGCAAAAGACACCTTTTCCCATTTTACGTCCGTTCATCACTAAAAATAATTAAGATATTTACCCCCACTTTTTTTCTGTAGTCTAATAACTGTGTGCCATCACAATATTTTAAAATGTCAAACAGGATATTTAAAATTGTTACTGTAAACGTCTTCAAAACCTGGGATATAGTTTGAAAAAGTTTTTATTCCTTTCTTAAAAATCCTCTGAAGTAGGATGTCCTTTTGTGGATATAGCTGCACTACCTGCAGATGTTTTTTGTCTCTCAGCTCTCAGGGCAATTCCCCTGATGCTTTGCAGGATGGAGGAACTGTGTGGGGGCTTTCAAGTCCATATCAGATAAAGTCAGCTGGGTGCACTCCAAACACCTTTGTCCTCTGTGTAACCTGCCTGCCTGCCTGCAAGGGATTAGGAAGAGCACACACATGATTCCTTTTGCTGGCAGAGGTGAAGAGACAGTAACCTGTGACTGAAAAGAAGCAACAAATTGCTGTGGGGCAGAGGGAGGGAAAGCAAGAGCAGTATGTACATCAGGCATGACTGCTTGCAAAGGGAAAGCCATGCCCTGGCCATAGGCTCCTAAATCTAAAGCTGGATAATCAAAAACTAATGTGCAGTAATTGGTTTCAGTGAGAATTGCTGAGCATGCTGCATTTTAAAACAGACTATGTATAAGCAGGGTGAAAATAACATTATCCAACATCAGCTGTCTAAATCTGGTCTATTAAATACAGCCTAAGCTGTATGTGGTCTAAGCTACTCGACTAGGCTTCTTCTACAGTCAATGAACAGAATCGGACACCTTGAAAAGTATAATTCATCCTTTGCCGTGAAAGGTTTCTAACATAGGTGATTCAGCCTTTGCAGCTACCTTTCTCCAGAGATCTCCAGATTCAGCACAGAATTGTTTGGATATTCAAAGAACTTAAGTTTGATGAAAGGAATCCCACACAAATTTACCATGGGTAATTGCTATTCCAGTTTTGAAAAAAATATTTACTAGATAAATTAATCTTCGGTGTAAATTGCAAGTTATTTTGTATATCTCAAAACCAAGTGTATATTTAAGATACTCCCACTAGCGAGTCTTAGAAAGACAGCTAAAAACTTGAGCACAGAAACTTAGTAACTTTTTTTTTTTTCAAACTTAGGCTGGATTTTTGGTAAATTTTCAACCTAAGGATGTAGTTCTTCCTTTCTTTTTCTCTAGCACTGCTGTCTACGTCAGTGAGACTTTGATCACTCAGCTAAGGATTTTGCCTTACTCAACTCAGTTCTCTACTGCAGTGTGCAATGATTTAAATCTTGGCAAAGATGATATAAAAAACTGATAGTAATGTAAAAATCTGATCAAGAATTCACTGACAGTAATGAGAGGGGTTTTTGGCAATAATACAAACCGTATGTAAGCAGATAGTGTCTGACACCATTTTACACCTATTTTTTACAAAAGAAATGATTCTTTAAGGTACAGAAACCCGGTGAAGAGTCAGTCTCTCCTCAGCATGTTTTAGCGTTGTCAGCTGCACAACTTCTTTGTCTAACTAATGTCTATGGATTACTCTTTTACAGATTTACTCTAGTAGTTTCAGAAAAATTTGATTAAATACTGGGCATTGAGCTAAGGTTTTATATATTACTTTAGGTAGCTACTGTATCTTCCTAAATCACCTACAGTTTTGAATGATGACTGCACATCCTCTTGATGAAAAGAAGTTCATGCTTTGGTCATATGATGAATTTTTTTAATCTGTACAATCCAACACATCAATTAATCACTTAAATAGCCCTTTTGTATCAACATCCAGAAGTGTTTTCCCAAAATATGGATCATGTACTTTTAAGTGAGACTGAGCCATAAGCAATGGCAACATTTAGGGAAAAAAAAAAAAGAAAAAAAAGTACTTTTGAAACACTCCTGCTGAGATTCTGTTTCTTACAAAGCTCATATAAGAATGTTTAGAAGAATGGACGGCATCTGAAGTGAAGATACAAACTATTTTCCATCACACTTCCTGTCTATCTGAGCACTTGCCTTTACCTTAACGAAAGAGTGGTCTTGAAACACACTTAGAATAAGTGAAAGCAATTTTATATGACTTGCAACATATACTGGCATAGAACCCTGGCCCTATTGAAGTAAATACCAAATATCCATTAACTGCAACAAAGCTAGGATTTAATCTCAGCAGTTTTAAACTTAGTCTTTCTTTATGAAGCTCTTAGGGGCCGTTTAGGTCCTATGGGTCTTGATTCACATACCCAATAGCTTGATGGCTGTCAGATAGATTATGCTTGTGACATTTGTCTTCAAAGTGAAAACAAAAAGGAGAGAGAGAATTCTGGAGAAGCCAAAAACCAAGTGATTCTTCCATGATGCAGAGAGGAGAGGGGCTATGGTAAAAAATACTGTCTCATAAAATGGCATGGTACCTTTTGATGGCAAAGCAAAAGAGAAAATTGGGGTGTTGATTAGTGACATTCTAGATCCAGTTACAAAGTGCAGACCTCAAGGACAGTATGAGAGGGAGATCCAAGATGCAAAAGATTTATATCACTTGGCAGGTTCTTATTGACATTTGAGAGACAATAAACTACTCCACTTTTGCTGTTTCAACTGTATCCTGTGTAGGTGACGCGGAAGATTTGTGAGCTTTCCTGTAAGTAGTTCAAAGACTATGATGCCATAAAAGGTGCTGATGACAGCCCTGTTTTATTTCTTTCTCATTTTTTATCTAGTACTTCTTTAAGTCAATCATGGAAATATGTGCACCTAGAGGTTTCTTTCACATAGTCTAATATACTCGTGTTAATAAAGAAGACCACAGTTTACGGGGAAAAGTAATATTCTTTATTAGACCAAATAAAATAGTAGGAGAAAAAAAAATCTAGCTCTTTCGATTCTTCTGAAGCTACCAAATGGTCCAATAAAAGTTACTATTCCGATTCTAACACCATCAAAACTTTAGCAACAATAATAAAGAAGTATGTTTCATTCCTGAGTATACAAAAGAGATATTAAAAAAAATTCATATCTTCTCAAGCATTCTTGGAAAAAAAGTGAGGTGTGTTTTGAAATATTTTGCTTAGGTGAAAAAAATCTAAAAAATGGAAAAAAATTATCTCCCTTCAAATATAATATTCTGTTTGATTTGAAAAATTAAATTTTGATTTTATGTAAACATCTATGTTTCATTTTCAAAAGGTTGAAATAAAACATGTTGGTTTTTCTCAAGATTATTTCTTTGTATTTAAATTGAAAAACATCTTTGCTCAGTTCTGATCATGCACTACTTTTCAATACTTTTATCCCATATTAACTAAGGCAATATCTAGTCCAGAAAGTTTTTAATTCAGAAGTCTACATCCTGATTGATCTGAGTGAAATATCAGCCTGTTTAACTTCAGATATATGAATCATATAAGTTACAAATTTGGTCACTTGCTCTAGGTTTCCTCTAGAGAGTATGGAAATGTCATAGCAGACCTTAAGTAAGCTGAAATTCTCTTTGGGACACCTTCCTCTCTGCATGTGCAGTTTGGGGGAATTTTATCAGATATACTTTTAATTTATCTGAACTAGGTGGCTAAAATTGGGTGGGATAAGTATGTCTTAAATATCTGATACACAATTGGTTTTTTTTTTGTAATAATAAACATTTTCCTCTTATTTGCTGACTGTGCAGGATGCTATTTCTCTGTTTTGCCTACACTATTTCGATTCTGCATTGCATACTATGTTAAAAACATACTGAGCACTATCTGTTTTCATTAAGGTCTAATTCAGCAGTATACATAAACACAAAAGTGTATGAAGCCAAGCAAACTTTGGCTGTCCATAAGGGTTTTGCATTGAAATATGACTGCATTATTTCACTACTAGTGAGGTAAAAAAACCTTGACTAGTTTCTTTCCAAATCAAGTTGCCTTCTTCAGCAACAGCCAAGGACTGGCAGTCTTATAGCTGCTCATACTAAATGTGTTCTGTGCCAAGTTGTTCCAAATGTTTCTATTTATTTTCCTTCTGGTGTTTTCAAGGTTTACATATATGTGTGTGTGTGTAACAGCAATTGAAAATTCTTCTTTGTGTTGATTAATTTTTATTTAAGGAATGTGTGATTCATCAGTTTCATTCTTCTATGCCATAATAAGTGGGATACGTCTGAAATGTAGTGAATTTCAAAGAGGAGTTAAACATAATTTACAGCACTCAGCCTGCCCTAGAATTCAACCTTTTCTTTTTTCTCTTCTGAAAGAACTTCCCTTTTTCCCCTGTTGCTATATAAATTCACACAAAACAGGGATAAAATGTCTGAGCTTTGATCCTGCCGTTCAGCCCATGTGGGCACTGCTGATCCAATTGCCCGATCACGGCCCAGCCGAATAAGCACAGTAAACAATGAACTGACTGAACACAAAAGGCAGTCACTGATCTCTGTGGGTGTTTTGCCTCAATACAACTGGGCCCTGAAGTAATAGAATCAGAGCTCTAAATCTGAAAAAAAGATACATGTCTGAGGCTGCTAATTGTTTTCTGTTTTCAATATTTGAAATGTGTAATTTCTTTTTTTTTTTTTTTAACTACAGTAGGGAAAGAACAAAGGAAAAGAAAATACTTCTGTTCCAAGAGGAGGAGACCATTCAATTTGTTGGTGAATCATTTTTCCCATCTAGACTCATTATTTTCAATACATTGTACAATAGTAATTTTAAGACTCAAAGAAATAAACATAGGGGACTAATACTGTGTAGGGATGAAATAACAATTTGTAATGGATTTAAAAGTTTGGACTCCCCTAAGATTTTTAATTATTCAATCTGCTAGCAATGTGTTTTGTGACTTCGTTTTGTCCAGTATAACTTCTATGCCCCGCTTTACTGATTTGTAGGTATACGAAGAGTGGTATCAGTATAATTAATTGAAGCCTGCCCTGAACATTGAGAAGTTTGATGGCAATATTAATAGTGTTCTGAGACCATTTGATTGAAAGAAGTTCTTTTACGAATGATTTCAATGAGCAACCAATAGGTTCCTATATTTGATAAGCTCTACTTTGATCAGTCTCATTCATTCCATTCCTTTAGAAGTGATTAAGAAGCACAAGAGGTAAGCTCCATGGGACATTTGTTTTTTTCGTGATATAACACAGTTAAGACCAGGAACTGAAACAGAACCTTCCTGTTTTTCAAAGAAGGAAAAAACAGCCTTTCCACAGAAAATTCCCTCCCCTTTCCAAAAGGCTGTCATCTTCTTTTTTCTTACTTTGATTAAAGATTATGGCCACAATTATCCTTGGTAATGTTTTTGGTACTTCTGCTTACCTCCTTATTCTTCTTTCCATTTTGTAAATGGGTGTCTTAAACCTATGAGTCTAATTGCATGAAATGAAAAGCTGTGGCCCTATGAACAAGCACAATGCTTTCTGAAGGCACATAAGTGATCCCAACTGTTATCCTGTGTCATTCTGTGATGGGCAGTGATATGAGAGGAAAAAAGAGGTAAGTCAGATACATCTTTAAACCTAGGTGTAGTCTTATCTTAAAGCAATAAAATACCAGTTTCTAACTCAAATTTAGGTGTGTTTGCTCAAACTGTGTACTTCTATCCCAAAATCTGTTTTAATTTTCTAAAATTTATCTAAAAAATGCTATGGAGTATAGCCCTTTTACACTAATGTTCTGACAACTACACTCTTTTTAAAAGGCGAATCAACATAGCTCTCTTACAGGGACTAAACTGGATCTGGATCATCACAGAAGAGATACTACAGTTTTTGTGGCTTAGACATAAACGTAAATTTTAAATTCAGTCTGAAAAATTTGGGTATAAACAAGAACTCACATCTCAGTTTTAGCTGAGTGAGCTATAAATATAAAGCTAACAAGCCTATATTAAAAAAAAAAAACAAAGCCAACAAAGTAAAACAAACAAAAAAACCCTCTTCCCAAATTTCAAGGACTTTTGAACTTCATCCAGGCCCAGCTCTTACTTGGAAACGATCCAGAAGTAAAACATAATCACAGTAAGATTTTAAATGATGATTCAACTAAAGACACTGTCATGACCTAATGATAAATCTGCTTCAGAGGGAAGTTTTTATTTTTTGCTTGATTAAAAAAAATGGGAGAAAATGTCCTGTCATAAATGTTCACTCTCTTAGCTAAATTTGTTGTTGCAGCAGGAGCAACTTTTGACATTAAAGCCTTAAGCAGGACTGGGAGAGTTGCAATTTTTTTTCCCTTAAGAAGATACCTCATACTTACGACGGTGTTTTCATAGGAAGTAAAATTTTGAATTCAACAGCTCCAGTTTAGTCTGGAGGTCTGTCCTTTGGCAATGTGATATAAGGGTCTTTGTGAAACATATGCCATCACATGTGAGCTCTATTACCTAGGGGAAAAAAACCTTATGTTTTTTTCTTGTGCATAGTATAACCACATACAGATTAATCCCTGTTGTCTTTTAAACCTGGTTCTGGAAGTCAGCAAAACGGATACAAATGCATCTCACATTATGACAACTTTGCCATCAGCCTTGGACAGCTCTGCTCACATAAGAATACTTTGTATGGTTGTTTATAATTATTATTATTATTATTATTATTGTTGTTGTTATTGTTGTTATTGTTATTATTATTTAAGATAGTAGTAGAGGAATTTATAGGGGAATAGTAGAGGAATTTATAGAAGATTATAGAGGAAGCCTAGCCATGAACTTTGGATTACATGCGTAATTTGAAGATGTCTAATGTTTGTCCAGCTTCTGCTTAGCAATCAAACTGTTTCAACTGAAATCTCCATGTCGCAACAAGCTTGTTTAGTCTGGGAGTAATAAAATTAGAGAGGAAAGAGTAAAACCTCGTCATTTTGAATTGCTGCTCAGATCCACTACTATGTAAGTGGGAACTGAGGAATATTTTATCCAGAAGACTTCTAGAAATCCACAGTCTTCTGGGGAAAAAACAGACATATCACAAGCAATAATTTTCAGTTCTATATGTGCTCTTACATATTATTAAATCATGAAAACAAGTATATGTTCTACCTAATCACAGCAGCATTTAACTTAGGACTTCATTGCAGATAAATAATTCTCACCATTGCCAAGATGCAAATCAGCAGTAGGTAGTAATATGAAAAAATAAAGAAACTCAGGAAATGTTTCTGTGGTTGTTTTACTCCATCACAAGTAGAAGCTGGCATCCAAAGGGAGCAATCTCACTTTTCTAATTGCTCCAGTGGTGTTTTCCCAGTTTTTCTTTACTACTTCTATTTGCACTGTGAAGCAGAAGGAAGAACTGTTTAGGCTGAGAATGGACCCCATAACAAAAAAAAGGTTTTCATCTGGGTCTTGTCTCTGGTCTTGTTCCTCAGGTAGCTCTGTAAATGTTAGTGCCACAAAGGTGGTATGACTTTCAACTTCACTCTGCACTTCCGTCCATTTAACGTAAGAGTGAAATCCTTAGTAAGTGTCATTTTAGTGAATTTACCCCAGGTATCTGTGGGACAGCAGATGCAAAAGCTATGATTTAGTGAGTAATTGCACCATTTGGAAATACCTCAGGTGTGTAATTTATATGTTCACCCATTTGAAGCTGATTTGATATTTAGGCACACTATATTGTTATACCATATGTGATGATGTGTTTGTTTTGTTAACAAGATTGCTTCCTGGAGGGTAAATCATTGATAAAGTTAAAAAATGCAGAATTGCATGAATTTTCTTTGAATAACTTTCATCTGAGCTTTAGTAAGTTTGGTAATTAACAGAAAATATTTTTTTCCTTCTTACAGTAATAAAAGCTGAATCCTTCATCTGCTGTCTTCTCTTTTTAAAGCAGAGTTTCCTCTTGCAACTTCAGAAATTTATCTTAAGCTAATGTGTGTATGTGTGTTTTAATACACATGTGGTCTGTTAATTTCTGACATGGTAAGGCCATCGGACGAGAGGATACACTGACAAATTAGTGGAAAACCATGTCCTGACTGGACAAGATCAATGAATTACCTCAAGGCTGGTATTTCACTTCGATTTTTTAAAGCATCACATACCTCTCCACACTAGACAGCTCCACTGAGGTTAATTTTCACAGGTAGAATAGGGTAATATAAAAAAAAAAGCTGGAAAATTGTGTTGGTATGTGTGACGTAAAAAAAAAAAAGGGTCTTGGCCTTTAGTGGTAGCTCTGAGCTAGATGCTGCACCCTAGGGAGAACCCTGAAAGACTGCACAACATAGACACTCTCCAAATCATAACAGAGGAACATAATCCTAAAATTGGCCTTCTTAAACAGGTTATCAGTTTCAGAAAACCTGAAGGAAGAAACTCACTACAGTGGAGATTAAAGCAACTGTATGTTGATGCTGTCATCTGAAACAAATGCATGGGTTGCTATCAGATGACTCACAGAACCTGCAGTTTTTCACAGAATGTGGCACTGAACGATTTCCCATTGTCAGTGAAAGATTAGAAACATTTACACTATACTTAAGCAAAAATTGTTATAGGTTTTAAGCAGATGCTTGTTCTTTTTGCTGTCTGCTTTACACAATACTAATGCTTCTGAATAACAGTTTAAGCAGCTACCAACTAGTTTTAGTAATAGAATACAGATTCTATCATATTCTGAAAAATCAGTTTCCTCATACTTAAAACAAAGAAAAAGCAGAAAAGAGATGGAAAGGAATTGATTTTCCTAAATGTTTTTTATTTCAGATTTTATGATATGAATAGAATTTTCAGTTTCAAATTCATTTTATGCTACTGTTACCCACATACAATGTCTAGGTACATAAGCATAAACATGAATCCTTGTCCATTTATTCCATTCATGCAAATAATCAGCAAAAGGTCTTGGACAAAATAACTGAGCCAGCTCAGAGCTGCATGAAAGTACTGCTACAGTAGGCTAGCAAAAATGACTGCCACTAGGAAATGAAGAGAAACCAGCAGAGTAAGTCCAGGGGGGACTTTGAGGTGTACTTCTTCCTTGACTATTGCAGATCCATCCCCCAAAGATAAAAAAACAGTGGAATCCAGTTTCCCTTTGAAAACATAGGGAATATTCGTGAACGGTTTGGTTGTTGTTTTTCTTTTTTTTTAAATTTTCTTACTTTCTAGTACTACTGCCTTTTCAAGTCTCCAAGGACTTGCAGCTTTCCTACAACATACTTAACAGGACAATTCAGGATCTGATGTATTAGGAAAGATAAACTGAGGCTGAATTAGAATTAAAAAAGGAAATAAAAAGTCCAGATTGAAAGACAACCAATGTCTATGGAGAAACTCCCAACTGAACTCAGCAGAATCTGGATTAGCACTTTATGGTGGCCCAAGAATTTAAAAGAAAAAGGGAAGGAAAAGTTGAAAGGGAACTGACAAATAAGGTGAGAGTAGAATAGAAAAGAGGAGAGTGAAAATTAATGATAGATAAAAGAATTGATAATAAACAGAGAAACATCCTCTGAGAAGAAATCAAGTTGCACTGCATGTCTGGCAAAGACACAAAAGTGTTACATCAATATCAACTTTGTATGGCTGTACTTTTCAAAGTTCTTTTCAGTAGATGCATGAAAGACTATACATTCACTCTCCCTTAAAGAGAATCATCTGGGACACACAAAAAGATGGTTTGGGGAAGCAAAAAAAATATTGAGAGAGCTGTCATCTGGTAGAATAGCAGCTGATCAAAAAAAGATTGCAAACAGCATGAGGAGTTGGCACTCGTTTACAGACAAGGGCAACTCTTAAAGTTGCAGGATGATAACATTACCCTTGTCAGAAGAGATAACTTTATCCCACAAAGTAAATGGAATTTCAAAGATTTCACATCCCTTTTTTCAATAAGTATTAACCGTTGCCTACAAGAAATGGTAATCATTTTGACTTTCCCTCATTGTTCTAAAATCATGTTCAAAAAGCATGTTTTGTATGTCAAAGCATATGGCTTGCTAGTAGACACAAGATTTAGAGGTCTTTTTATCTTGGTTAACATTACTGTGAATCTCTGCACAGAACAAATTTCACAATTGATTCACAGTGAATTGGTGAATGTATTTGAAATCCCAAAATACATTAAGAGGTTACAAATCATTAAAACTCTGGATTCAGATTAACTCCTATAACTGTTACCATCAGTAGAGTTACTGTTGATGAATTAGCACTTCTACTGGTAGTGTTAAGAGCTGCTAGAAATGTTGGAAAGTAGTGGATTCAAGGCCATGTTTATCCTACGGCTCTCATTAGTACATCTGTGATGGTCAAGACAGAAAGAGGGGTCAAGACACCCTGAGAAGGGGTCGTAAGTGGCCAGTATATTTGTGCTGTATAAGTATCCATCAGGGAGATACAGTTACACTGGAAAACTGCTTTTATCACAAATGTGGGGGTTTTTATTCATGGGGAATGGGTTAAATCCCACAGTTTTCCCATGTCAATATCAACATTACATGAGAGCACCAACAGTAGTAGGATAAGAATGACCTTACATTTATGGATGAAAAGTACTGTTTTTGCAGAGGACAACTGAAAGAGCTATGTGCCATTTAAATGTTCAAAACAGACAGTAACAAATGCATTTCATTCTATTAGCATAACTGTGATGGTTCACTAACCTTTCATTTTAAATCCCTTTTTCTGTTTTACTGGGAAAGTGCCTATTTGTTGTTGATAGTCTTACTGCTCTGTAGTCATTAGAATAAAAGAATGTACCAATACAGGGATAAAGAGGTACAGAATTTAAGGTTATTATACACATGTTGCATTTAGAGTAACAATTCATCATTTCATGAAATGTTTTTTGAAATATCTAAGTACTACAAATATATGGCTTATTGATCATAAAATTGATAAATGTGTTAATATTTTAAAGCAGAAAACTAATGTATCTTGCAAATGACAACAGAACAAGCTGTCAGCTGCAGCTTTCATAGTTTCAATAGAACATTGGTTTCACCTTTGGACCCTGCTGTTTGAAAGATTAAATGTTTTACAGGCACACACCGTAGCTCCTTTCAGAATGTGCTATCACTGATCATACTTAGGGCAATATTCCTCCAGTGTGTTCTGGATCAAGCTTACAAAACATATTTGCTTGCTGTTGCCATGTGTTGAATGTTTGTGGAAAATCTTAGCTCAAATATTTGTGAAGATGCCAGGTAAAAACTACTAGAAGGAAATCCAAGAGATTTCAATCAGAATAAACAAAAAGCATAAGGATGATTAAAGTACATCTAACAATTGATTTATGAATCTGAATGTAGAGATACAGAAAACAACATAAATCATTTATCACCCTATTATTATAGTGAGCACACAAAGGGCAAAAGACACTCCACAGAACACATGCATCAGGATCCCTGCCTGAGAAAGCTTATAATATAAATTTCAGAAGAGGCATTGTAAGTGATGATGAATAATTTGGAGGGATTGAGAAAGGGTTACATTTGATTGATCACATGCTCATCCTACTTAGACATTGTAAGACTGTGAACGTTCTTTTTATAATACATCAAATATGAGTGATATAAAGAAGCTAATACTTATTCTTAACTCTGCTGTTGTGAAACATGGTGAATAAGTTTATTTCCCATGGACTTAAATAAAAAGAGCAGAGCAGCAGCTTAGTGGACACAAATGGAAACTGGTGAAAGCATTTTCCCTTTGAAACAAAACAGACTATGAAGAATATACTGCACTTGAAGAAAAAGCACTCATAAAAGTGACTAAACAACATTTTGCTCCCTTTGGATTATTATTATGATTTTTATTTTTATTATCATTATTTTAATGTAAGGCTTCTGGTGAGGGGAAACTTCTAGTGCAGTTGAAATCAATGTCAAAATTCCCACTGGTTTCCATAGGGCCATGCATAACCACTGTTACCTTGCTTATAAAAACATCCATTGAAAACAGCATTAACAAGACCGAAATCTGACTAGGAGGGTGTTATGCGTACATGAGACTCTGACATATGAGTTTTTTTCAAAAACTTTCACAGACATTTCCTTTTTTAACTGCCCCAGGATCATCCTTGGCTCCTAGTTCCTCAACCCTGTTGAGGAGCAGCTGAATCTCGCTGCTCCTTGGCACTCCTGAAAGGAGAGCATAAAATATTGCAGAGCCAGACAGAGGTGAACAGCAGAAAGCCAAGAGAATATAGCCAAGGGGAAAAAAAAAAAATCATTACATTGAGAGTTAGTCAATATCAGAACAGACTGGTCAGATATTCTCCATCTATGGCAGGACTCAAAATCGTAGAATCATTGAATCATAGAATGGCTTTGGCTGCAAGGGACCATCAAAGTTCATCAACTCCAACCCCCCTGCAGTGAGCAGGGACACCTTCAACTAGATCAGGTTGCTCAGAGCCCCGTCCAGCCTGGCCTTGAAGTTTCCAGGGATGGGGCTTCTACCACCTCTCTGGGCAACCTGTGCCAGTGTTTCACTATCCTCATTGTAAAAAACTTTTTCCTTATATCTAATCTAGTCTAAAACTCGAGCAACTTTCTCTAATGCTGAAGATAGTTGTGCTTTGAGTAGGAGATTGGACTAGATAACCTTCAAAGATGGTTTGCAACCTATTTTTTTTCTGTTTCTATGATCATTAAATGGATTAGACATTCCCGACTAGAGAGGCTTAAGTAAGATATGCACCAAGCCTTTAGGTTAGAAATAGTCCATAGGATGAGTGTTAATATGCAATCAGCTAAGCAAAAGATAAATTAACAGTTTAGGTAATGAAGTCCAAAGGAAAGTATATTGTGTTGTTCCAGTCATGACAAAGTTAAATTTATTTTAGTAACTGGATCAGATACCCCCAAATATTCTTCATAAATATAAATCTGACTTCTAAATATATCATCTAATCTCTGCTATACATGATTAACTATGTTATGATGTTTTCTTGGCTTCATGAATTTGGTTACTAGCAGAAAATATTAAGCCCATTTTATTTCTTGAAATGCTTTTTATCTTAGTACTAGTCCCTGGAAGGCTTCTTGCATTGGGTTTCATCAGCAAATCACAGAGGAACCATACAAAATAAAAATAAAAATAAAAATAAAAATAAAAATAAAGATTCATTCAATTTTAAAAGGAGTTTCATATGAATGGTTTGTAAGGAAATCAGCTTAAACTTTATTAGTGGAGTCAAGGAGTTGTTATGCTTGTGAATAAATATCAGTGCAAAACTTGTACAGCTTCTCCCAGTATTTAAGGCCAACCAAATGTTGAAAAGGGCCATGCAGAAATAAGAACCACCACAGGCCTATTGCCCTGATAAATCCTTTTAAATCTATCCAAAAAGAGCAACAGTATAATCTAAGATGAGTTATTTTCTTCTCTATACAAGTAAGAGGTACAAAGAGTAGCTCCAAAGTAATAAATATATTCAATTATTAAATCTGACCCCAAGCAACTAGGACGAAAAAACTAAATTTCCATTCTCGTATTTTTAATAGACTTTTGATGTTGAAATCCTGAGGCTGGAAAATGCTTGCAAATTGTTAGAGGTAGTGCCCAACATGAAACTCTGAATTTTAGAGAAGCGTTACAAAGTCTAATTCCAATTTCAGAGCTAAATTTTCCTAAGAGAAATAAATTCTAAATTTTAAATTGAGGTCTTTGATTTATAATATGGAGAATTCTATGGGCTTGACATCCAGGCCAAAAGAAAAAATTTCCAGACTTCTTCAAAACAATTCTGTAGTTCCACAAAGTTCATTTTAGATTTCATGTTAAACAGGTACAAATGTTATTTTATTGCTTAATGAAAGCAAAAAGTCAAGCCAACTGACCAAAAAGACAGTGACAGACAGGGACTAAAATTCTGAATTAGCAGGGACCTAGTAGGTGACACTCATTTGAAGTAGTATCACATTTCAGAAGATGTAGTTGCACTTTACAGCGCTGTCAGACATCCTTAATCTGTTCCACCACCTAGCATCATGCAGAGACATTAGCTCTGTTACCTGCTACAGCACTGAGATGATCCTGCTTTATTAGCCCTGCTGTTTTAATTTGATTGCTTCCAAGACCTCAGCTGGTGTTTCCGTGTGATCCTGAACTGTTCTACATTGCTGCACCAGGAAGCTCAGACATACCTGAGTGTTACATTGCTCACTTCAAAAATAATCTTTGAATATTATTTGTCTCTCAGTACAGAATAATTAAGGAAACACAGATGTCTTTATCCCTACTACTTTGCCCAAGCAGAAATTTGTCAGCTGCTAAAAAAAATAAGCAATAGAAACTGTAATTTTAAAATATACATAAGAAATACCATAGCTTTTTCAATGACAATGCTGATCATATATATTTTATATACACATATGTACATGTAATCATTGGCATCTGTTGTTTCACTCATGTTTTCCTCCTCTCATGAGACTGCTATAGCCTTCAGACTGAAGGCCGTCTGGATAATGACTGTGTTTGACATTTCATTCCTGTGCACTTCCACTTCTTGTCTGAAGGTTTCTAGCAGCCTGTTGGAAACAATGAACTGCGGGACTGAGCTCACTGAGGGTCTGGAAGGCGCTAAAGCCAGTGTGCTGATCTTAGATGCCATAAAAAAGTTATCGTTTTCTGATCCGAAAGGAAGAAGGGATGTAAGAATCTTGATTCCTACTGTCACCAAATAGTCTAGGTTCAAGAGATCTAGCTTGCCACAAACACACTTCTCATGACTTAGTCTTTACAGCCCCTTCTACTCAGCCCTATGAATGTGTTGCATCATCTCCTACACATGCACTTTTTTACTTCAGTGTAAAAGGTACATGAGCATCTAATCCAGCAGTGAAAATCTGCAGGCAGATAGCTAATTTTTTAAGCATGACAGTACTGTACATCACAAGGGACTAATTTCCACATTTAGAAAATGTGAATATGTAAATCAAGGTCAGAATGCAAACCATGTAAGTGTAGGTCTAGGGCAGCATGACGAAATGCACAGCTAGGAAATAACCTGTAGAAATTGTACTTGAACAAGGAAAAATGAATAATAGCTCATCTTTAAAAGCAAAATATGGTTTGTAAAAGCATAATCAACTGGCAGCTGGAGAAGTCCTTCAATCAACCTTTCATACCAAGCTGATCTCTGAATCAAGATTTGTAAACTCACCAGAGGAAGAAGGTTTGTGCAGTGAATGAGTGTACCCTTTCATTTTCATCCTGCTCTTGAAGAAAGGAGAGACTTACCCCACAGAGGTGAGGAAAAGAAAACAGATGTGTAAATAGCTCTATATCTTATAGGAGAAATTATGTGGAATACTATGGACGTGCTGCCATCACATGCTGCCTTTTACTTTACTGTGTGGTAGATTTGAAGGTGAAATTTCTGAATGCAAGGAGATGTTTCATGGTCCTGCAATGATTTGAAAAAGTAAGCCTTAAAATAGTTTTAGAAGAAATTTAATGTGGAAATAGTCTATAAATTGAATCCAGAGATTATATAGGTCTATGCAAGATTTTCCTCTTGATTTCAATAGTCTTTCCATTTGACATAGTGAAAGCAATTTGGGCTTCAAATAAAATTTTTATTCAAAGTTAAATACTACAATAAGAAATATATTTCCACATTTCATCCTTATATTTCTTTCCTATAATCAATCATTTCAACACTTCAAGCTTGAATATACAAACTTGATCTGAAACTTAAGAAAAAATGCCACATTACAGGTTATAGTTACAGCAAATGAATGACAATGCAATTTATTTCTTTGTGTGAAAGACCCAGACAAATAATTCTGATTCTTTTAATATTCTGTTTACTTCCTTTACTTAACAAAAAAACCCCTAGTTTGAGGAGACATGTGGATAAAATTTCTAAACCACATTTTTGTGCTGCTGCTTTGTTCAAGGAGAGGAGAGGAGAGGAAAGGAAGCTGTCTCAAACCAATGTATGTGAGCAAAGTATTAATGAAATTGCTAGTAAATTATATAATGGCTTCAGGCTTGAAAAATGCAACAGCACTCTTGTTTCATAATGGATCTTTTGAAGCCAGTTTTATGCAACATTCACATTTTATTCAACTCTACATCAAGTAGAATTCCCATATTTGACTGCTGAACATAGCAAAGGTAACATTGGAATACTATCTTGAATTTTACTTTTTTCTTTTTGCTATAGTGAAGTCATAAGAACAATGATGCATACCATGTCAAAATTTTACCCTTAAGAAAGCAATTTTAAACCAACATTTCTGCAGAACACAGCAAATGTTACCCATTTAAAACTAAGTGTCAAATGTAAAGTAAGAGGGAAAGAAAGCCTCAGTATTAAACCCAGTTAATTTACTTGGCATAATCCTGCTTTTTGCAATATATGTAGTTGAAAAGGCTTTTTTTAATGCTGTTTGTTTTTTAGGGCAGAGACAAATAAATTTCAGCTATGCAAAAGTTCCTATCCTGACATCAGCAGTCAATTTATTATTACTTACATACGAAGTAAACATATTAATGGCCCTTCAACAGGCAGTATGTTACTGTACTAATATGATTCCACCATTTGTGACTCCTGGGAAAACAAGGGACTTTGAACAGATACTTCTGTCAGGGAGACAGTGTTCCCAGAGCTCAGGTACATGTCATCCTCATGCATCCTTGAAAGAATTTAGGTTGTTCTGTTTTAGCTGACAGGTAACATAGGTTGAAGTTATGGTCGTGCTTCTTCCTTGCATGCTCTGAAGTTCCATGAACACTCAAAGTAATGAGGATGGATCAGCACAGTATATTCAAAGATTTACAATTATTTGTTGCATTTGTTTTATAAAAATACATTAACAAGAAATATTTTAATGCATGCTGTAATGACACATTAAGTTATATAATTTGTTAAACCAAATTCCAGAGAAATTAAAGAGAAGAACACAGACATGAGGAGCAAAAGTTTGAAGAGCTGCCAGAAGCTAACGTGACTGAAAGGCTTCCTGCACTTCCAGTGTCTCTGTCAACAGGTAATTTAATAAATAGTCTAGTTTTACAAACATCTAGTTTCTAGTTTTCCAGTGTAATAGCTCAGCACACAGAACATTGGGAAGGCGGGGAGGGAAGAGGAAAAAAAGACCATCACTCATAAGAAGAAGGAAGATCTTGTAATTTATTGCAAGGCAAACACCATATCCAAATAAAGCAAATTGCCAGTGTGGTAGGACTTAGACCACTGGGAAAATAAAGCTTGATGAAAATCTTGCAAAAGCACAGAACTGAGTCTGTATACATAAGAAGCTCTGTAGGATAACAAGGACAAAAAATAAAGGAAAATAAGGCGTGCAAACGGGCAAAAGGAAGGGTTGAGATGTGCCAGTAATAATTCAGAGAACTCAGAAGCAACTGTAAAAGTGTTTGATTAACATTGTGACTGTTGAAGGAGGCTTCTTCTCTTCTTCCCTTTTCTTCTTTTTTCTTTTCCTTTCTTTTTCTTTTCTTTTCTTTTTCTTTTCTTTTCTTTTCTTTTCTTTTCTTTTCTTTTCTTTTCTTTTCTTTTCTTTTCTTTTCTTTTCTTTTCTTAGAACTGAAAAACAAGAAGGAAAAAAAAAGGAGAGTACAGCTGTTACAAAGCTGAGAATGTACATTGACATGTAACATTGTCATGTAACTTATTAAATATTCCATAATTACAAACAGAACAGTTTAGGGGACAAACAATTCAGTTTCTAGAAGAAGGAGTGCTGAGTGAGAGCAATAAAACTGAGGACAGACTATCTGAAGACCTAGACTAGGATACGTAAGTGCAGCTATTCTCAAAAGGAACAGAGCAGTAGAACAATGACAGCCAGTGATGCAGAACTATGAGGGAGGCTCAAGCTAAAGGAGCCAAGGAAGCAGAGAGATCAGCCGAGAAAATGGTGCTGCAAAGGTCACAGTTCAGTGTGTTCTGTGGAAAGTGACAGGAAAAGCAATGGCTTAGAGGGCATGGGAACCAGAAGCATTTTATTGCACTATGTAACAGGTGAAAAAACAAAAAAGGGGGAGGGGGGGAGGAAAAGTACAGTGAGGGAATACGGAGAATTCCAGTAAAGATAAATAAATCATTTATATATTAGCACATCCAAAAAAACTTAATACATATGGGTGGCCACTGCTTACTGGAGAGAGTCTAGCACAGAGCCACAAAGATAATTAAAGAACTGGAATATCTTTCATATGAGAGGAGGTTGAGAGGGCTGGGGCTGTTCAGCCTAGTGAAGAGAAGGCTCAGGGGCATCTTATCAGTGTGTTGAAATACCTGATGGGAGGAAATGAAGAGGGAGCCAGACTCTTCTCAGTAGTGCCCACTGACAGGAGAAGAAGCAATGGTCTCACATTAAAATACATGGAATTCTATCTGAACACAAGAAAACCCTTTTTATGGTGATCAAATGCTGAAACGGGTTGTCCAAGAGGCTGCAGAGTCTCTGAGTATCTCCAAGGAGATATTTAAACCCCAGTTGGACACAGTCAGGCAACCTGCTCTAGCTGATGGGACTAGATGATCTCAGGACATCCGTTCCAACCTAAATGATTCTGTGATTCTGTGAAGCAGTCAGTCAACTGTGTGATCAGATCAGTTACTGTTCTTATTTCAACTGAATTGTGCCATCACAAGCAACGGGAGGTATCCAGACATCAGAGCTGTAGCTCTGGAGAAAGAAGAAACACTCCAAAACACTGCCTAAGCAGAAATGGTTCTTAAGGAGGTGTTGAAATAAAACTGAGAAAAAGTCATTTCATCCAAATCACATATCTCCTGATAACAAATGAACTCTGGCCAGGACTGGAGGAAAGTGAATATCACTAAAGAGCCCTCTCTGCCTCACTGCATACCTTCTATACCTACGTCACTCACAGCGGATGCTTGTCTAACCTGCTACAACGAAGGTTGTTCTGCAGTCTCTCCGGCGCTATTTTATTAAAAAACTCGCAAGCCAGGACACTGGTAACTGATCTTACTTTCTGTAGCACATTTAATTTGAAAATGTTAGTGTTTTGCTTTCAAGTTTAATGTTTACTATAAGCTTTGGGGAGCTGAGTAATGATCTGCAATGTAAGGGACAAGTGGAGATGCTTCATGGATACAGTTAGACACAAGGCTTGATTCTGCAACTTATATTCAGGTATCTAGTGCCATTTGAGATGACTCAGCCATTTGCCTGCTACCTCAGAAAAGTGCTGGTATACTATAGATCTGGTGCCATATTATCAAATCCCATTTTTATGGGCCTGTTTTAGTGCATGACTGTAGTTACAAGACTCCTGTAACTGGACTAAGTAGGTAGATAAACTCTTATTTTTTTTCTTTATAGAAAGGTAAAAGAAAATACCAAGCAAACCACTAGCCCAAGAATGAAATATCTTTTGTTGAAATGGATCAGGAGATATAGTATATCAACACGTATTAGCATCTTTCCTTCTTTTCTTTTCTTTTCTTTTCTTTTCTTTTCTTTTCTTTTCTTTTCTTTTCTTTTCTTTTCTTTTCTTTTCTTTTTCTTTTTCTTTTTCTTTTTCTTTTCTTTTGGGATGCTTCTAGATTGCTTCCTACAGAAAATAAAGTTATTCACCTTTCAGCATCTTAAGAAATTTATCATACCCGTTTCTGTAAGATTAATTCTCTGGAAGAGAGTGAGGTAAAACTGTGATCAAAAAAATGACTGCACTGTGTGCCACAGTACACAGTTCAGATAACTATCTACCTATTGGCAGTCTGAGGAGGAAGTTTTCTCCTGAGTACCCATAAAGAGAATTAAATTAAAAAAAGAATAAAGATTGTGGCAAAATCCTGTATACTTATGGATTTACCTCTAGAACTTCCTTGTACTACACCAATTAATTTGTAGACAGAGACTGCTAGTTGTTTTTAAGTGCTTAAGTCTGGCACTCAGTTACACTGGATCTTGCCATTTGTGGTGTCATGTCTACATTTCACTTTTTCCCGAAGTGTTATGCTTGGCTTCACTCTAGGCCATCGCACTTTAGGCAGACATCAGACTCTTTGTCCATTAAATGCACACCAGCATTTTCAACACAGATCACTCTATTTCTTTGTCTGCTGTTCACAGCAGTTCCATAAATAAGACAGTGTTGAGTCAGCCACATCTACTAACCAAACCATTACACCCTAGTGGGATGTCATCACCTGCGGGTGCTTACTGAATCACTCACATTATCTCTGGGTTGGCTGGGGATAGTTTGAGCACTGTTCTAGGCATCTATCTGTCTTTTATGCCTCTGATTAATCTGTTGCATAGTAATATTTGGAAAACAGTGTAAAACTCACGTCTTCCCACAATGTCTTTAAGGAAAACAGTGTAAAACAATATAATCTTCCCTTGAATTTCAAAGCAGTCACTGCCTTTAACAACCACAGGAAGCTCCTACCTACTTAATCAAGCACTGCGCCTGTACTTATACAGACCAAGAATGCGAATGGGAGAAACACTCCATGTTAACATGCCACATTTACGTAATGTGCTTCCTGCAGAGAAAAAACATTTACATTGCAGCCTTTCCTGTAATTTCCTTTCCAGACAGTCCTACACACCTTCAGTGTTCATGGTGTAAGAATTTCCTGCACTTTGCAAACTGTGAGCTTGTCCAAAGGTCCAGGGTGGTGTGGACATTGCTTTGGGCTCCCGTCTGTCCCTGGCACTGGGTTTCCCAAATCTGCTATCTTGAAAGTGCAAAAGCATCCCCTATGTAATTTTTCAGCCCTGGTCCGTGAGTTAGAAAAGTATATTCTGGCATGGGCAATGAAGCAGAAGACCTAAGGACTTAAAGGAGTTATTCCATCTGTTTGTGAATTATATTACCTTTATTTTCCCATGTTGCCAGATATAAATTAAACACAACTGTTGATAAACTCTTTCAGCGACATTGTCACAGATGTATGAAAGGGGAGTAATTGCAAGAATGTTTTATCTTTTTTATTACTCTCAGATGCTCAAGTACAGCAATCTCTAGGCATACCTTTCTATCTTGGAAGTTAAACCAAAACTACAGGCATCTGACTTGCTTTCTGCGCAGAATCAGCCCAGTTTTCTGTCGATAAACTCTTCTAATACTTAACAGAAGACCTCCATACATCTAAACTGTTCTTCCTGGTTTTCATATCACTGAAACAATGATGGAGTTTTCTTTTTAATCCCCACTACTGTGGCAATTTATCCCTTTGATATGCGGAAAAACAGACGCCACAATGTGTAAGATTGTAAAGTAGGTATGTTTATTCACCGCTGGGCAGAAGGGGGTGTGGGGGGGTGGGGGTAGTCCCACCAAAGTAGTGCGCACCTAGCGAGGTAACTTGCCTTGGATATATACAGCAAAGTGTTACATATACATGAAGTTTCCCAATATGCCTGTACATATGCATGACCTATCCCCGCTTCGTATTAAAATTAGTCCCAGGAAGTTATTTCCATAAATTCCTCCCGACTGCACTTGCGCAGTGTCTTCTTGTGGTGGTCTCTGGGGGTCGTGAAGATGAAGGCTGTCGTCTCCTCTTCGTTATCCTGCAGACTCAGTTGTCTTTGGCTCTCATCCAAATCACTAGGTAAGTTCCTGAATCTTATCAGGAACTGTCTTTGC
>JAVKLA010000027.1:37423364-37436767 GCA_034782735.1 Sagittarius serpentarius | reverse complement strand
GGCTCCTGGCAGGACCTGTGGCCCATGGAGAGAGGAGCCCAGGCCGGAGCAGGTTTGCTGTCAGGGCTTGTGACCCCATGGGGGACCCGCGCTGGAGCAGTCTGTGCCTGAGGGACTGCAGCTCGTGGGAGGGACCCATGCTGGAGTAGTTTGTAATGAACTGCAGCCCATGGGAAGGACCTACATTGAAGAAGTTCATGGAAGACTGTCTCCTTTGGAAAGGACCCCGTGCTGGAGGAGGGGAAGAGTGTGAGCAGGAAGAAGCAGCAGAGACATGATAAACTGACCCCAACCCCCATTCCCCATTTCCCGTGCGCCGCTCTGGCTGGGAGGAGGTAGAGAAAATCAGGAGTGGAGATGAGCCTGGGAAGAAGGGAGGGGTGGGGGGAAGGTGTTTTAAGATTTGGTTTTTATTTCCCATTACCCTACTCTGATTTGATTGGCAATAAATTAAATTAATTTTCCCAAGTCAAGTCTGTTTTGCCCATGATGATAATTGGTGAGTAATCTCCCTGTCCTTATCTTAACCCACGAGCCTTTAGTTATATGTTCTCTCTCTCCTGTCCATTGGAGGAGGGGAGTGATAGAGAGGCTTTAGTGGGCACCTGGCATCCAGCCTGGGTCAGCCCACCACAATAACATTTCAGTATTTCATGTGCTTTCTTCATTTGTATTTATGGAAATGATTTGCTGACTTTAACCTCAGTACACAGAAAATTTCACACTCACTGTAACTACAGTCCATAGATGTTCTGCCTAAGGTACAGAGTATAGTGCTCCCAAGGAACAAATAATGTGATTGAAGTACACCAAACCTCACCCTCTGAGGCATGGTTTATAGTTTTTGGAGTCATAAAAACCCAGCCAGAGCTCGGAGCTATCTCTGTTATGAATACGATCAGGAAGTAGTCAGAAAACCTTACTGGCAGTTAAATAATTCTACAGTGGAAGATGGAAACATCAGAAAACACAGACAGGGAAAGAGGAGCATCAACAATCTCAGCAGTTGGTAAATCAGGTAAGATATTGTGAAATAATTTTCATTAGTACATAGTATCTGCACCAGCACAAATTAGGCCCATGTTATGCAGATTTGCCTATGTTCTCCTAGACATCATTGTCACTGTTCCTAAATTATTTTTCTTTTTACAGTAGTCTGATCATTGAGGTAATTCATTTCAACATTATGCAGTTTGAACTATTAGAAAACACTTGAAACTAGTTGACTAATAGATTTCAGATGACACTATGACTATTATTAACAATGAAAATAAGTTTTTCAGTGTCTAGCCTGAAGAAATGTCACCTCACAGCAGAAAAATTATATCAATCTTTAATACCAAATGTAAAACTGAAAAGGATTTGAACATTAAAATAATTCTCAAAAGGAGCTAGAGGACTTCTCTACTTTATATACTGGAAACCAGGATGGTGGTGTGACACAGCAGACCAAATCATCTTAGAGATCAACCAAACTCTTTTCTGGATTCCTACCTTTGTCATCAAACATTCTATCATCCTGCTGCAGTTTCTATGTCTTAAGCAACAAAAGATGAAAGCTGCTATTCTGACTGTTTTCCAAGTAATTCCTATTTTCCTGTTGGCATCAGAAACAAAAATGCCACAGTCCTTCTTTGTCCAGAATATGATAGATTTGACCAGCAGTGATAAAGCTTACATTGCTGAAATTCAATCTGAATGTGTTTTACAGGTATTAGAAGGTTGAAAGTTTGGAAGATTTATTTAAACACATGTAAGTACAATCCTTCCCTTTCATGTCAATCGCTGTAAGATTAATGATGTTTGACACAGAGAAATACACTTTCAGAAAGATCAACGTATTTTGTAGGGTTTAAACAACCAGTTGCATTCCTAATGGAGCACAAGGTTGTAATTACATGAGTTTAAACATTTTCTGCAGGTGACACTTCTGAAAAGCACAGGGAAACCTAGCAACTCCTGCAATTCAAACTTGTGAGAGACCATCAATATAATAATGGAAAAGAGGAGTATCAAGATCTGTTAGTTCATATATTTTGCTGCTTGTTATTTATGAATGTTTGTAAACTGATAAAGAAAGTAAATATTTGAGTAAGAAAAACATTTATATTCATGAGAAGAGAAATAGAGGGATTGTTAGGCATAAGAGTAACAATAATAGAAAATGCAATACACTAACTAGTTTGATTTGCTCTAAATCTAGAATGGCTGTAGCCATAGATTAAAAAAAAAAACAAAACAGAAAAAGAAAAGAGAAAGGGTGCAAGAACTGAAAATATCAGGATAACATCAGAGAAGTTAACACTCAGTTATGTCAGCCTAAGTCTGAAGGAAAAGTAGTTCAATGAAAAAATTCTTTAAAATAAAGGATCAAAGAGGAAGGATAAACCTAATGAAGGAGATAGATAGGCTTATGTATGAGCACGTAATGAAAAGCTTGGAGATATTTAATTTACCTAAAGAAAAGAAAATATAAGATGCTGGAGGATATACAAAATATACAATGGCCAACTGAGAATTCCAGGTTAGCATCATTTACCATAGATGGGTGAGATACAGCACATTATAGAATTTGTACCCTACAGATCTTACCACTTAGTGGAATCCATGGACAAAAAAATTAGTCAGGGCCTTTAAGCTTTCCTTACACATACACACATGAGCAAACATAACCCCACACATATACAAGACCTAACTCTCTCACTTTCTGTGTATATGTTGTATCTGTTTGGGTTCCATGTTGTGATGTAAATCCCTTAATATAGAGTACAAGAAATGCTGAAAAAAGGGTGAGCAAAGGAATTGTGCTTGTGGGGGGAAAAGGGGACAATACCCTCCATGATTTCAGCATATTTACAGGATTCCCAGACATTCTCCTACCTCAAATCTGCATTCATATCCCTGACCTTTCTCCGGGAGTGCAGTTCCTTGCCTGTCCTCTTTTGCAAAACCACATTGTCAGCTGTGGGGGCATGGTAAACTGGACAAAGGATCAGATTGTTACATTCCTAATAAGAATTTTAGCAGCTGTACAAACCAGAATAAAATTGCAAAAGATACACAAAACCTGGAGCTGAAGAGAGCAAAATAATCAAATATGAAAAATGAACTCAATAGACTGTATGTGTTGATCTAGTCCTGGATTTCTTATCCACATAACAGATTCCAGGTATCATTAGGCTGTTTAAGGTAACTATTTTACTAAAACAATAATAGCCTCCAACAATAATTATGAATGAGAGACAAATACAAAAAAAGAGTAAAACAAAAACTGAAAGGTAAACATCTTGACCTTAATTCACATACAAAATAGATCTTTGGTTTGGATCAGTTTGGTTTGGTTTGGTTTGTTTTTTTTATGCAGTAGCTGAGGTCTCAAAATTGTCTTGAAAGCTTTATTCTCTGTTTTATTGGTTCTTCTGTGTGGTGACTGTGGATCTGCCTGTCTTATGGCCAGCAAGGTCACAGCTTCCAAATGTGTTGGAATAAATCTCAAATCAGATGAGGGGAAACATAAGCGTATGCCAGCCCTGGCTCGTCCTGTGTCTTAGTTTAACTAAGAAACCCATTCATACAGACTAGAGAAAAAAATCACAGCATTCTCCAGCAGTAATTTGGATTAAGTTTGAAAACTGAAGATATTCCCCACCGTAACCAAAAAAATCTTGCCAGGTTCATGGAGTATCTGTGAGAGGAGAATTGTTTCATAATGCATTATAGTGGTGTTTTCTTTCACGCATTTCTGCATTGAGGCAGTAGGATGTTTTCTTTGCTTCAGTGTTGCTGAAAAGAAGAGGTTTTAATTTCTCTACGTTTCTGTGTCTTGAGAGATAGCACTGCAGCTACCAGAAAGAACTGATGAAATGCATGATAGGGCATATGTGACTCCAGTTTTAGTAACTCTTCTTCATCTCTGGGTTTACAAATCATTCAATTTGAATTTTTACTTCCATTTCTTCCTGGAACCTTTCACTTCTGCATAACATAAGCATCACCTAACTCATGGTTCAATCTTGCAATCTGAAAGGGAAGACAAAAAAAGGCATCTGTCCATCCCACAGGTTTATATTTGGTTTATATTTGGTTTATATTTGATGTGCACAGAACTGGAGGAGAGGTGCCATTTTATATTTCAGGACTTGTGCCGCTTCCTCACTTACACATATTCTTCTGTCTGTGGTGATCCATGAATGGTGACGTATTTCCTCATGTAGATGCAGTTCATATTAACAAAAGGAGTTTTCCTGTTTTAGTTATGATATTCCTAGAAAAGTTGCTCGCTAACTTAAGCCTTCCCTAGAAGACTATTACAGAAAAGATGATTCTATAAATATCTTGAATTAGTATACATGAACATTGTAATTCTAACTATTTCTCAGTTTCTCTGTTAAAATTTTAACAACTTGTTAGCGTACCCTCACTAAACCAGGACTGTGGTGTTTTCCATTTCTGGAAAATCATTTATGTCATTAAGAGGAAAAGAGTAATCAAATGACTTGAAAAATACTAAGGAAAATGTAGTACTCAACTTTATACACAGTCTAATATTATAGTTGTTGGCTAACAGCACTTCATTGCTCTCATACTGGGAATCCAGTGAAATGCAATCAGACATGACTGGATAGAAATTTGTAAAAGCCTCTGTTTAATGGTTATCAAATTTGAACAGAAGGTTTTCTATAAAACTATTTAAGAGTGTCACACCCTGAAGCTAGGGATTACAGATAAGCTGCTGTCTGTGAGACTATATTTGATACATTAAAGAGCATGACTATGAATCCAAGATAAACATGATAGGAAATCCCAAGCTTTGGGATTAACTGTGCATTTGTTAAATGCATGCTATTTGAATTCCAAATTATATTTTTGTAACAAACCACATCTTCTCTGTATTAGCTTATGCAGTAAAGTTGGTCAACAGATTTATTTCAGATGCTGGTTTAGTTTGCAATGAGTATAGAATTATGGACAGAAACTATGTGTTTCATACTTTGGAAGTGAAGTTTATGGATTTGCTTATCTTTTATGAAAATATGACAAAGAGATTCTGGAGGAAGAAGACATTCAATGTATGAAGCAGCATGATTTTTAAATAGAAGATTGTTGGGGCTTTTTTGCCTTTTTTTTTTTAACCTTGCATTTGTGTTTGCATTTGCAGGTCCCATTCAGTGTAACAAGACAGGTGTACAGATCGACTTTAAAGGACGTTTGTAATAAATTCCTTATGTGAACTTTTTAAGGCAACAGTGAAAACTGGCATACTACCAGTCTACTCTTACTGATTCATAACTCTTGCTGGAGACAAGGTTTTAGGGTGCTTGATTTGTCGGGATTTTTTTCTGTTTGCAAGCTTATTTTCAAATGGAATTCCAACTCTTCATTCACCTGTTTGATACTAATACAAAAGGAACAAAAATGAACAAACAGGACCGGGCAGGTGTGCAGAGCCAAAGGTATTGAAAACTCAACTAATTTAAAATGAGAGGTGGCATCAAATGCAATGAATTTGTGCATGCCATTACTTAGCAGCATATCATTTGGATTATTACACACTCGCAAGTCAAATGAAGATCTATTTCAGAACTACTGCAATGCATTTTGCTACTTCTACTATTAGCAGCTTTCTTAAGAAATAAAACCCCCAAATCAGCCCATGACTATGCAGCCATTACACACAGAATGTTTTAAAGACTGAGAAGTCATCACTTGTTTGAAAGAGGAGTCCCCATGATAAAACAGATCTGATGTTTCTTCAGCATTTCAGTGTAATGAAATGTACATTTAAGTTCGTGGCTTCACAAGCAATAAAAGACAAACTAAATCTTTATTGTTCCTTAAAGTAAATGTTCTGTCTTCCTTGGGCCCCTTCTTCACTCTCCCTAATATAACATTCCCAATTCTTGCCATTCTAACCAACACTCATGGGATCACATAAGCAGCCGATCAGGTCAGTATTTTGGAAGAAAGTATTTTTATAGGGTTAATTTTCAGATGTGTCAAAGAGCTTCTAGTGTTGACCTCTTCTGTGATCATTAGCTTACATCAGCAAAGCCACCAATGAGGCTACACTCCATGGTTCTTCAGAAAAAGAGTACTTTAGGGAGTGGAGTAAAATACGTATCTGAACAACTTCAGTGTAACATGACTCAGCAATTTCTTAAAATATCCATCAGTAAAGTTAAATGCAACCTTTATACCAATGTTGCATTTATACTATTACTGTGTAGCATCACCTTTATATCATCATTTGTGGCAACATGAATTGAATTTTTTTAAAATATTTTCCTAAATTAACTGCTGTAATGACTCAGTAATTCCTATATAACCATATTTCTGTTGCCAACTCTGAGAAAGTAAAATCTGCCCATCAGTCACCTTTGCAGATATTTTTCTCTTCCCTTTGCTAGTCCTTGTTCCTTTGAAAACATGAAACTACATATATCATTTTAGTTGGAAGTAAATGAAAACATCACAAAAAATCATGAAAATTATTAAGAAACTCAAATCACTGTATCATAATTTGGACCATATTTGTTCCTCTTTTCAGATTCAGGACTTTAAGCCCTATCACTGAAAGGCCCACCATCACATGCAACTCAGGTCAAATTAAAATTGTAATCCAGGCATTTAGCCTGGCTGTGTCGATGCAGGCTTTGCTTCTTCCTCCCTGGCAGGTTGTGGAGCCACAAGCTGCTGGAATGGTCATAGTTTACCATGAAGCCAGATGAATTCCTACCTCCCCACAAAACGCCTTTGCCACTGTTAGCGCAGGCTGGATCCAATGCCAACTCAAGAATCCTACTGTAGCTGTCCTAGTGCTAGGCAAAACTTTCTCATCCAGAAGTTGCTAAGTTACTTGTACAATCAGGGTGTCCCATCTATTACAAATTGTCTCCTGAACAGTTATCACATGCTTTCATAAATGTAAAAATAATATAAATTTACTATCACAATTAAAATATATATAAATCTTAAGTGAAGCACACAAAACTCAGTTTGAGGTATCATTTAATGGATGCAACAGCTGGTGAGAGCATACATTTCTTGTTCTGTACAGCACAGGAAGCAGAAGTTGTATTGAAACACAGGCTTTTAAGAGTCAGAAGAAGCTGGTTAGCATCCATCAGTAAAATGTTCAAAAGATTCTGCCTGCAGACAGCTTTCTCAGGTCTGCCCTAGCACTCAATGCAACCAAGAAACACATACGCAATATAGCAACTCTACAAAATATTTGCAATAAAAAGCTGAGACTAGGAAGCACTTATACATAAGTAAGTGAGTGATTAAAGGCTGTAGCAGCAGTAAAGCAGACCAATGAACTAGAAATGAAACAAGGGACTAGCCAAACAAGAAGTAGGGGGTTGGAGGATTTGTTGGGCAAGGAGACAGGACGTCTGCAGGAGTGGGGGCAACACTGGAGAGATTGAAACAGCGGAAAGAGACCTCTTAATATTCAATTTCTAAGGACTAATCAAAGGTTGTAAAAAGTTGGATTAAGGCTTTTCAGATTTGTCTCAAGGTCCCTGTTCTTTGAAACTGCACTCATTTCTTAGCTTCTACTTCCGCCAAGTTAATGTGCCAAATTTCTGTCCCTGGAGAGAATCTATTTTCCATCTGAAGCAATATATGTTGTCTAGATACAAGAACTGCTTTAGAGAATCTGGCTTTCCACAACTTAGAGATCTTCCAAGATGCTGGGATATATCCCAAAGCATTGTTCTAGGAAGTATTATCATATTTATCTACTTACCATTATCAGATTTATCTTTTACCTTATTTTAGCCAAGATAGTTGAAGGCTGGAACAGTCCTAAAACATCTTGGTAATCTGCAAGTCCAACATGTCTGCTTTGGCAGAGCATGTGTGGGACAAATGCTTTGGCCTGTCCTAATCATAATCAATAATAAAGTTTTTCATATCTTTTAAGATGTTTCCCCACATGCTAGGGTCCAATGATGTACAGAAAACTTAGTCTAAGGACTGGCACCAATGATTGAAAATGGGAAAAGTCTTTTGGACCAGTATTTTTTACAGGCTGCATGTAGCTGACTGCTTGAATCTGATACACTGTTTTCACATCAAAAGAAATATCACTTATTGGTATTTTCTGTCCTGAATGAAAATAAAAGAAAACAAAACAAAATAAAAAAATGCAAATCCTTAAGGATATGTTTGTTCTTCAGGTTCAATGGGTTAGATGATAGGTGTATCTATCATCTATATAGCCTATGTACATTGATGGGTGTTAATACTACAGTGGCTGAAATGGACCCTCTGAAATTAACTGGATAACACAATCTATCTTCTTATCCATCCACTCTCACATAATATTTTTGTTGATTTTCCAGTACACTCACCACAATGTTTAGAATTATATTCCAAGAAGCGATTATATAAAAGCTTATGCCAAAATGGTGTATATTGTCTGGTAACCAGTGTTGCAGGAAGCATCCTGCAGTTTAAGCTGGAGTAGGCCAATCCAAACCACTCTGTGAATGCGGGGCGAAACCTCATTCTTGCAGTGAAAGCTCAGCAGTGCTGCATTATCAAGTTTGGTTTTCCAGAAAAAAGGAAGGGTCATCTGAAAGAGCTGCAAGGAGGGTACACAAAAGTTTCCAGATTAGACAAGGGTTGCAATTTGCAACAAATTATTTTTTTCTCTCCTCTGTCTGCAAGAGAAATATTTAAAAATCAAGTTAATTTTCCTACAGTCGTATAGATGAATGATAACCAGGAGACCTCTTAGGACATGCAGAGTTATGGAAGGCATGTTCATTTTGATAACATTAATTTTGTCCTAGAGGCTGATGGTAAGGTCTCTCCATCTGCCAAGATCTCTGAGATGTGCTTTAAATTAATTTTGAGCAAATTTTCCATCTCACTGAAGATAAGCATCAAAGGAACATCATTAAGATTGTAAAATCAATCTTGTAAAAGGTAGCATGCCAAAATCTTACGCTGCATCTCCAGAAGTTGCTGGAATAGAGATTGCTATACAACTTTAATTCAGTCCATTTTGCAGTCCTTAATTTCCTCCAGCCTTAATCAGGCCAGTAAAAGATTTGTATCTTTAAGTGGCAGAGAACTGAGTATGGTATCTGACACCAAGATTTATTATTTACATCCCAATTTATAAGAAGCAAGAGTTTTTGCCTACCATGGACTGTAACAACAAGTTTATTAAAGTGGGTTTCAAGGATCCATCTTTTCACCTTTGCTCACAGGTTTTGCTATATAAGATCTCCAATTTCTTTCCTGTTTTGTTTTCATTGGCACATTTTTCTCTTTAAATTAAGGAATGACTGTCTTTAATTTCATTTGTTTCTTGAGGGCTGGTGAAAAAACTGAGAGAGAAAGAAATAGTCTGTTCAGATTTCTCAGCTGGTTACTAAATTAAATTTAAAACCTTTCTTATGCATGCTGTCGTGTTAACCGGGGAGAGTTCCAAGATTATTTCATTTATATGTGTCTCCTCTCTTCACCTAATAATTCTAATTTATCTCAGAATAAAAGAAGTTTAAATGTTAATTTAAGTTCTCTTTGCTGATCAGAGTAGTTGCTGTTAGGTTAAACATCTCTTTTAAATCAAGTATATGATTAGAACATGTAACAAGATACAAACTACATGAGTCATCTCCTGAGAAACTACAATACACAGCTTTGATACATACATTAAGATTCTTGGTTAAGAAGTTATATTTTAGATTCTCTGACCAGTAAATCTTTTAATAGGCTTTCACTGGTTTATTCTAAGCTTTTCCTCATACTGCTCAGTTTGGTAGGAGCTATTCAGTACTTTCTTTTTTTTTTTTTTTGAGTAGATGGTAAATGAAGGCACAGAGAGATTAATCCAAAAGTATCCTTAAAGTATGTGTCACTATTCTGGGATTCTTAAAACCTGATTCTTTGATAAAGTTATTATGCTGGATGTAAATTTAAAGATCAGCTGCCACTGATTTCCTTCAATGATTTTCCTTGATTACAATACTCAGTGCTAAGTCATAGTGTATTGTCTCCTACTTGTCGTGTGGAAAATCAGAAACATCCAGTTAGCCAGAGACAGTGGTGTATGAAATCAGTCTTGAAGATTTCTCATCCCTTTCCATAGTGTGCTGGTTTTGGCTGCGATAGTTAAATTTCTTCGTAGTAGCTGGTATGGGGCTGTGTTTTGGATTTGTGCTGAAAACAGTGTTGATAATACAGAGGGCTGTTTCGGTTACTGCTGAGCAGCGCTTACACAGAGCCAAGGCCTTTTCTGCTTCTCACCCCACCCCACCAGCGAGGAGGCTGGGGGGGCACAAGAAGCTTCGAGGGGACACAGCCAGGACAGCTGACCGCAGCTGACCCAAGGGACATTCCATACCATATGACGTCATGCTCAGCATATAAACCTGGGGGAAGAAGGAAGGAGGGGGATCCTTGGAGTGATGGCATTTGTCTTCCCAAGTAAGCGTTACGCGTGATGGAGCCCTGCTGTCCTGGAGATGGCTGAACACCTGCCTGCCCATGGGAAGTGGTGAATGAATTCCCTGTTCTGCTTTGGTTGCGTGTGTGTCTTTTGCTTTACCTGTTAAACTGTCTTTATCTCAACCCATGAGTTTTCTCACTTTTACCTTTCTGATTCTTTCCCACGGCGCAGGGGGGGGTAGTGAGAGAGTGGTTGTGTGGTGCCTAGTTGCTGGCTGGGGTTAAACACACACGGATACTAGAAAAATTATAGAGCAACTAATTACACTTCTAAATTTATATGTCTCAGCAAGATACATACATTTAGTATGACAAAACACGCTTTGATGTTATTACCAAAAAGTTTGTATCCTTTATAAATGAAAAAAGCCGTACTGGACCTCATACCTGTGGAGGATACATGGTGATTTTCAGATACTCACAGTCCTTCATGAAGATCACTAGAGTACTTTGATAGCTATTCTCTGTCTTTCAGTCCCTGGTGGGTTTGTCTGTTTGTTTGGTTTGTTTTTACAGAAAAGATTCATTGAATTAACCCTGGTTTGGACTCTATTTGCACTGTAAGCTAGTGACTCAGCAGGTCCAAAGCATCCCCACATACACTAGAGCATACCTGCCTAGAGTTTTACACCATTAATTTAACTGATACAAACTCAAGCCGATATCTTTGCCATGTTTTGTAGAGATGCTATGTAAAGCAATGATGTTCTGTTAAACCAACAACCACACAGTGGATTGGGACCTACAAATACAAGGGTGAGGCTGGGATGGGGGCTACAGGATTAGACACCCAGTACATATGAATGAATTGTCCCAGAGGACCCTCTGGACTGAGCACGGCCAGTGCTCTCTCTGCTCTTTAGAGAGGAGGTGAGGAGTTAGAACTATTTGTGACTTTTACATCTTCTACTGCTCCATCGTGTTTCACACTTAATCTTCTGTAAATCTGATCCATGAGGCTAAATACAATCAATCAGCTACAGATAAACCATTGAAATTTGTATCATGGATGGTAAAGATAAGCTAGATATGTTTTAATAAGGATTGACTGAGATATTTACCTGACAGTGATTTGAAAAATCTGCAGACTTTTGATGATCAATTCTGGATTCATTCTCATGGAGAAGATCAAAGAAAAAAATTCTAGTCATAATTTGTGTGACTGCGACACTCAGACAAAGTCAGAATAATAGAGATCTTGTCTTGCACACTTTGATAAATGGAGGTGTTTTGGGGGATGTGAGGAACCTGGCTTGAGTCTGACTCAAGCATAGTAGGAATTCAGACCTAACATTATTGGCCATTATCCAAAGCAGAAGGCCTTGGTTCAGGGCTCTTTTCTCTGACATTTAGCACCCTGCTTATCCTGACACAGAATAAATCTAACTGTTGAAATCTCGGCATATTTTCAAAGATCAGATTCTTCTTTTTCTTTTAAATAAACCCATATTTTTATCTTCTTCTTCCAGATTACGCCTTACAAAATATGGAGTGAATGCCAGAAACTTAACTTTAAATGTTGACTCAGTTAAAAAGGAATCTGTTTCATAGTTTCACATCATTCTACCACATCAATCAATATCAATGTTCATCACATTAATAACTAATGATATGGCAGTAATGCAGCTCCAGCTAGAATATTGTGTTACATTCTGGAAGTGATTTATCAGAAAGATGGACATATTGGAGTGAGTTCAGAGAAAAGCAACCAAAAGCATTAAGGAGAAAATAAGAACGACCAGAAAAGCCTAAAAGTTTAGATAGCAGTTACCATCAAGATACTGACATTTACAATTTTCAGATAATTAGTCACATTTTTAGTACCACATAATTTTAATTGTGACCAAACTAGTTTACTGCAATAGCAAATGGTAACAGTCTATACATACCTGATATCCATAAAAAAGTAGCAAAGGAGAGAAAATATTTAGCAAAATATTACATCAAAGGGAATATAACAAGACATGACTAAGAATTTTTTTTAAATGGGAAAATATATAAGGGCTAGAAATAAATTCTTGACACCGAGCACCACCAGCCTCTCAACTGACTTCTCAAGGATGACAAAAGAAAACCTAGAGTGTAGCTTATTCAGATGTAGTCTGACAAGATACCCATTACATGTTCAGTCCCTGACCCAAGTACAAGATGGATAAATGATATAATTGTTTCTTTTTTTCATGTTGCTTATTCTATCATTCTCTGATGATGTCAGAAAAAGAAGATAAAATTTTCCATCCCTCAGAAGTATTTAGTAATTAGCCCTCCTTCAACTTCCAGAGCCACCTTTTTTTAATCTGGACAACAGATCCAGAAGTTTTGAGACAAAGAATAAAGTGATGGCTAATAGCATAAATGTCCCTATCTTAGGCTACTATGTTTTATTTGGTAATGTAGAGATGTTTATGCTGGGGAAAACAATGAATAAAAACAAAACCCAAAACCTCAGCCCTAACAGTACAGCAATATACATAAATAAAATTTAGGAATTATAAGGCTTTGGTACTAGACTTGGTACTAGATTTCCAAAATAAAAAGGAGAATATAATTTTATGTAACTTATTGGGCTTAGTTTGTGTTTTAAGAAGAGGTAAGTCTGCTTTTTTTAAGGACAGTCAAAATCACTTAACCTACGTTTACAAAAGATTTTATGCACGTACTATATATGTGATTTACAGTTGATAATTAGGATAACTTTCCCAGATGTAAATATGATTTGTTTGTCTTCCTTTGGTTTATTATCTCTTTACCTATCTGCCTGTGTGGCGGGTTGACCCTGGCTGGATGCCAGGTACCCACTAAAGCCGCTCTATCATTCCTCCCCTTGGCTGGACAGGGGAGGGAGAATATAACAAAAGACTTGTGGGTTGAGATAAGGACAGGGAGAGATCACTTAACCAATTACTGTCACAGGCAAAACAGACTCGATTTGGGGA
>JAVKLA010000027.1:37407843-37423264 GCA_034782735.1 Sagittarius serpentarius | reverse complement strand
TCCCCACGGGCCGCAGGGGAATCTCTGCTCTGGCACCTGGAGCACCTCCTCCCCCTCCTTCTTCACTGACCTGGGGGGCTGCGGAGATGTTTCTCTCACACGTTCTCACTCCTCTCCGGCTGCGGCTTCTGCGCCCCAGTACTTTTTTTCTTCTCAAATATGTTATCCCAGAGGCGCTACCGCCATCACTGATTGCCTTGGCCTTGGCCAGTGGCGGGTCTGTCTTAAAGCCAGCTGGCATTGGCTGTATCGAACACAGGGGAAGCTTCTAGTAACTTTTAAAGAAGCCGCCCCTGCGGCCCCCCCGCTACCAAAACCTTGCCATGTAAACCCATTACATTCCACCCCTCGCCTCAGTGCATCACATACTTAAGAATTTTCATCACACAGTAACAAAAAAGAATTCTCCACACCAAAATCAAAATAACATCATCACAAGACTGACAAAAAGTGGACAATTTACACACAAATCCACCCCTCATCCCTTCACCACAATTAAAACAAAATAAATTCCCCACAATCACTCTGCTCTTTACTTGTTACATTCAGTCTATGTTTTTCTGTCACCTCTCCCAGTTACTATCCTTATCTTGAACTCCTCAAACTCCCGGGTTTCGGCACCAAAATAACTCTGAATAACACCAAAATAATTCTGAACTTTCTCTTATTTCTTTACTCTCTATACCTAAGCACTTTACCTGAAACTGAAATATGAAATTACTTCCTTTCCATTTCAGCAGCGACCAATGCACATTTTCTGAGAGCTGTCTGGTGAAGTATAATCTTCGTCATGGGAAGAACCTGGAAGAACCTCAGAGTATCCTCCAGTCTGTTCCCTTGTTTTAAGACAAGGGCAGCTTCTCGGGTGCTGTTCTTAAAGTTTTCTACTGATGGAAATCCCACAGCCTTTTCAGTCACCATATGCTAGCAATCAGATATCCAGACCATTAGCCTTAATTCTGGCAAGTTTAATGCAATGTCTTGATTGACCCTTTCTCAATACGTTTAACTCTTAATTTCTCTCAGTTTCTGCTATAAACATAGGAAACAGATTTTAGAGCTTTTATTTTAAGAATTTTTTTCAAATTTGTATGCTTTTAGAAAAACAGCAAAACAGTTTAATATCCTTGGTGGCTGGAGAGAATTAAGAGTATGGATGTTTAATTTCATTTGTATTTAATTTGTCCTTCCTACCCAATCATATTTTATCTTCATGGCTTCTTGGCTTGTTGTAATTTGAATACATATTCAGTCTCACCATGTTTAGAATGCCAAAGATATATTGGCAAACCAATCTTTCCTTTAGCTGCAAGCCTATTTTAATGTCTGCCTGGTTTTCATCATTGCCTCTAATTTGTGGTGCTGGGCACTTTTGACTCATGAAAGAGTGTAGAAACTCTCATACAACTTGCTATTATTATTATCTAGGCTGTTTAATTGATCCTTAAATAGGCCTCTTTGAATGTCTACAGAATAGCAGGTACTTTTTTCTCTCTTATATTTGGTATTTACATTTGGGGTTTCCCAAAAATGTCTGGCTAAAACTGGTTGTGAAGAAAGGTTAGCTAATTAGCTAATTGAAAATATTCTGTGATGTCTGCTTATTGGCTTCTTAATAGCAAAAAGGACAATAGTAACCAAAATGATCTTGTCCAAATGAGATGTCACAAAAATTTTACAGGAGAGAAACAGCTCAAATTTGGGTACTAGATAGTTTTTTTTAAAAGGAAGCTATGAGAAAATATCAATGTTTAACACGTAGAACTGCACAAAACCTGTGTATCCTTCAGTTTTGGAGACAGCAGAATTGAACAATTCTCTGTAGGTTTATTTAGATGTTATACTTCTAGCACAGTTATGAACCAAACATGACCTGATGCATGCCTGAGCTTGCACAGAGCCTAAAACAAGGATTCTGAGAACCTTGACCTAATTCGTTTTAGATCCTGTAAATGTCAAAAAGTTGCAGTCTTCCTTCAAAACTCCCTAGAGGTGGGCAAATTGGAGACAGAAGTACAGGAAAACACTTGAGTTCATTCTTCTGGGTACAGGAAATGATGGTTAAGTGAAAGTTTGTAGACTAATTTGCCTAGAATTAACAAACACTGATGCTTAAAAAACTAAAACATGGAACAGATGATGCTGACTCTTAGGTTATTACTTTCTGGTGCATGCGAGAAGGAGAAAAAAGATTGCAGCATGTGTTATCTAGAAAATATAATAACTATTGATAGATACTGGACTGAAATATCTGGAAAACATACTATCAAAATGCTCTCCATTGTCAAAAATAAGTTTTGCAGAAAACACCCAGTGATGGATAAGTAGTACTGAAATTTGTGGAATATAATACATGTGAAAAAAAATTATTCCACTTTGCTGTAGAATATATAGGATACAAATATAAATTTGTAAATTTTTTCAAGACATGAAGTCTGTTTGTGCTAGAAAAGATAAGTGGGTAAGATGCAGAAAAATCTTATGGTATTTTAAAAGAACTGGCCCTTAGGATAGCCAGAAGGTTGTTGAGCTGGAAGCTAACAGGTAAAACAGATGCTGACTGTGAGAGGCATAAACAGTGCAGATGCACTGGTTTAGAACAGCATCAACTTGATAGACTATTTCTGTCAGATTTTTGCTACTTCTTTTCCCCTCATATCTCAAAAATGTTAATTCTGTGGCACTTTCATTGTTTGGGGGTCCAAAGAAAGTATATATCCTGTGTAGACAAAATACTTTATATGTCTTGCCTATGTGTATATCTTTATGAGCTATCCGTTCCGCAGCATTTTGCTACTGGGTACTGTTGCTGTGTGTGTGCTTGTGTGTGTGTATATAAATTATTTATTTGTCTTAGACAAAATAAAAAAAATCAGAATGATACAGGAAAGAAATTATCTTTTTTTGCACTTACAATATGTTCATCTATGTACAATTGTGTTATTTCTGCAACAGCAGGACGGCTGATTTTTGAATGAGATATTAATTGGAGAACCTGTTCCAGTGAAAAATTGTACCTCAGAAATCCTCCAAATATATCACAAATCCTGAACTGGGTAAAAAGCAAAGATAGAGGCTGCTACAGTTAAATGATGAAGCAAAAGAAAAAATAAAAAGCAACAATCTGAAAAAAAAAATTGTATTAAAGAAAACTCAGTAGGGGAGGCATTCAAAATTGCACCACCTCTCTGATCCTAGGAACCTGTCTGAATCCATATGTACACATTATCATACCGGTAGTACACATACACAACAAAATTATCCATGTCTTTTGTGAGAGACAAACAGTAATTATTCTTGCACATTAGATTTCAATGAAAATGGAAATCAGGACACATAACATTTACAGGAGTACTAGAAAATGTTTGCAGACTCAAGTTACAAACTCTTAGAATTATTATTTCCCACTAGATACATCAATGAATTGGAGGGAAAGGAGAAGAATTTTAAACCTCTGACTAATTTTAACAATAAGAGGCATTAGTATTCAAAGCTGAGCATTTATCTCTTACCAATAAGGTATGTGACACATATGAGGTCCTCCAGAATTTCCTTTCCATGCAATTTGGCAAAAGACTAACGCTGTTTCCCAGGGCTATATTTTAACTCTATGAATCCTCAGTGATAATTACAATAGTTGAATATTACTTTTAATTAAATATTGGTGTCTGCTATAATTTTCCCCACTTACATTGTCAGCAGATACTATATCTACAAAACACATGTGGTAGATTATTAGTTCCATGTATAAATGAGGCAGAAAATAGAAGAAGATATAAGAATCTTATGAAACCAGGGATGGTACAAAGAATTAAGACAGCAATGATATTTTGTTTACCATTATGCATTATGCTAAATGGCTGCACCCAAAGCCAGCTGTAAAGCTAACAACACTAATGCACATTCAACTGTTCCCATCTGATCAGCAGAAATTAGTTCATCTTCCATCCAGATGTTTATTTTAAAAAAGGTCAGTAAATCTAAATGTGATTTAATGTTAGGAAGAAAATGAAACTTTGTATTGAAGGAATATGTATCTCAGAGTGAGAATAAAGATGGAAAGAAACAGCAGGACAAATACCAATGTCACCAAAACTAACAGTGAAGGGTTATGCGTGCATTCATAAATACTTCACACTGAGTTATAGGAATCAGTTTAAACTACTCACATTCTAAATTGACATCACAGAAATATGCGTGATATCAATTAATCACACACATACATTTTACATTTTGTGCTACAGGACTAACAAAATATTGTAACTGAAAAGTTTAGCAGGAAAAATTACTCTAAAGGATTCATCCCAGATCAGAGCAAGGTGAAAAATCCCTGTTTCTCAGAAATGTTCCTGATATTCCCAATTTTATCAGGACAACCTACCTTGACTGGAGGTAAGGAGTAAAACATCAGGAAAGACTAAAAAAACTTTTGCATGCTCATTCATTGAAGTTCCCTGTGTCTCCTCATATTCTTTTACGGAAGTGGAGATGAACTTGAGGATCATACTCTTGAAAACACTTTTTGAAGGATGCAGGGTTATTTGAGATCAGGCCTATGGCCGTATACAGCACAGTATTCCTATTCTCCATTTTCACAGCTGGCAGAATTAGTATTCAAGTACTGAAAAATCTTTTTATAGTTCTGCTTCCCAAGAAAGAAATAGGAGAGAAACGCCTTGGGTACCAGGGTAAGTTTCAGATAAAACAAAGCATTTAGTTGTTGAGTTTTGTGTGTGTGGTCCCATCTGAAAAATTTTGTAGTCGGTGTCTGACTCATGATTCAATAGAGCATCTTTTTCTTCCTTCTGTAATATTCAGTGAGCAGAAGCTTCAGGCAAAGATGCCTCATGCAGCATTCTGCTTCTTTGAAGGCAATGCTTATGCAGGGTAACCTGGCCAGCCTTCAAGGTGCCTATTAGCTTCCCCAGGATTAAAGCCTGCAGTTCACATTCCCTTGGCAAGCTCTATGAGGGGACTGAAATGGCTCCGAACTCAGAATCACTTTCCCTTTCACTGCAAACTTCTAATACATTTAATTCTGTCAGTACAGAATTCCCGCAAATGTATTAGTCCATCCTCTTTGTATAATTGCCAAATAGCAAAGCTTCTGCCATTCCCACCAGTGAATTGTTTCTTATGATATGCTGATAGCAGGGAAAATACTAGCTAAGCTTATGTAAAAATATCAAGGCAAATATTAGATATAAAATACAAGCCAGTGAGTTACAGCTGGCAGAAGCAGATCTACAGAAGGTTGAACTAATACTCTGGCAATATTGCAGGTTACCTACATGGCACACTAGCAAGATCTTCTTTTCTACTCAGTTCTGGATTTTCCTTTTCCATCTAACACCTATGGGCAAAATTTGACTTTCAATTTAATCCAGGGAGAGGATTTACAGCTACTTGAGCACCTGTGAGCTAGTCCAGGTGAGAGAATAATTTGATTACATCCATTACAGCTGAACCACGTGCATTTCTGTATTTACAGTGTTACAAATTGCTCTTTTTAGGATCTGATACTGGCACTGGGCATTTTCATTGGCAACGGGTACCCTTTCTAGAGAGACAGAATCAGAGGATGACTGAGGCTGGCTGTCACCTCTAGAGATAGTCTAGTTTGATCTGCTGCTCAAAGCAGAGTTACATAGAGCAGTTTCCTCACATACGTGTCCCGTCCAGTTTTGAATACTTCCAAGTATGGAAACTGCACAAGCTCTCTGGACAACCTTGTTCCAGTGTTTGACAACCTTCAGAGTAAAAAAAAAATTAAAAAAATTCATCTCCTGTATGGTTAATTAGCATTTCCTGTATTTCAACTTGTGCCCATTGTTTCTTGTCCTGTCACCCTGTCACTGGGCACCACTGAGAAGAGTATTGCTGTCTGGCTCCATGTTCTTTACACCTCTCCTTCTAGTCCCCATCAGGTATTTGGATACATTGAAAAGATCACCCAAACCTTCTCTCCTCCAGGCTGAGCAGTCTCAGCCCTCTCAGCCTTTCCTCATATGAAAGGTGCTCCACTGCCTTAGTGGAGATACCGCAGTATGTCCATGTCTGTTTATTACTGAGGAGCTCAGCACTGCACATAGCTGTCCAGATGTGTCTCACCAGGGCTGAGCAGAGGGGAAAGATCACCTCCTTTGACCTGCTGGCAGTGTTATGTCTAATGGAGCCCAGGAGACTGTTGGCCTTCTATGCAGCAAAGGCATATTGCTGGCTCATGGATAACTCAGTGTCTACCAGGACCCTCAGGGCATTTCGTGCAAAGCTGTTTCCCAGCCGGTTGTCCCCAGCATATATTGGTGCATGGGATTATTTCTCCCCAGGGGCAGGACTTGGGATTTTCCTTTGTTGAACTTCATGAGATTGCTGTTGGCCCATTTCTCCAGGTTCCTCTGAATGGCAGCACAACCATCTCATATCAACTACTCCTGCTAGCTTTGTATTGTCTGCCAGCTTGCTGTGGGTGCACTTTGTCTCATCAGGGACATTCTGTATGTCATTAATGAAGATATTAAACAGTATCGGTCACAGTAGTGGTACACCGCTAGTTACTGCCCTCCATCTGGACTTCATGTACCTGATCGCAACCCTTTGAGTGTAGCAGTTCAGCCAGTTTTCCAGCCACCTCACAGTCCAGTTGTCTCGCTCATATTTTGTCAGCTCGTCTATGAGGGTGTTATGGCAGAGTGTCAAAGTCCTTATTGAAGTCAAGATAAGAGAAATCCTCTGCTCTCCACTTGTCCACTAAATCAGTCATCTCACCACAGAAGGGTGTCAGGTTGATCAGCCATGATTTCCTCTTTGTAAATTTATAGTGACCACTCCCCAACACCTTCCTGTCCTGAATAAACTTGGAAATGGTTTTCAGGATCAGTTTCTCCACCACCTTCCCTGGGATCAAGTTGAGGGTGATCAGCCTGAAATTCCCCAGATTCTTATTCTTGCCTTTCTTGAAAATGGGAGTGATGTTTGCTTTCTTCCAGCACTTAGGAACATCCTCTAGTCACTATGACGTTTCAGAGGTAATTGTGAGTAGCCTCACAATGACATCAGTCAGCTCAGTCAGCACTTGTGGGTACTTCCCATCAGGTCCCATGGACATGTGTACATCCAGTTTGTTTACACATTCTCTAACCTGATCATCCTCCACTGAGGGTAAGCCTTCCCTGCTCCAAAGTTTCTCGCTGGTCTAAGGGACCTGGGATTGATGAAGTCAAGTATTTCCAATAAAGACTGAGGAGAAGGAATTCAGCACATCAGTCTTTTCCATGTCCTTTGTCATCAGTTCCCTTGCCCGTTTCAGCATTGAACACAAGATTTCCCTCATCCCTAGCTGCTGATGCAACTGTCAAAGCCCTTCTTGTTGTCTTTCATGTCCCTTGTCAGATTCAAATCCAGATGGGGCTTTCGATTTCCTAACCCCATCCTTACATACTTGGAAAGCATTCCTGTATTCCTGCTGGGTCTTCTGTCCCTGTTTCTACTTCTTACAGGCTTGGTTTTATGTCTGTGTTTTATCAGTAGCTCCTTATTCATGCATACAAACCTCCAGCTGTGTTTGCTTGATTTCCTGCAAAAGGGAATAAATCATTCTTGAGCATAGAGGAGCTGATTCTTGAAAATCAACTAGCTCTCCTGGACCGTCTCTCAGGGGATTCTTCCAAGCAGGTTCCTGAACTTGCTCTCCTGAAGTCCAGGGCTGTGATCCTGCTTTTTGCCCTGCTTCTTCCTCCCAGAATCCTGAACTCCCCCATCTGATGGCTGCTGTAACCAAGGCCATCCCTAGCTGTCACATCCCCAACAAGCTGTTCTTTGTAAGTATGAGATCCAGCAGATTGTCTTCCTTTGTTCATTCTTTGATCACTTGCGTTAGGAAGTTGTCATCAATGTACTCCAGAAACGTCCTGAATCACTTGTGCCCTGCTGTGTTGATTCTAGCAGATATGTGTCTGGTTTGAGTCCACCAAGAGGACCAGGGTCTGTGAACATGAGACTTCTTCCAGTTGTCTGAGGAAGGCCTCATCTGCTGCTTCTTCCTGATCAGGTGGACTGTAGCGGACACCCGACACAACACCAGCATATGTTGGTCTGCCCTCTGTACTGACCCATAAGCTCTCAGCTGGCTCATCAGATCTCCATGCGTTCCTTCACAGTAAGGGCTACTCCCCCTCATTGCTGTCCTGGCCTTTCCTTCTTCAATAGCCAGTACCCAGCCATTGGAGCACTCCAGTTTTGTGAACTACCCAATACTTCTCTGGGGTCCCGGTGAGATTGTAGTCCTGCAGCTACACACAGACGTCTAATTCCTCCTGACTGAGAGTGGGAGACCCAGAGTATGTCCAGGTATCTCGGGGTTTAGCCGCACATATGTTGCAGGATTTAGTTTGGGGCAGAACAGAGAGTGATCTGAAAGCTCACTGCATATTTGAAAAGAGAATATTTTATCAAGTAGTTCTGCTATCACAGTCTTTGCAATTAATGTTGATGGCATTGGCTATATACATAGACAATGCTCTGCACACCACTTAACCTTTCTAATGAATGACTTCCTATTATTTCCCTCAGCTGTGACTTATTTCATTTAGCCTGACAATGCTAATGTACGAGCATATTAGTACTGGCACCCAGCATACACCATGCTAAGCATAAATCGCTAAAAGATGCACTCATAAATAAGGGACTTCAGGCTCTAGCACTGTCAGTTTCTTTCTGCTCTTCAATTAAATAACAAATTTTCATGTGCTTAATGCATCATGATTAGTTATTAATAATTTTTACCATTCAAATAGCTTCAAACTTTTTTTAAAAAAACACACTGGATTTCTGGCATTTAAAAATTGTTCATTGTTAAAAATTGCTCCATACCTCAAAGTCACCATCCAAAAAAGAATATATTTCTGCCCTTTTTACTCAGTATTGCTAAATATTGTCTCCTTGTAGTTCAGTAAAAACATGGAGACATGTTTTCTCTGACTGAAACTCTTACCAGGCAACATTTAACACTGTACCCAGAGAATACACCTTGTGGGTATGTTTTGTTGTTGTTGTTTTAAATTGGTACATCTAAGTACAAACAATAGCGTTTGGAATAATCAGTTTCTCACTGAATCTCTTATGTGTATACTTACAAGCAGAATTTTAAAAATGGGGAAAGAATTGTGAAGTAAATCAGACTGATCCTGGTTATCTTGAGATCCTCTCATCAAACCCTGTTCTAATTAATGTTTTGAAAGCAGCACTAGGAAAATGGGATGACAAAGTAAGTTGAAAAGGTTTTGAGTTTCATTCACGTGTTCTGGGATTCTGTAGATAAGTAAGGGTTTTACTGAATCTCAAAGAAACAGCAGTAATGAGTATAGGGAAGGGAGAGGGGAAGAAAGCATAGTAAGATTGAGACCGCAAAAATTGCCAGAGGCAAAATAGCTCCAGGGGAGGGGTATGTTAACAATTGGAATCATTGCTTTACAGAGGGGAATTTAACTTTTCCTTCTGTTGCTATGTCCTCCCTTTTTCTTGGGGTGGTGTTCATTCCACAGCGGAATGCAGTTAGAAAGACTGGAATTATTCTTGGTCATTATTCACATCAATCACGGAGGAAAGCTTTTATCTTATGCTCTGGAGAGAGCTAGTCAGTGCTTGGATAGTACTTCACTGTGTCTGTAATCCCATTGACATGAAGCAGGAGTAATGATAGAGGTAGAGTGACCAGCAACACAATGGATATTGATACTTGAAATGAAGTATTAGAGCACTTGTATTCTTTGCTCACTTGTGTCCTGGATGGGCACATCATAGTTTCTGTACTATTATTTGCAACTATATAGCATTATTGTGACTGAAAACAATTTATGGTGTGCAATTTTTTAAAGAAAGATCACCTGTTCCAGTTGCCAATCTTCATGGTTTCTGGCAGGCTGAAATGGTTCTTAAGCAAATACAAACCGATTTCTGAATAGAAGCTTTTACCAATGTTTCTGTGATGTATCTTGTTTTTCTGCAGTTAGAAACAGCCCTGAACTTGGAGGATTTTTTGCTGTATTTACTTAACAGACAAAGCAAGTGGAATTCAGAGGGTTTGGAATGGCTTTTCTTGTACCATTGAACTTTACAGGAGCTATGAAGTTTCAAAATTAGCACAGGAAGATAGAGGAGGCAAAAGAGGAATCTATGAGTGCATGTAGTTTGCTCTCACTGCACTCCGCTGTGCAGGTCTCAGCTAACGAAACATGGCATAGTGTAGTTTAACTTTCTGGAAGATCACATGGCGTGAGGAGTGCAGATATCATTCTTTCACTCTTCTGATCTTTTTTCTTCATTGTTCCTTCCTGTCCTTGAATTTCCAGAATATCTGTGTCAACATATATATCTGTGTTTCCATTACTGGACACCATAGAGCTTTGAACAACATGTCTTTCTGCTCATCAAACTGTCATTTACAGACTTTGTCCTAACATTTAGCAGTCTTTCTTAGGATAGAACTCTGTAGTTAATGCTCCTGAGCTCTAACCAACATTATTTGGTACGGCTTATCATGTATGAATGTGTCCGAGAGATTAATCAACAGGAGTGTGCTGTTGTCGTCACCCCTGCAAATCCAACTTAATCTACGCAAAAGTTCAATTATGTAGGTTAAACTTGTGAGAACAATAGAATAGAATGCTCTGGATAAAATTCCTTGTCTGTTTTAAACAATATTGCAAAGGAATGATGGAATGTTTTGTTGTTATGAGAGGATTTGCCCCTTGCCTTTGCATGCAACACAGGAATAGTGTCATGTAATCAGACTATCAGTTCTGAGAGAAGATCATAGAATCATAGAATGGCTTGGGTTGGAAGGGACCTTAAATATCATCTAGTCCAACCCCCATGCCATGGGCCACCCACCCCAGGGCCTCATCCAGCCTGGCCTTGAACACCTCCAGGGATAGGGCATCCACAACCTCCCTGGGCAACCTGTTCCAGTAATAAGATAATTCTCATGATTAAGATATGTCTGTCCTACCTGGAGATTACACATAGTGGTATTAGAATCACTGCATCCAATACAGTATAAAAAACCCCAACACATTTCCAAATCCTGCAGTATCTAAAAGGAATTCTGCCCTGTACGGAAATGTGGGAGGCTTTGGGCAAAAGCTTAACTGATCTTAAATGTAATTTTCCCTGTATCACAGTCCTAAATATCACAAAAGCCAAATATTTCATCATTAATGTGCTAAATATTGTATTTGCTAAATTGTTTACAGCTTTTCTACTGGCAGTGTTCAGAATATTATATCTGTGTAATTTCTCACCTTATAATAGATGAGGAGAGGATAGATTGAAAAAATAAATTCTAATTAAAAATTTCTTAGAGCTTATTTTTGCATAATCCAATTAACCAATGGATAGTAAAGTGTCATTCCTAAACTGTGTTTGAAAAAAATGCTGCTGACTAGGATAAGATTGCTTATAAAGCTGCAAATCCAGAGAATCTGTTAAAGTTCTGTATTTTTACTAAAGTATATCAATATCACACCTTTGATAAAACAGAGTTTGAGTGATTAAAAATGTGCATCAGTCATTATGACCTATTTTGCTTTTAATTTTGTGGTTTTCATTTCATTTGAGCTTTCAGAAATCCCCAGTGGTGCCACACTTTGCCTATTTGCTAATTTACTGGATTAATCTATGCTGTTTTTTACTGGTTGAGTAGAACCACTTTCTTAAAAAAGTAGAAAGCTGAAGATTTGAAGAATGTTCTTTGGACAGGATGGCATAACCAAATAGAAAAAATAGTTATTATTACAAGCATAAACATAAACATATTTAAGATAAAATGAATTCTCTGTATGTCGTGGTGTCAATGTCTACTTTTAATAAGTTACAATTTCAAAAAAAATTAGTGAATTAATTATAATTAAATAATTATATGGGTTAATTAATTATAAATCAGTCTTAAATCAGTTGTTTATTCTTATATGGGATAGATGGTAATTTGAGGGGTAAATTCCGTAAATAGTATTTCTTTGAGAATGACATTTGCATTACAGTCAGACTGAGTCTGCTTACTGTTTATAAATTTTACGTATCATGTAAAGAAAAATGGATTTTTTGTTCATTAGATATGCAGTTTACTCAAACCATGAAAGTAATGACTAATAAATATGTTGCTGTATTAATTTCCAGATATATGTGTTATGGATTCTGTTTCTAGTAAATTGAATTAAGTATTCCATAATAGGAATTTGTTCATTGTAACAATAATATTTAATCCCGCAATTTCATTTCTTGTATCCATCCCTATGAGGAAAGTAAACTAAATAAAACAGAGATAACATAATTATTTTCTACTAAATATGTACAGGTTGAATTTAATTCTGAGTTAGGAAGCCAGTTTCTTTCCTTTATAAAATTAATAAAGATGTATTTATTTCTTGTTTCTTATTTCCTGATTTAACATTAAACAATGCCAATCTCTGGATGGCAAGAGTTTAATAGAAGAAAAGTAAAGAAGAATCACTAAATACAAACTGAACTTTTCTGTTTAGTGCATCCTATACTTATTGAAGGAAATTGTACATGTTCAGAGAAAAGTCCTGTCCCCTGCATGAATTTCTTGAATTCTTTTTGAATATGAAGTTGACATATAAACATAGAACCACATAAACCAAAAGGACTGAAAAAGAGCAGCAGTTCTCCTTTAAAGGAAAGCAATAGTTTAGCCATCTTGATTTAATTTCTTCTTTGTGAATTTTGTTTTCTATTAGCTATAGCCTTTTCTAAACACTATTTCATTAGCTAAAAAAAATCTCCTTAAGGGAAACTAAAACTTAAATTATCTATCTGTTTTTAATATGGTAATCTTGAATTCAATAACTATTCTGTATATGGCAATTCATATGAAAGCTTTAAACTACAGTAGTATTTAAATTAGATTCTTGCTTTACTTGAGCAAAAATCTCAACCCCAAATATCCTCAAAGATGTTCTCAAGAAATAATTTTGCAGCTAACATTCCACACTCAGATTTATTGGTTCTTGTAGGTTAAATTTTGCTTTATTAATTTTTACTCAGAAGCAGCAAAACAAAAAGGTTTCGTGTTTGACCAAAGCTGATAAATTTGGGCAAGTTCTATTCAAGGTTTTAGGTATCAAAGTGAGTCTAAGATACTGAAAAACTGCACTGCTCAGAACTCTTATTTTGCTCCTCGGTTAACTTACTTTGAAGCTACTCAGTTTCCACACATTCTGTGTATTCTTGGAACTGGCCAGATTTTGTTGGGCCATATAGCTCAGCAGCCAGAGCATGCCCATGCCCAATATGGACTCTGAAAAAGTTTGTAGTCTGGGATTCAAGCCCACGACTGTTGTCAGATCATGCTTAATACACCTCACAAGATACAGTGCTGATCAGAGCTGACTTTTTAAAAAAGCTGGATCATGAAGGAAGTGATGGGTTTCCTTCTCATTGAACAGCTAATATTTATAGAATTTATCCAGAAAATAGCAAATGTGAATTTTTCTCATGTGAACTTTTATATGAGGTATTCTTTTTGCCAGAGAACCAACCGCAATCATTGCTGGTAAAAGAAGAAGGGTCAGCAAATCCTCTGCCTCTCTTAATAAGGTGTGCAGCAAGACCAGAAACAGAGATGCAGTATAACAAGGGGAGTGTTCTGTTTCTGTTTGCATAACGGCTTCCTTACTTCATCTAATGCTTAAATAAAAAAATCCCCCCCACAATTTTACCTGTGAGAAGACAGTGTCATGAATTCTCTGCCCTTTCCCTTTCCAGTCCCATGAATCCTTCCTTATTGTACCAGAGCACAGTAAATTGAATGTCTTCTGCTTGCTGGGCAAGCATCCCCATTATTGTCACCCTTCTGTAAAGCACTTCTTTTCTCAGGATCCTTTCTGGCCAGCTGAGAGAGTTCCCTTATGACATTTGATAATCTCTTTATGCTATATGTAGGGATCCTGGATACCTGAGAGAGGTCAGGGCAGTCCTATATGTCATAAGGTGCCTAGGAGACATCAGTCATTATAATATTTCATATTGTGTCTTTTTTTAAAATCTGGGGTCAAGTTTCAAGACTCAGATTTAAGACAGCACTAGTACAGTCAGCTCAAGGAACTGCAGTTTAACACTTAAAGATATTTCATCTGCATCAATCTTCTAACATAATCTCCTCTTATTGTTTATTTAATGTTTTCCTAAAGGCCATAATGAAAAAGAATAATTGAGAAATACAGCTCAGAGCATTAACACATTTTACTGCTAGAGCTCTAAGTTTAAACGTGTAACAACACATAAAATCACAAACTTTCTGTGTAAGATTTCAGTGAAGATTAACACGTATGGTTGGACTACATCAGATTAGCAGTCATTAGGCAAAGGTGATGCAATAGCCTAAATGTAATCTTTTGGGCACAGTGTACCAATTTTTGAATATTTTTGACCTGATGCAGACAAGTAGCATTTCTATAGATGTTCTTTCCAATTCTTTTCAGCACTGGGTGTTACCTCCAGAAACCTGTTTTTGCACAAACAGTCTAGCAAATCAAGTTACTGACAGTGATGTTAACACAATGAATGCTTTTAAGGGAACATGACAGAAAACTAATTTCACACTGAAAATAGTTAATGCTTAGCTCAGAGAGGTAAAACTATCTGCTTTCCCTGTCAGGGGAAAATATTGACAGCTCTCAGTATGTTTGCCTTTTGTCTAACCAAATTACTAACACTGAGAACTTGCAGTCAGCTGCTCACAAAAAAAACAGGATTAAGAACCTTCCTCTGGATTGGTATCTTTACTTTGTGCACCATGATAGTCCTAAATTACACCCCTGATCTGCCAGAGCTCTGTAGACACCTTCCTATGTGGCCAGCTGTAGACCATTTTATGGCCAATCTGCCTGCACTCCGAGCTATTAGTAGTACTTTACAGTCCTTAACCTGTGGAATTTACTGTAGGAAGAAAGGAAGTAATTGCAAAAGTAAGTACAAAAAAAGTAACTGTTCATATAACAAAGAAGGTTTTTTTTAAAAAGAAACGCATAAAAACATCCTCTTAGAAATTCATATTCCATCACTCTTTTCTGCAGCCTGAGGGGATTTATAGCAGGTTTTTTTCTCCTTAATTTTCTCTCTGACTATGGAATGTTGATGGTGTCACACAAGATTGGCCTGATCTAGCAAGAAGCGTGCTAACTGCCATGAAATCTCCCATGAGTTTGGATCAAACTTGGAAAACAGAGTGATTGCTTTCCACTGACTGGGTCTGTTCAATCGAGCCAAAGCAACCTCTGGACTAATTGCAGGGGAATTCCAAGAGCACAGATGAACAAAGTGACTCACTGTCCTGGTTTCGGCTGGGATAGAGTTAATTGTCTTCCTAGTAGCTGGTACAGCGCTGTGTTTTCAGTTTAGTATG
>JAVKLA010000027.1:37383877-37396499 GCA_034782735.1 Sagittarius serpentarius | reverse complement strand
GGGGGCCTATAAGAAAGATGGGGAAAAGCTTTTCAGCAAGGCCTGTAGCGATAGGACTAGGGGAAATGGCTTTAAACGAAAAGAGGGCAGATTTAGACTAGATATAAGGAAAAAATTTTTTACCATGAGGGTGATGAAACACTGGCACAGGTTGCCCAGAGAGGTGGTAGATGCCCCCTCCCTGGAAACATTCAAGGCCAGGCTGGATGGGGCTCTGAGCAACCTGATCGAGTTGAAGGTGTCCCTGCTTACCGCAGGGGGGGTTAGACTTGATGACCTTTAATGGTCCCTTCCAGCCCAAGCCATTCTATGAGTCTATGATTCTATGAACACTGCTGGAAAAAACATTTTCTTATTCTGTTAACATACGCAATCTTTCTGAATATCCCTATCGGTTCCCAGTTTTGTTCTACAATTAAGTATTGATTCTCCTTAACAAATATTACGGTTGATTCTTCATCATTTATTCTAACTGTATTTTTTTTTCTCTGATAAGTAAGTTTTAGTATACACCAGAATTATTCTGCAGAAGGCTTATTGTCATTACTATGCAATAATTTGCGTCTAGATGATACAAGGGTCCCTCACTGTTCCACAAGATGAAAATGAAAGGCACAAAAATGAAAAAGGTATCCAACACAGGGTTAAACTCTTGATGAACTGAACACTTGGAAAGAGCTTGTAGGAGTGGATATAATGACTGTGTTACAGAACTCTGCACTGTCTTGACTTGGGCTGAGCACACTGGTTTGTTTAGACTAAAGCAAATGGATATTGCAGAATGAAATCATAGTGGCAGGCTCTGGGCCAGCTCCTACTGATGAAATTGGAGATTTCTGAAGTGTCTAGAAATAGTATCACATAAATTCTACCAGATATCATGGTTCTGGGCTGATATTTGTAGGTTTGGCAAGATATGTTAGATGGATTCAAGTTTCCAGGTTAACATTTCATGCAGCTCAGTCCCAGATGCTTTTTCAAATCCAGAAATGTAGACAGGATCCACACAAATTCATTCCAGTAATCATGCTAAGCAAATATTTCATTCAAAGGAGAACATTTTTTAATCCCAGTTCAGTAGTAATCTGGGTTCTATTCTTTAAACAGAGGCTTAAAAGCCATTTGTACTAGAAACTGTACTATTTCTATGTGCAATTACAGAAATATTGACAATATCCCATGTATGGAGAAATCAACCGTAAAAGAAGATCCATTATATTTATAGACTAAACACACTTAAGCTTATGTTCTTATAAGCCTTAAATACAAAGTTGTATGATAGTATAGCATGAGCAAGGGTTGAGCAGAGAAGAAATCATGGTCACTGAGTGTTTTCCTCTCACTTTACTTCTGTATTGTTCATCTTGTTAAAGTACAGTAACGTTAAAACGATCACTTACACTAAATTAGTCATATAAGATCCTTCTGTAGTCAATGAAGAGAAGTGAATCACTTTTCAGTGGAGTGTATTCCATCAAAAGACAGCTGTCTGAGATGAGTGGATGAATCTACTTATTAGAGTGTTTGTCCTTTTTCATTGATTATAAAAGAGCCTAAATGACTAGCAAAACTCAGGTGTTAAATTTTAGCTGGTTAAAGTCAGGTAATAATAATCCCACAGCCAGTCTTGGCACCCTTTAAGCCGGTCTATCTCATCTGGGATGCATAACTTGTTTTGCATTTTACTACCTCACAGTCTGCCCTACACAAAGAAAGTCTGTTTCTTCTTGATGAATTTTACTTTTACTTCAGTTTTCCAGATAGACCAACTATCCTTCCTGCACTAACGAGACATGAAAAACATCATACTAAGCTGCAAGCTACAATTCTTGGGAAGGCTTGCCTTCTTGGCCTTTCTGACAATGGAAGCTGTTGAAGTCCTTCTGTTTTATCTTTGCTAAACAGAGACATATGAAGGTAGCACTGAAAGTTTTGTTCATGTTACTATGGTCTTTCACTCTAGTGTGGTTGATGTCCCTCTAGCGAAGCATAAAAGGATGATATGAAATGTGCAACATGCTCATGTAGGAGCTGCTAATGCAGCTGAACACTGTTCACGGCCAAATACAAGAGGGGCCAGAACACCACAATGGGTAAGTGCCTTGGGTCTGACAGAGGGTTTTTAGAGGTTTGAAATTTATTAATTTACCCCTGACTCCCCTCTCTGAGATATTTTTTGATAGCTATACAGAAGTGAATTTATATCACAGGGTTCTACACACTGAGGTCATTTAACCTCTGTACAGATATTTATATTTGAAAAATGCTTGAGGGAAAATTGGAGTAAAGAGAGAAGGAAATGGCAGATAGTTGGACACACTCTACGAATGCAAAGTAGATTTGTGTTATCTTGGGAAAGCAGACTAAACCAAATTATTTTATTTTTCTATTGAAGCTTTAGTGAATAAAAAAAAAGGAATATCTGAATTATCTTACAAGTTTAAATAAGTGAAAAGGGCAATTGCATTCAAAGAAATAGAGGTAGTTCTTTATAGAAAACATTTTTTTGAGGAAAAATATATTGATCATTATACAAACACAGAGGACAAAAATCAGTCTTTCTTTTGATTCTAATTATTCATTCAATTGTTTTATTGGAATTTTTGCTTGAAGGCAACAGATGTCAGTAAGTCACCTGATGTAGTGAAACACACAAAGTCTTTTCATTACCTGCACATGAGAAAAAACAGCATATGCAGCTTTTCAGAAGTGGGCTTTATTGAACCGAGATTCCTGTTCCAAAAGGTGTCAGATAACTTCACATGTTTCTGCTTTATAATCATGACTATACAGCATGCTCTGAAGGAGTTAAATTGAAAGTAATACTGCACAGGACCTCTGGAAGGTAGAGAAGAATCGGTATAGTTAAGTGACTCAGAGATAAAATGGTAAACACATTGAGAAATTATGAGAATAATTTCTGTCCTTAAAGATGACACAGCAATGAGATTTCAAGTGTCAGCCTTCAAATATGAGCTGTAATCACTCTATTAATAATCCATAATGAACTACAGTATTTCAAGCAGAGATACAATCTTTTTGTAATATATTGGAGGGAAATACAGGACGACAATTACGACTACATTGTTAGAAATATGCTAAAAATTTTGGAAGTTTAACATGGATTTCTTTAATAGTCTCACAGACATTGCTGACTGGTATCTACTATGTTTGATTACTCATTACATGAGAAACACCAGTTCAAAGAGCACCCAGAATAAAAAAGCAGTAAGGAAGGACTTTCTAACTAAACTTATTCCGTGACAATCCATGTGGAATATATAACAAAAAAATTGAAGAGAATTTTGATTGAAACTGCCTACTGGAAATATTTAGTCATTTCCTATAAGAATGGAAACAAAAGAAATGCCTTATTTCCTGGAGGAGAGGAAAAACACAAAAACCCAATAAGGATTCTAACTTCTAGGCTGTTAAAACTTCAGCGTTTTTTTCCAACCATGTAGAATTGCACATCTAATGGCTAAATTATTTTTTGCTACATGAAAATCTTATGCAAGTATAAATAGAGTTAAAATTTTTAAATTCTAAGATACATATTTCTTTTAGCATTTCTGGTAGCTGTAGTCCAACTTCCCTGTAAAAACCTGTATATGCCTTGGAAAAACAAAGTAAAGAAAATGGATACTTCTTTATAATATAAACACTAAACATAAAAAATGTCAGTTTATGGTAGTAATCCACAGCAATCTCAAATCATGTCAAGTAGCTTAGTCAAGTCAGTAAGTAACACCATTGATAACAATGTTCTACTTTTCAGCCTATTTTCTTTTAAAATAAATTTTATGGATAAAATGTGTACAAAACAACTGAAATCTTTCACAAAAAATGTTTATATGATAGCTCACTGCACTAAGACATTCCTAGAAGTAAAATCCCACTTTCTTCTTTAATATTTTTTCCTTTAGCTGTGGTTTTCTTTGCAATTTTATTTTGCAAAAGATGATTGTAGTTGACGAGTTTCTTGCAAGGTCAGGATTTTTTGGGTTTCTTTCCTCCCCCTTTTCTACAGAAAGTACACTTGAGACATTTTAATTGTTCTGTTAGATTCTATTCTTTGCATAGATGAGTGCCTTATAATTGGAGAAAGAAGAGTTTACTGTACAAGATGGTGCAAAGACAAGCACAGAAAAGGAATGCTGGTCCCAGCGTTTGACAGAGCTTAATATAAAACCCTTACTCTTCTGAACATCTTCACTGTTGTTCAGAAAGTAAGGAATGTACAAAATCTTCTACCTGAAATAAAAGTTGCACAGGGAAAGTTGCAAGTGTCAAAAAGATACAAAAATCATACCTCTGTATTTACATCACACTGCTTTTCAATTACGTGCCATGTCTGTCTGAATTTGAACTATAATTTTTATTATATTTTCATTCTGTAAATCTATATGATATCACAGATAGATATTAAACAATTAATAACTCTTCTGGAAAACTTAGTCTTTACTACGGATAGGAATACAGGGTAGTATATTAAAATAAAAAGCCACAAACTTCTACTTGACATAACTAAATAAAATGGCAACATTTGCAAGACTGCCAAGTTTGGCTTTTTTAATTTATAGAATTTTCCATATGAATTAAACACAAATGTTTGAATTCTGGTAAAATAACTATGAGTCTTTTGTTGTATTTTCCTCCCCTGTCCAGCTGAGGAAGGGAATGATAGAGCAGCTTGGTGGGCACCTGGTGTCCAGCCAGGGTCAACCTACCACAGTCCTTTTTGGCACTTTCCCTCCTCAGCTGGACAGGAGAGAGAAAATATAACGAAAGGCTTGTACATCGAGATAAAGGAGGTCACTCAGCAGTTACCATCACAGGCAAAACAGACTCAACTAAATTAGCTAAATTTATTACCAATCAAATCAGAGTAGGCTAATGAGAAATAAAAACTAAATCTTAAAACATCTTCCCCCCACCCCTCCTTTCTTCCCTGACTCAATTTCACTCCCGACTTCTCTACCTCCTCCCCTGTCTGAGCGGCGCAGGGGGACGGGGAATGGGGGTTGCAGTCAGTTCATCACACGTTGTCTTTGCTGCTCCTTCCTCCTCAGAGGGAGGACTCTTAAAACTCAGCATGGGATCCTTCCCACAGGAGACAGTCTTCCATGAACTTCTGCAATGTGGGTCCTTCCCAAGCGGTGCAGTTCTTCACGAACTGCTCCAGCGTGGGTCCCTCCCACGGCAAGCAGTCCCTCAGGCACAGACAGCTCCAGCGCGGGTCCCCCGCGGGGTCACAAGCCCTGCCAGCAAACCTGCTCCAGCCTGGGCTCCTCTCTCCACAGGTCCACAGGTCCTGCCAGGAGCCTGCTCCAGCGTGGGCTTTCCACGGGGTCACAGCCTCCTTCAGGCATCCCCCTGCTCTGGCGTGGGGTCCTCCACGGGCTGCAGGGGGAGATCTGCTCCAGCATGGGCCTCCTTGAGCTGCAGGGGGACAGCCTGCCTCACCGTGGTCACCATGGGCTGTAGTAGAATCTCTGCACCTCCTCCTGCTCCTTCTTCACTGACCTTGGTGTCTGGAGAGTTGTTTCACATATTCTCACTCCCATCTTCCAGCTGCTGTTGCACAGCAGTTTTTCCCTCTTAAATGTGTTATCCCAGAGGTGCTACCACTGTGACTGACTGGTACAGTTTTGGCCAGTGGTAGGTCCATCTTGGAGCCAGTTGGCATTGGCTCTACAGGAGATCCAGAGGGACCTTGACAGGCTTGAGAAGTGGGTCCATGCGAACCTCATGAAGTTCAACAAGGCCAAGTACAAGATCCTGCACATGGGTTGAGGCAATCCCAAGCACAAATACAGGCTGGGCGATGAGTAGATTGAGAGCCACCCTGCAGAGAAGGACTTGGGCATGTTGGTTGAAGAGAAGCTCAACGTGACCCAGCAATGTGCATTTGTAGCGCAGAAAGTCAACCGTATCCTGGGCTGTATCAAAAGAAGCATGACCAGCAGGTCAAGGGAGGTGATTCTGTCTATTCCATTCTCGTGAGACCCCACCTGGAGTACTTCATTCAGCTCCGGGGCCCCCAACATAAAAAGGACATGGACCTGTTGGAGCAGGTTCAGAGGAGGGCCACAAAGATGATCAGAGGGTTGGAGCACCTCTCCTATGAAGAAAGGCTGAGAGAGTTGGGGTTGTTCAGCCTGGAGAAGAGATGGCTATGGGGAGACCCTGTAGCACCTTCTGGTACCTAAAGGGGGCCTACAAGAAAGATGGGGAGGGACTTTTTACAAGGGCATGTAGTGATAGGATGAGGGGTAACAGTTTTAAACTGAAAGAGGGTAGATTTAGATTAGATGTAAGGAAGAAGTTCTTCACTGTGAGGGTGGTGAGGCTCTGGAACAGGTTGCCCACAGAGGTTGTGTATGCCCCCTCCCTGGAAGTGTTCAAGACCACGCTGGGCAAGGCTTTTAGCAACCTGGTCTAGTGGAAGGTGTCCCTGCCCATGGCAAGGGTGTTGGAACTGGTGGTCTTTAAGGTCTCTTCCAACCCAAACCATTCCATGATTCTATGATTCTGTGACACAGGGGAACTTCTAGGAGCTTCCCACAGAAGCCACCCCTGTAGCTCCCCCCACTACTAATTTTACTGCCACATAAACCCAATACACTTATACTTTTTTTTAACAGATTTGTATAATCATTCTGCCTGAGAATTTGCGTGTTTAATTCTCCAGGAATGCTGAAGTAGAAAGACCACAAATGAACTGCAAGGGTGTAAAACATTATATTTCCTATATTTGATTAATATTTCATCCTGGAATTTTTATTAAGAAGCAAACATACATAAAGCATAGACAAATTCTCAGGAAGGATACGAAATCTTCATTGAAAAAACACAAAACATACTCCTTGAACAAAAACAATGATTTCTTTATACATGTAAAGTCATTAGATGGACCAGTAACCAGAAGGAGCCAGAGCCATACATGAGGATGGGATACCATTGCCTAAACAGAGGCACCTAGAGACTTTTCTAATGTAATATATTTGATTTAAAGAAATAGGCCCTGGTTTTGTTGATATATCTTATCTTAGACCACTATTCTGTATTAAAATAAATTTTATGTTGGAATTAACCATTTAACTCCACAGATTATGATGATATCCTTTTTTGACTGACTTAGACATACATTTATGCAAGATGAATCCCACACCAAGTATGACAATACAAGAAATTGATGTTGTGATTAATATACTGAATATTCACTCATTAACTTGCTGCACATGGCATTCTTTAACTTTTAGTGAAAAAGTATTCTTGTTTAACAATGTTTGGAAAAGCTGGAGATAGATAAGATGACACACTGTCTAAGTCTTTTGGCAACTTTTTAATAATATACTAATTTCAGTTTGAATTTCAACTTAAAAATGGCTTTGAATTAGGAAATCATCAATTTTAATCTAAGACAGAAGCAGGAATTTCAACAACTTCACCCTTCATTTTACAATAAAAAAAACCTGATTTTTTTTTAAAACAAAAAATACTAACTTGAGTTGATTTTAAAGCACTCATTGAAAAAATCCTTAACAACCTTAGCTATAAATCCATATGTTCTTAGCAGAAGCCTTCAAATTGCCTTTTCCTGATCTCTAATTTATCATGAAGAAATCCTTCCTTAAGACCCTTCCTTAAGTGAAGGGGAAAGAACATGAGTAAATTAAAGAACATCTAAACAAAAAGAAAAACAAAACCAAAAAGAAATTATGTAAATGCTAACCTCCATTCCTTTATTTCATCTTTGTTACTTTAGATTTTTTAAAAGTAATTTAATATTCTATTGTGTTATATACATTTTATAATAGCTATAATAAAACTTCATTATATTTCTATAGAGTCCTGATAGTTTAGTCCCCATTAAATCTTACAGGACTTTTTGTGACTGGTCAAAGCAATAGGTAGGTAAGATATTCTTAGCGGGAGTCATTTGAACAGGGAAGTGAGTTGGTAACTTGTAAAACCCAGAGAAGAGGTGATTGCAGATGTCAAGATGAAAGATGATAATTAGGTCCTAATATTAGGTTATGGAGAGAGAACAAAGCAAGAGCTCTTAGTTTCTTTCCTTACTTTAATGGATAGCTTAGGAAATGCTCTTATCTGCAGACGTTTTATTCAGAAATTACCCCACAAAGTTGTTACTAAAGCTCAAATGCACAAATGTAAGATATAGGAGAATAGGTACTGAAATGCAAGATAATTTCTAAAAATGAGGCCTGGAAATAAATCTGAAAACACTTAATTATGAAGTAATGTAACAGACTATAATTTCTATTCTTAAAAGAGGCAAATAATTTTTGAAAGATACGGTAAGTATAAATCTCATATTAAAAATAATTTAAAATTTTCCCATCATAAGGAAATCTGCAAATGTTGTGAAACATCTAATTAATATGCCCTCTTACTTTGCTGTGTAATTAACAATGTAACCTAGAGCCAATGCCAATGCCAATCATTTTCTTGATGGCTAGAACATCTCAGGTTAAATTCTCAAAAACAGATCCTTTCTCTTGAAAATATGCATCTCAAGGATCTATCGAGCTTTTTTCTACAATCATGCAGTAACTTTCAATCCATCAGAATTCGATTATTTTAAAAGAGCAAGTTAAACAGAATAACTTGAGGAATTCATTCTTACTAAAAATGTCTTTTTCTGTGTTATACTTGGGGAAAGGGGGAAATAAGGTGTTTTCTACTTTCCTCTTCTCCATTGTTTCTGGCTTCTTCATCTTCCATTTACATACTATGGATATTAAGGCCAATGAAGAGAGAAATTGCTATACACACAGCACTGCTAAAAAGTTTGCATTTTCTACTAGATTTCTTTTTATGTCTCTCAGACACCTTTGATGTTGATATGACATCCCCTTAGTACTTACACAGCAAAATATCCTGGGTTTTGCTACTCCTGACAATAATGTTCATGGCACTTTGAGAATAATTCTGCTCAAAATCAAAACTCAAAGTACCTGTAGATCTGTTCAGAGATTATGCGCTTCGCAGATATAGTAGAATTTGTATGCCCATCAGTATGACTTTGAATTTCTTGCTAATGTAATTTTAAGGAGCCATTTTTTAAACTGGAAAAAGTCATGCTATGCATCCATATATATATTTTTATATTTTATTCAGTGAAATTTGCTAGATTAAAAAAAAAACAACTTTAAGTTTAATCTATGTTTATTTTACAGATTCACAGTAACCCTAAGAGGATCAAGACTTTATCATGATACGAGGTATACAAACTCTTCAGGAGCATTTCCTGCCTCCATAGTTCACAGCTGAGTTCAATGAAGAGGGATGGCTTCACCTTCAAGTCAAGATTAATCTAACAGTTTAAGACAAAGATTGCTTATGCAGAAAGTCCAGGATATATTTCTGAGTGAGTCTGTATGTTGAATAACAGAATAGATTGCTTGTTTCTATGAGAACAAATGCAGCACTTGGTATCTGAGTAACAAAGGCGAAAAGTGTATTAAACATTAGTTCTGAGAAAAACATATAGAAAGAAAAAATACAATTTAATTATCAACATTTTTTTAACTTTGTGTAAATTTTGAAGTTTTCTATTACAGTTTTGTAATAAAAAAACCTATCACTTGATATATCATCCAGTATCCTAGTTATGAAGAGCCACATTCCCTTTGCCTAATCTTCATCTAACCCCAATGTAGGGGGATTTCCAGTGCAATGGTAGTCCCCCTAACAAATGGGATCCTCCATTTTATGCCGCTGTGTTCTCCCAGTACTTTGAAAAGACCTCTGAGTCTGTCTCAAAAACCCCTGCCACCAGGAAAGCAAACTCATTTAGCACTGCAAGATAAATGAAAAGATATATATACCCTCTTCAAATTCCTGTAATGATCTTCTTGCATCACACGTTACTCCTTCACACAACATTGGCTCAAAGTTAAACACTTCTTGTATATTCCCATACTAGTTACAGAACTCATTCAGAAAATTATAGAACTGAACTCTACAACTTTGTTAACCAAAGAGAGTGCAGACTTACTATTGCACACCTCATGGCTCCTGGGAACCAGGTAGAGGAAGGACATGTAGAACCTTAAATACACTCAACAGGTAATTTTCAATGGAATTTGACAGAACATGGTTTGCTTTGGCTAACATTCATGAAGAAAAACAAAGTTAAATGGGAAATACCAATTTAGGCATGCATTTTGCCAGACATATCAGATATAGCTTAATATACAATATATCACAGTGACCATACCCATCTAAAGGTTACATAAGTTAGTGCGTTATGTCTTTACTAAGAGGGGCATAGTAAACTCACTTGTTTCTGTGAACAGAGGAGTCAGAGTAATTGCTCACTGGCAGAGGATAACAACTGAGAGGAAGGGAAGAAAAAATGGATGGTGGAAAAAATCTTTAAAGAGGGAAAATAGTAAGTTTGGTTGGAACAATGTGGAAAGAAACAAAGTATTCAGAAGTAAAATATTAATTAAATCATATAAAAGATGACAGAATATGCCAGTTGTCCCTACTTTATCTTAAAAGAAAGATGTTTCTCTGATTTTCCATCTGATATGGTAAGGCATTCATTTTGTATGACCTAAGGCAACCAAGAGTTAAGAATCTAGTCTAAGATGGTCTTGCAAGATCCTTCTGAAACACTGAAGAGAAATAAGCACTTTCACCTGTTTTTTGTTTGACCTTGTCATGGTTTAATCCCAGCTGGCAACTAAGCACCACACAGCGGCTCACTGTGGTATAGGGGAGAGAATCAGAAGGGTAAAAGTGAGAAAACTCATGGGTTGAGATAAATACAGTTTAATAGGTAAAGAAAAACTACACACACAAGCAAAGCAAAACAAGGAATTCGTTCACTGCTTCCCATGGGCAGGCAGGTGTTCAGCCATCTCCAGGACAGCAGGGCTCCATCACGCATAACGGTTCCTTGGGAAGACAAATGCCATCACTCCAAACTCCCCTTCTTTTTTCTTCCACCAGATTTATATGCTGAGCATGACGTCATATGGTCTGGAATATCCCTTTGGTCAGTTGGGGTAAGCTGTCCTGCCTGTGTCCCCTCGCATCTTCTTGTGCACCCCCAGCCTCCTCCCTGGTGGGGTGGGGTGAGAAGCAGAAAATGCCTTGACTCTGTGTAAGCACTGCTCAGCAGTAACAAAAACATCCCTGTATTATCAACACTTTTCAGCAGAAATGCAAAACACAGCCCCATACCAGCTACCTGAAGAAATTTAACACTATCCCAGCCAAAACCAGCACAAACCTTAAGACTGGGATTTAAGAAAACAGAATGAATCATCTTCTGCAGCTGTCATCAACTATGGGGAGGAAAAAAAAGGTAGCAGACCTTTTCCTTTGAAGTTAGGTGAGATAACTCCCACTCATGATAATAACCTCAGTCATATAACTGAATATTCATAATTTACATAAAAGGAAGCAGAATAGCTTGGTTCTTTCTAATATCCATTTCAAAGTCAGCCATTGAATTTGATTTCTCAACATATTTGTTAAATAGCATCTGAAATACCTATATTTGCTTGCTTTTGTCCAAAATGGAGCAACTAGGCTAAATTTTTGGAGTGTCTGTTAACCTGAATCTTTATCTATGAATGTTTTTACCAAGTGACATAACTCAGTTTCATCTAAAGGACAACAAATAATATTACATTACCATCAAGCCTGTAAAAACTGAAGTTTGTATTTCTGAATAACACCAAAATAAAGTAAAAGAAAGTGGGAAGAAAGTCTAGGGCTCTCAACCTGCAGATAGAGCTTCCCAATTCATGGTCTGTATTTCCAAATTCTATAACAATACATTACATCTCAGTTACCAGATCATTAAAACACTCTGTCAGCTTTTCAAAATGTTAGTTCTGAAACCTGCAACCATAGCATTTTTAACAAATGTCAAGGCGAGGTTTTTCTTGCAAGAATACAAAGCTTTAGCTTTTTTACACCAAGATTTACACCTTTATCAAAATTGTATTTGTAATTAAATTTCTTAGTGTAATTAACATTTCCAACCCCTGTCCCAAACTTACTCAGTTCAAAGGTAACTTAGATATGCCATATAAATAAACATTGGCTTAACTTAAATATGATAGGATGGAGATTGGATGGATTTATAATTAAGTTGATGGCTCTTCAGCGTAGAGAGGGTTTTGTACTGATTTTTTAAGCATGTAAAAAAGGAAACAGAAGAAATAAGAAAGAAATGATACTCGGGGGGTGAGGAAGATTATTTACCCAGCAAATTTGTTGGTTTCCTTGTCTTTTTTATTAACGTGATTCATATGATCATGCGGGTCAAAAAGAATGTTTTATCGAGATCCCAGAAAGCCCCATGGAAACTCTTCCACCTTTGCAACGAACTTTTATCTCACAGTGAGTCTTACCATGAAGAATGTGTGTGAATATCATAGAATCATAGAATCATAGAATGGCTTGGGCTGGAAGGGACCATCAAAGGTGATCAAGTCCAACCCCCTTGCAGTGAGCAGGAACACCTTCAACTAGATGAGGTTGCTCAGAGCGCCATCCAGCCTGGCCTTGAATGTTTCCAGGGAGGGGGCTTCTACCACCTCTCTGGGCAACCTGTGCCAGTGTTTCACCA
>JAVKLA010000027.1:37358531-37371606 GCA_034782735.1 Sagittarius serpentarius | reverse complement strand
AACACCCCCAGGTCCCTCTCTGCTGAGCAGCTTTCCAGCCACTCCTCCCCAAGCCTGTAGCATTGCTGGGGATTTTTATGTTTTTAACAACATAGAAACAAATTCTGATATAATAGAAGCATTATTTCTTTTTTATTTACTGTCTCCCAGTAGGACTTCCTGTCTTCCAGAAAGTCCATGGAAAAATGAATCCATATTCTCATCACCTTTTATGTCTCGTATTAGTAATTTCTGAGTTTGCTTTGAAGAGACAGTTTTTCTGGCAAAACCTTCCTTCTTATTTTTTAGCATTTTCAAAAATCAAAATGAATTTGTGAGGAGCATAGACACATAAATCTGACTTGTTAAATGAACAAATCTGAACTTGCTTCTCCCTATCCCACATTCTAGTTTCTACTTGCTGATGAAAATCCAAAGAAACTTTTTTTTCTAATATAAAACTACACTTATATGAACACACAGCTCTTATTTTGAGGATCACGATTTGATTTTATTCAACTGGCTTTTAATGAGAGGAATAAAAACACTATAGCCAATTTTACATGAAACGGCTAACCAAAACTCAGGGACTTTTTGGGTTTTTTGAACTAGTTCCTATAGAGCCAGCTAATGCTGTTAAGCAAAGCGTTCATATACAAAGAATATACCATGTTATTTTTCTCCCATCAGTAAAAAAATAAAAATTAAGCAGAAAACAGTTGACTCACTTATATTCTGAAGTTGGTTAATGACGTAAATATAGTGCCAACAGATTTTGTTCATATATAAGGGTGGTCCTTCCACTTGTATTCAAAGACTACTCTTTATTCTCAGTAAATTCCAGATTACATTTGTACATGTCCCTGTTTAGAGCAAAGTAGGCACCTGTTTAACCCAAGTAAGGTATTACTCTAAACCACACAGGTCTCAATGAGATTTAAACAAATCAATTACAGCTGTGCAGCAGCTGTTCAGAGCTTCAGCAGCCCACACGTGTTTGTAACGGACATGCAGGGTGTGATAAACCTTTTGGGCGGGAGCATTCCCAGACAAAATATTAAGCATTGATACTATCAAGGGTCTTGCTTGGCCTGCTGTAGCTCATTTACTTCACCCTCTCGGTTAAGGCATTATAAGGTGATAACCTGTCTTAACAGTAGTGCCTCTATAGATTCTACTCTCAGTTTCAGGCATTGTCTGTAAAAGTTCAGAATGAATTTGCTGGAGAATCTGCAAAAACTACCTAATACCAGAATATGGAAAGAAAGGGGACTAAGGTCTTGAAATAGCTGTTGAAATCTTGGGATTCAATCCTCAGTCTCTGAATCTGAATGGGAAATGGGAATGAGAAGTCTGGACAGTTTTGGAGATGTGACTCAATACTTACCTATCCGTTTAATTGTGTATGTGTGCAAAGATTCTTGTAAGTATCTCTTCCAAAGCTGTAATAATATATAATTATATGATAGATAAAATAGCTAATACCTGTAAGCATCTGAGTCTGCAGTACATAAAGATGCTTACAACCTTATTTAGCTAGTAAACCAACATCTCATCCTTAATAACACAGTAGCAAGTTGTATTGGGTTTGTGTGGCAGGGTGTTGGTAGCGGGGAAGGGGCTGCAGGGGTGGCTCCTGTGAGAAGCTGCCAGAAGCTTCTCCGGCTCCTAGTTGAACCCACCTCTGACCAAGGCCGAGCCCATCAGCGATGGTGGTAGCACCTCTGGGATAACATTTGAGAAGGGGAACCTGCAGTGGAGGAGGGGAGTGGGATGTGAGAGAAACACCTACAGACATACCATGAAGATGGCTGTGACTCCGTGGGGAAGCCTGCGCTGGAGCAGTCAGTGCCAGAAGGGCTGGAAGCCATGGAAAGGACCCACGTTGGAGCAGTTCACGAAGAAACTGCAGCCCGTGGGAAGGACTCGTGCTGGAGAAGTTCGTGGAGAACTGTCTCCCATAGGACACAACCCAGACTGGAGCAGGGGCAGAGTGAGGAGTCCTGCCCCTGAGGAGGAAGGAGCAGCAGAGACAAGGTGTGAGGAGCTGACCCCAACCCCCATTCCCTGTACCCCTGCACCGCCAGGGCCAGGGGGGAGGAGGCAGGGAAAACCAGGAGTGGAGTTGAGCTGGGAAGGAGGGAGGGGTGGGGGAAGGTATTTTAAGATCTGGTTTTACTTCTCATTATTCTTGTTTCGATTTGATTGGTAGTAAACTAAATTGATTTTGTTTTTTCCCCAAGTTGAGTCTGTCTTATGCCCATGACCATAACTAGTGAGTGATCCCCTCCTGTCCTTTTCTTGACCCACGACCTTTTCTTTATATTTTCTCCTCCCCATCCTAGCGGGGGGGAGGAGTGAGCGAGCGGCCTCATGGTGACTTGCTGCCAGCAGGGCTTAAACCATGACCCGAGTGCTTTAGGCTATGCTTATAGATTATTTGAAGTCAGGCTTATTAAAACTACCTTGATGCCATGAAAGGAATCCATCTTAGAATACACTTCTGTGACCAGGTGGAATGTGAAACATTTTTAGCAGATCACTGTGATTCAAACTGTTGATTCAATGGCAAAATTAATTAGAAGATAATTTTTTTGTAAATTTTGTTACTATTAAATTTTTTGTGGATCTCTTCAAATCATACAAAAAATCAGTAAGATTTGACCCAGAAATTCTGATGATCTGTACATGCTATAAAAATAGTTCTGAAGAATTTTTTTTTTCTGAAGGGAATAGTCAATAATTGCATTAGGTTTGACTTTACAGATTGTTCTTTCTTCTTTTATTCTCCACTTGTTTTCTGTTTTCATAGACTTGATAGCAGTTAATGCCATATTTGGGATGTTTTTCAGTTTTCAAAGACCAAAGCTCAACTGTCTTTTTTCCTGTCACATCAGACATTGATAGGCATGCTCTTCAAAAGCACACAAAAAGTCTTTTTGCTTCATATCCATCTACAAGAGTTACAAAAAAAATTTTACTGCTCCATTTAATGGGAAGCTATTTCACTGGTATCAAAATCGGCAAAAAAAAAGTTTAAATGTTTCTAGTGTAGAAAGAGAAATAATAACTAAACCAATAAAGTCTGAAGACAAACAGGTAAGAAATAATCACAGATTTTTATGTTCTCACAGGTTTAGCTTACTGTGGTCTTGGTGGTTTGTTTTAGTTTTTTTACATATAGGAACAGTTTTTGTTTTGATGTAATTTCAGTCCTAGCGAACAGGCTTTTCAGACACCACACACAGAAAAAAGGATCATGAAATTCTATAGACAACGGATCCTCAAGCCCCTATACTGCAAGTACAAGATGTGAGGCAAACAGGGGTTTGGTGTGTTGGAAAACACTTTCAGACTTACTTTAGTGTTCCATAGGAGTTAAATCCTTTTTCCAGTCTCCCTTGTAGTTTCCCAGTGTGCCTGCTAAACTGCAGCATGTTTTGCTGAATGTCACAGAACAACAAAATAAATTAAGATGGAAAGAGAAAAAAAAAAACAACCAACAAAACCTTCTTCACATTTGATGTGAAGCTTTGATAGCGTAACACAAAATAAGAGGGAGATATACCATCATCCTGAAATGTTTCCTTCAACACCTGTTCATAGGACACATCAAACCAGTTTTGCAAGAGAAGAGAAAGACCTACACAGGACTAGAGCCATTTAATGTGGTTTGCTCCAAACTCGTTCCACAGCCTTAAATTAGAAATATTTTAGTAATCACACAAATTTCTACCAAATTTTAAAATGTCACACATTGATAGTTGGAAATTTTTTTCTTTTTTTTTTTGTAATAGATAATAATTTTCTGAAACAAACTTCAGAATACTTGTGAGAGTGTTGAAAATCCAGTGCTAGCCTTGCTTATATTTGAGACTAACTCCACAGTTCCTTCAGCATGTTTACATTGATTTGTCTGAAAAAAATAATAAAAAAAGAGGATGTATTTTCTTGGAGCCTTTTCTGTAAAAAAATAATTTTGTTATTGATTTTAAAGACAGGCTGGAGTAAATCTTACACATTTATGTAAACAAAGATGTCAAAGCCAATCTTACAGAGACTGATTACGAGTACCTTTTTCATGTATACTACTTAAAGCTCCTGCTAACCTAATAATGAAAAAGAACAGAGTTTAAAGTAAAGTACTTCGTTTTCTCTTCCCCTTCAAAAAATATACCAGGCTTCCTGAATATGTTTTCAGAAATCTATTTCAAATTATTTATAAATGGCAGTAGAACACAGAAAAAAAATTCTCCTCGGATTTTAACATGTACTGATTCTAACTGTATTTTATACTATGAAGCATTCCTTTCCCTTTCCTTTTCCTTGGATGGAAAAGCAAAAGCTAATTTAAAGCCTATTTCTAAAGTATTTTGTTGTTGTTTTACATTCTAAGTGGTTCCTTGAATTTTGTTCAAGCCACTGAGGAATCAAAATACAACTCTAGCTAATCTTTGAAACTCACATGGAATGGGTGGTAATGACATCTGGTTTTATGCTTTTGAACATTGGGCTATTTTCACAAATTACCTTCAAGTTCCTTCACAACAAGACAAACATTTAGAGTCTTATCTCTCTGACAAGCAGAATGGCTGACTGACAAGATCACATTCACCCCTTTTAAATTAAGCTCTGCCATTGGTGAGGCTACTTGGAAGTGCTTGTTTAGGGAAGGGAAGCCCATAATCAACATTGCGCTGTGTGAAACAACAAATTAATGAAAAAAGTTAGGTGTGTTGAAGGTAGATGAAAGAAGTACCACTTAGTGAGGTTTCTTAATAAGTAAATGTAGAACAACTTGACTGCAATAGGAAAAGTTGAACTCATTTTAAGGGAAATCTATATTTTTGCAAGGTATGTACAGAGAAGAAGAAAAGGAAAACAAGTTTGGGGGTGTTGGGAAGAGGTTTTTTTGTCGTCTTTTTTACATTTGTCAATGTGGTTTAAATGAAGGATCACAAAATGGAATATTGCAGAAATTGAGTACGTTGAAGGCTTTTAATGATTTTAATTATATAACTCTGTGATCCATGTTAGGTTTTGCAGAGGCTGGAAAAAGGATTTACTAGGAAAATATATGTAGGGCTTTTTCTTTTTTCCTTAAATGGATGGACTTTATTGGATGATAAATAAATAAATCTTTACTTTGATAATGATGAAACTATGCATTTCATTTATTTTCGGCTAGCGGGTTTCTTTCAACATAAGTGATGAAGGTTCAAATTCAGCAAGAAGCCCACTGAAGTAATTTGTGCTGTCCTGCGCTTATAGCTACCCACATTCTTAAGTGCTTTGCTGAAAGGAGACTCAAAAAGCTAATTGAAAGTCTGGGGAAGTCTTGGATCATAACCACAGCTGGTGGTGTAGCTCCAGAATGGATGGATTTTCATAGAAACCAACCCCTACCCCACTAACACAAATCTGGACCACAGAATTATATATTGCAAATTGCCAGAGCTAGGCTTCCTTTATATTACAAGCACAGAAGGAAGGAAAAGTGGCTTCTTATTTCTTTTCGTTCTCCTTTTTTTTCTGAAACTATGTAAAAATGAAGAAAATTGTCCTTGTATTAGAAACCTGTCTTAGATTTAGCCTCATTTCACCTAATTTCAGGCATACGAGTTAGGAACATAATTAGCATAAACACCTTACTTTACACAGGGTGGTACAGCCACCACCCCAAGGTTGATTGCATTTCTGAAATAAATCCTTACATGCCTATGACCAAATGATGTAATTCTGAGTGCATTTAAGCTCATTCATAATCACATAACTTGATTTTCCATCTGTCTACAGATCAAGTGCAATCTGATATATTGTTGCACAAAATGTCATAACATAATACCAAATTAAAAATACAATATACTCCCTTTACCTAGAATAGTTATGCTATGGTCAATAAATGCACAGCCTTTCTTACACTGGTGTGCGGGTAGGCTGTGGTTTTCATTTCAAAAATTTACAAATAAGAGTGAAAGAAGAGTCAACATTCTGAACGACTTGCCACAGAAGAGCTCAATGTACTATTGAATTGCCACCCCCCCAAAAAAACATAAAAAGTAGTCTTTTTTGTATCACAAGATTAAAATAATTTAGAGAAAAATACCTAAATTTTAAAATTATGTGCATGTAATACTCCTATTGAAAAGTTACAAAAGTGTCAACATTACTCTGGGGGAAAGATACACTGCGATCAGATGTCTGGCATATTGTGGAGTTATAGATTGCCTTTGAACTACCATGTAGCTCATATCTACACTCTGTATACAAGGGTAAATCCCACAGGATAGCTCTAGTATATTTTAAAGGGATAAGTATGTCACAGAGAATGTGTTGACCCCTAAAATGCATTAAATACCTACAAAAGTGATTTAAGAAAAAGTAAAATGAGTTTGCATCCATTAGTGCTTTATCAGATTAAGTAATACTGTATCAAGCTACAAGACAATAATCAAATTATTTTAGAAGATAACAGTGCTTTGCATTTTTATAAACCAATTTTTTAAGATTATACTAAAAATATTACACTGTCTATCTCAAAAATAGACTCAGATTTAGTCCCTTCTGCTTAAGGAAAAATACTATTAAATCTAAGGAGAGTTTTAACCGATTACATTTTGAAGAACTTGTCTCAAATTATACATCATTTTGCTCTTTCTCTTTCATTGCTAAAGCATAAATTGTTAGTGACTTCAAAACAGGCCATGAAGGTATTTAAATTTTAGTTAAGGAACTAAAGTGCATCAATATGCAACATATATCTGTAACAGAAGCTTCATTTTGCAGGTGTCTCATATCTTCCAGATATCATCTAGAAAAATCTTTTTGCACACAAACCTCAATCTATCTTGTCATACTTCTCAAATTTTTAATCAATCTTTGAAAAACTTATTTTTTGCTGGTTAAATTCTAAAGACTTTTATGAGCAAAGAAACATAAACTAGCTCAGTGAAGCTAAACTCTTAGCTGATCATTCTTATTCTTCTTTGGACAGCTGAGTAGTGTCCTAATCATACTCTGACTTCCCCCGCTCCCCCCCCCCCAGGTAAAGGTGGTGGCTGAAATCAGATTTAGAATAATATAATTACAGTCATGTATATTCAAAGCATACATTCAGAGAATACATACAGGACAATAACCACAGTCAAATCAAGACTTCTTGTCTTCTATGTACTGTGAATTAACAACTTTCCGTTAAGCTTTAAGCAATACATCTGTTTATGTAACCTTTATTAACTTCTACTGAATTTTCTATGAAGTGTTACTTCATAACTATTTTAACTATTCATGCTACAAATTCTGCATTGTAGGTAGAGTATTGAAGATTTATCTGTTTGCTAGGTTTTGTTATTTTATTCTCAGTGATACAACAAATTCTTCTCCACCTATTAATTACCAAGAGTAAAGGAACTACAAAAAAAGGACTAAATTAAAAAAATCTGTGCTTTACAGCTTTTACACTCTCAGTCTCAGCAGTTCACAGACTTCACTGAAGTAAACGAAGGAATGAATTTTATCTTAAGCTAAAAACCAAGTAACATAAATCATTAAATAATAATCAGAGAAAAAAAATCTACAGCTAACAGTTCAACCTGACACTTAGCCAAATATAGAAATGTTTCTTGATGTACAGTACGACTTGATCATCAAAGTATTTCACGACTGACCAACTGCAAACTCTGCACTGGAACACTGAGTCAAAGCACAACAAATTTTTATCTTACATTGTCACCATTTTTTGTCTTTCTTTATTCCTTTATGCCTACCCTGCTTTTATTCTTATTGCCTATCTGATCTTAATTCATGATGAGAATGTACATTTAGACCATCGTCGACTTCAAAAGCACAGACATTTAACTGAAGAAAAGTATCTGGCATCAAATGTAAGGCAAACAATATGAAGCACTCTTTTTCTCAAACAATGAAATTGTGAATGCATTGTACAGGAAGCTAGGGAGTACAAAATTATAAATGGTCTTAAAAGGGGTCAAGAAAATGTACAGTAAGCACGTTCTCTAGCAGCTATTAGTATGATTGTTCAAGTCAGATTTATGGCTTAGGATGTTTCTAAAGCACTAGTGTGTAAGGATTTCAGCTGGATCTCTAAATCTGTGGTTATTCTTGTGTTCTTTCCCTACATGATCTTAGGCTGGACATAGCTATCTAGGTTTATTTGTTAAACTATTAAAAACAAGTCTCCAGGAATCTCTGCTCCTGAAGCTGTGGGGGCATGGCTTAGTTCAGCTGATGGCAACTTCTTCTGCCAACTCAAGGTTGCACCTCAATGACTGTATATACTTCATGTTCTTTGTTCTTGGTCTTTGGCCCTTACCCCCAAATCACTGTAATTATTCAAATCTTATTCTTCTATTCCTGAGCACAGAATGTTGACTGCAGTTGGAAATACAGAATGGGGTCAGGGGGCCTTTTTGTTTAGTATGGCAGTTCTTATGTAAGCAGAGAAAAAAATCTAGCTGAATCTTCACTAACAATACTTTCATAAAATTAATACAATTTTGTCTGTGTTCACTGCATCTTGATTAAAGTCCAGGAGTTGTTCTGCTGCATGTGAAATAGATTCCTTCAGGAGGAAATTAAACCAGAATCTCTTCCCTGGTTGTGCTTCAGATGTACTTCAGCCATCCTTGGGAAGGATAAGGGTCTGAAACAATCACTGGGCTTTCAGATAGCTTTAGATCATGGGCACTGAGGGAATATGTGTTACAGGAAACCAGAAAAAAATCTAGCCTTAAATAGACGAACTGACCTGCACATACCATTTGTTATGGTATGTGACTTGCACAAACAGTTTTGGTCTACTTCTACCAAGTCAAACTACTTGGTAATGTAGTTATTGCTTGCTGAGAAAGGTGAAGGACATGGGAGGATACCTCACACCAGAAAGCCCCAGCTGGCTTCTGGCCAGTTGGCACCATGAGCATTAAGGGAACCACAACCTGCCCCACTCAGTTCTGCTGCTGGGAACTGCGCAGAACCAAACCCAGGTGAGGAAGTCACACAAAGCTCTGCTTAGTGCTCCTTTCTCACAGCAGCCTGGAGAACCTCACAAACTGCATCACAACAGTGTGAAATACTTACTATTTTGTATCAATAACTTTTTACGTTCGTCTTGCATCACAGAGTGCTGGATGTTGGGGAATCAAGTCCTGGAGATTTTCTAAAAAATTCTTCATCTTTTCATAGATACTATTACTCATGTATGTTGCTCTTATTTCTTTAACAAGACACACCTCATGGTGTAACTGATCAATGTATTAGAAAATGGCTTAAGTGACTAAACTATGTGAGTTAAAAACTCCAAGCAAGGTATTTCTCCTATGAACTCTTCTTAAAATAAGCTGGGAATGATATTTAGAATTGAAAGGTCTCAAGATTTTTTTATATTGTAGGTTCAATGGTGGACTGTCTTTCTTGTTTCAGTTTGTAACTTTTTTTTTCCCCCCAATTTCATGAAACACCTATGTGTAACCTTTCTAAACAAAGAACACCTTCTTGAGCTTCAGGCATCATGTGTGAGCTACTGTGTAAATGCTATGAACAGATAAACAGATAGATGATTTTGATTCTCTCTGTGGGAAAACACAGGGTGAAATCTAAAATGCTTGATATCCCTTCAATTCAGTTTGATATTTAAAATATGAGCAGATCTCAAAAGACTTGAAAATAGTGCTCTATGTGTGGTAATTGCCTTAACTTTTGTGATTAATTTGCTGTTCAATGCTTATTCACAGGACTATTCATTAGTGACATTTCCTAGTTAATACAGTATAGCTGTGCTTAGTCCATGAAAGTTAGTTTTGTGATGTGGGGAGATGAGCTAACCAGGGACTATGGTTGCAAAGCCAAACACGTATTCATGTCTGTCCCTTAGCTTTAACTAACATACTTTTGCCTCTGGCACTAGAAGTTTTCCTTGTGAAGCCAAAGTACTTTGGCAGTCAGAAAAGTTCTGAGTGAAAGCTGAAGAATGCTTTGAGCATTTCTTAAATTAGCTTTTTAAAGTCATAGCCAAAACAGGACTCACTGACTTTTAAAACAAAACAAAGCAAAGCATGTTCAATGACCTCATAGGATCTTATTTCATAAATGTTACTACTCAACTATTTTAACTTTCACCATGACTATAATTATCAAATAGTTTATCACCAAACATATTTGCCATCAAGTGGATTTGGCTCTTGTTCATGTTTCAATTTTCTTTCCTCTCCCAAACACCCTAACAAAGTGACTAGTTTTCTCTTGTTTTAATTGGTGTTCACTTTTCTATTTTCAATTTTTTTCTTTCATATATTAGGAAATCTAGAGTTAATTACAAATTAGTGATAGATTTTAAAATCAATTTTACTTATATTAAAAACTCTGCAGTGTTGCTCATGGATGAGATACTGTGGGGATGAATAAGTGAATGAAATTTCTGTTCTTGAGACAGAAAAATACATCCCCCCTAAGATTCAAAGAAGCTTATCAAAATCGTATGAATTACTGAGTGGGATTTAAAGAAAAAAGAATAAGCTCAGGGTGTGGTTACAACTTCCAAAGAAAATTAATGGCAATGAGGTGTTTGAGTCTTATATGTTTAAAAAAAAAACCCAATCCATAGACTAAATTTGCATGGAAACTGAAAGAAAAAAAAAAAAACACCACCCACAAAACAAGGATCCAGAAACCTGGGAATAGCTTAGTACAAGCAGAAAAATATAAAGCAAGACATATTAGCCGTGCTTTAATAAAACACAGTCATCCCCATTTATATGCAAAGTGACATTTGCTACCTCTCTACCTGAAAATGTGAGTGCCTACTTCTATCAGATTGGCCATTACTGAAGATCTGAAATGGTCACCTGCTCCAGCTCACAGCCAAGTCACCTATCCATGCAGCCCCTCCCTACTGCAAACATTTAATGACTCCAGTGGTCTTATTAACATAATAAGCAGTAATTAAGAGCATTTAGCTTGGATTTTTCTGTCAGATCTTGTTCATTTCTTTTAAGATTACAGTTTAGCCTAATAACAGCTGTTACCTCTCCCTACAAACTGTTAGCATGACCTCTATCAGCCTTCTGTTCCACAGGTCAAACCCAGTAGCTGAATTGCTCTTCATAGAATATATTTTCAAAACTTCCAATGACTCATACTGTACCTCTTTAAAAAAAGAGCTGTCTTTCCTCATGCATTTAAATTTGTTATCCATGCTTAAGAATTTACATACTGAGAAAAGGGCATGTATTATCATTATATTCTATAATAAATGTCTATTTGTGTGGGGTAATTTTGAGCATAGCTACAGCGATCAAATTATTTTACTCTAGCTATGCTTATATAACTCCCCCATGCAGACAGTCAATCACTGAGTAAATCCAGCTGTCCTCAAGATTAATTACTTTACTTCTAAATAATAAAAGCACTTTTGTTCCAAAATAATTTTGACAGTGGGGAGTCATATTAGAACAGTTTAAAGTGGACTAATTATTCTGCCAGTTTTATGCCTGGAAATTTCTCCGTGTAGACAAACTCTTCAGCTGATGCAAGCTCCTTTGCGTAGTCAGTCCCACAATGGGAGCACAGTGTCTGTCCTTCCACTGGGGAGATCTCTTCCTTATGTGATAGGTGTCTGTGGAGGACATCTGTAGGAAGAACTACCAGAAAGAATAACCACAGCATGATTATGAAACACCATGTTTTGATTTCCTGGTGCTTGTTTTTTATTCTCACTCCTTCAGCAGTTTCTCTGACTGATTTTCTTTCCCTTCTTGCCACCCTTTTTTTTTTCTTTCAGTTTAATTTCCCCATTCACTTTAATTAAGCTCTCCCCAGGCTCGCATGCTTGCAAGCTCTTATTTATTTATTTTAAAGCAAGCTGACTAACTAGCCAGAATTTCCCCAAATCTCTAAGCTCTCATTAAAATCTTCTGTCAAACCCTTTCACTTTTTTTTAGTGAAACAGAGCTTGGCATAAATTGGAACAAAAGAATTAGAGGGAGGATGCATTACTCTATATAAATAGAATAAGCCTATTACTACACAGAAGAAGAAAAAAATAAAATAGTTAGAAAGGTACACACACATTGTTATTTAGATTCAGAAACAGGGAAGTCCTAATAGACAATTTCCTCCCCAGTCACAACCATCATGTGCTCCTTGTTCTTTTCACTCTATCTTCCCATGGACTAGAAGAATGCACATAGATACCCAATCTCAGTGTCTACATAATTTCTTAGTATCTTTATTAAATCATCCATGTTTCATGTAAAATCATTGTATTTATCATTGCCCTTGGTATGTAGAGCAGTCATAACTACCACATTGTAGTGGGAACATCTGAGTAAGTATAAGGATTTAAGCACAATGTAGTTTAGAGAAAAATATGACTCCCACTCAAATCAATAAGAAAATTGCTGGAGACTTTCTCTTACCTGCTCTCCACTTGTGACTATAAATTTTCTTGGAAAAAAACAGGCAGCTCTCCACAGATTTTACCTCCAAATTCTCCACCAAACTCCGAGAAGTACATACCTAAGAATTTTCATAGAACTATAGAAACATAGAATAGTTCAGGTTGGAATGGACCTTTAAAGATCATAGAATCATAGAATCATAGAATGGCTTGGGCTGGAAGGGACCATCAAAGGTCGTCTAGTCCAACCCTCCCTGCAGTGAGCAGGGACACCTTCAACTAGACCAGGTTGCTCAGAGCCCCATCCAGCCTGGCCTTGAATGTGTCCAGGGATGGGGCTTCTACCACCTCTCTGGGCAACGTGTTCCAGTGTTTCACTACCCTCATTGTAAAACATTTCTTCCTTATATCCAATCTAAATCTACCCACTTTTAGTTTAGAGCCATTTCCCCTAGCGCTGTCACTACAGGCCCTGCTAAAGAGTTTCTCCCCATCTTTCTTATAGGTTCCCTTTAAGTATTGGAAGGCCGCGATAAGGTCTCCCTGGAGCCTTCTCTTCTCCAGGCTGAACAACCCCAATTCTTTCAGCCTTATTTCATAGGAAAGGTGTTCCAGCCCTCTGATCATCTTTGTAGCCCTCCTTTGGACCCGCTCCAGCAGGTTCATGTCTTTCCTGAACTG